>CM077294.1:44635251-45000251 GCA_039654925.1 Anguilla pacifica
TCAACGTCCCAATGACAGAGGGGAAATATCAAACACTCCTAATGCTAATGGAGACAGCTAGCACGCCTTGGGACCGGAGTGCTCTTTCACCCGTCCCGTAGGAATTGACCTGATCAGCAGGCCTTACTGGCCCCACACCCGTCCCGTGCTGTAAGTGAGTAACGAGCATCGATCTCGTTCCCCAGTTAAAAGCCGTCGCTGGCCCGGCCGGCTCCCGGCCCCGGCTGTGCCAGAGGGACGGAGGAGACGCCGCAGAAAACCGCCACGGCGTGAGCCACTCGCCAATCTCCCCTCTCCCCCCACCCGTTGCCGTCGGCGATGCCCGGTTTCCCGCTCGTCAGCGCCGTGGGCCGTCAGGGCCGCTCGCCGCCAGGCGGCGTCGGCGGAGACCGGGGGGGGGGGGAGATGGCACGGCTCTGCCCGCGCTGAACGCCCAGGCCTGGTCCGTCTGCCGGGAAGCTCAGGCGCCATCGCGGCCGCGACTCCCGCCACACGGCACTCCTGTCACCAGGAGCTGCGTGGTAAAAAGTGTGTGAAAAGCGCGTTAAATGCGCGTAAACGCTCCGCACCCTCGTTCTCCGACGCGACCGAGCCCATTACAGGAACCACAGGCTCGTCGTACCGCCGCTAATGGGGGGGCGGGGGGGGGGGGCACGCTGCGACTCCATCATTTCCTCACGCCTGGCCTAACTGCGCCTTAACACCCCCCCTTGAGCCCGGTTAACCCCGCCTCCCAGAGGGGCCCATTAGCCGCCTCCCCGTTGAGGCGGGGCCAAGTTAAACACCGCTGCCCTACTTACACCCCTCTTCAGATGAGCCCTGTGGGACTAATCAAAGCCTGGGTTAATGGCCACACCCCCCAGCCCCTAAAACAGCCCCATTCCGTCCCGCTTCGTTAATGTGGCGTAGTTAGCGCGCTCACACAGTAGCACGTGTCTCAGTGCTTTACTGTTTAAAATGAACAAACCCAGGTTGACTGATTTTTCCATATACGTATACACAGCCAGTACATACAGCCTATACCTGTATACATAGCCGGTACACGCAGCCTGTACCTGTACACAGAGCCTGTATACATAGCCAGTACACACAGCCTGTACCAGTACACACAGCCTATACCTGTATACACAGCCAGTACACACAGCCTGTACCTGTATACACAGCCAGTACACACAGCCTGTACCTGTACACACGGCCAGCACACACAGCCTGTACCTGTATACACAGCCTGTACACACAGCCTGTACCTGTACACATAGCCTATACCTGTATACACAGCCTGTACATACAGCCAGTACACACAGCCTGTACCTGTACACACAACCAGTACACACAGCCAGTACATACAGCCTATACCTGTATACACAGCCAGTACACACAACCAGCACACACAGCCTGTACTGATACACAGCCTGTGTGCACAGCCTGGACCTCTCTCTCTTTCAAATCAGTCTCAACGTCTGTCCATGTCAGTCTTTCTCCATATCTCTTTTTCTCACACAAAGTGCTGTAAAGCCCTGCAAATACAATAAAATAACCACAAAAAAACACGGTTAAAACATTCATGGAACAAGAAGAAATACACAGAAGAGTGACACGTTCATTCAGTGACCACGGATAAAACAAACTCCAGAAAGACGAGTTAAAACAAGTCAGGAAAAACAGCATGTATCTGTCCCTTTCTCTCTCTCTCTGTCTGTCTGTATTAAGGTCCTTGATTTATCACAGCAGACTTGCAGGGGCCTAAGACAAGGCTCAGTCCACAAAAGCAGCTCCCCCTGCAGTCGGCCACCCCCACCCCGGGATGTCTGACGCCTTCAGCTGCTCTTTAAACGCAGCTGGGTGGGGTAACGAGGACCCGGCCGGCTGGTTTCCCAGGTGAAGCATGCAGGGTGCACCTGAGAGAGCTCTCACACAGACACCTCGCTCGTGCATGTGCGAATGTGAACGCACCGGCTCCAACGCACCACCACCGCCACTGCAGACAGGAAGGGATTTCAATCGCAAAAGGGAACCTGTGGTTTTAACAAATAACCCTGTGGTTTTTGTGCCTAGGCCCCCTGCGGCTGTTGCAGCTTCACTCATTGGTCTGGGAGCGTTCTCCGCCAGGTTTGGTCCTGCTGCTCATATGAATCAGCTCTGTTTCTTATTGCACTGTAAGTTGCTCTGGATAAGAGAGCAACCAAATGAATGTAATGCGCACTTACACGTGCGCGCATGCGTCTGTATGTGTGCATGCGTGCCTGTCGGTCTGTGCATGTGTGTGAGTGTGTGTGCAAGCGTGCCTGTCGGTATGTGCATGTGTGTGAGTGTGTGTGCATGTTCAGCCGCTACTGTGCCTGACCCCCCCCCTCCTTCAGCCAACCAGACTCAGGACATTTGGGCTAATCATGCCGCGGTGTGACGGGTGCTTAGCCAATCACACGCCAGCACAAGAGGTCCTCGGCCAATCACACGCCACCAGAGCGCGGGGTCCTCAGCCCTCCCTCAGAAAGGGCGGCTGTCCTCGTCCAGTTCCTCCGCATTTGGCAAAACGTACGGTAGAGCGAAGCTCATTTATTCCTGCGGCCCCGATACTGACTGTTTCTCGATAAAGCTGGCACAAAAAAATCACGCGACCTATTTTTGGCGCATCTTGCCAGGCTTGTCAATGTGCTAAAATATTAAGCGAGTGCAACGCAGCGGGGCAGGGCGCTCATGTTGCGCCGGCTGAATGACCCGCTCAGCCAAGGCGGGCCTGACATTTCACAACAAAATGCCCCAAATACTCGGTTCGATAGCCGCTCAGCTGTGCAAAGAGGAGCCAAAAGAAAGAGGGAGGGAGACAGTGGTGAAAGAAAGAGGGGGAGGGAGGGAAAGAAGGAAAAATGAGAGAAGGAAAGTCAGGAAAGGGGCGGAAGACAGGAGAGAGGAGAGACTGAGAGAGTGGGTTAGATGGAGAGATGAGAGAGCACAACAGTGAGAAAGAATGAGAGAGGGTGGAAAGACAGGGGAACGGAGAAGAGATTGGGACAGCGTGTTAGAGAGAGGGAGAGGGAGGGTGACGACGATGAGGAAAGAGAGAAAAAAAGAGCAGTAGAGAGATGAAGAGGTGAACATTTGTGACATCATCAAGCCTGGTCCAGTGCCCTGAAGGGGCGAGGCTCGCCACATAAGGCCTGGGGAACTGCCCTGGGCCTGCTTTCAACAACCAATCAGACGCAGGCCCTGGGCCTGCTTTCAACCACCAATCAGACGCAGGCCCCCGTGCGTCCGAACGCCGCACGCAAGCCGGAAGCGTCAAGCGGGGAACTCACGAACGAGCTCCCGGCTCCCGGCTCGGAGAAAAGACCGCAAACACGGAAGATCAAACCGCCCTCGCCCCGAAACTGAGCCAGCGGGAGTCCCAGCCGAGTCCTCAGCAGGAAGCTAACGCCTGAACAAACGGAAAGACCGCAGCAGTGAACTGGACACGGTCATTAGCAGGGGCCTTTTAAGACTAACAGCATGAAAACACAACCCTGAGGATGAAGTCCGCCGGCAGAAGCTACAGAGGTTACTTGCAGTTCTTTATGAGGACCATCACTGTGCTGATTGGGTCCTGGGGGGGTGGGGGGGCAGAGAGTGTTAGAATGACTGTGCTGTGCTGATTTAGCTGAGCAGTTTGGCTCTGGGGGGGGGGCGGAGAGCGTTAGAATGACTGTGCTGTGCTGATTTAGCTGAGCAGTTTGGCTCTGGGGGGGGCAGAGAGCATTAGAATGACTGTGCTGTGCTGATTTAGCTGAACGGTTTGGCTCTGGGGGGGCAGAGAGCATTAGAATGACTGTGCTGTGCTGATTTAGCTGAGCAGTTTGGCTCTGGGGGGGGGGGGGCACTAGGCTGTAATTTAGCAGTTTTGCCAGCCCCACTCCGTTCCCCTGCTCCTGCCATTCTGCTCGCCGGCCTGTGCACACCGGAGTCCAGCGCCCTGTCAAAACATGTCACAGCAACGCCGGAGTAAAGCCCGCAACCCCCTGTGCAGCGTGTCACAGGCTCGCCTCATGGGGCCGCCATTAAACAGCCACGTCGCGTTCCTATTGGCCGACAGCCGTCCGCTGCTTTCTATAAACCACGGTCGTTCGGTCGCCAGCTGGTTCCCCTTATAAGGGATGGGGGGTGGGGGGGTGGGGGGGGGTGGGGTGGGTTGTGAATTTCTATAAACAGGAAGAAGACGCAAAGAGAATAGCTTTTTATCTTATCAAAAACCCCTGAGCTTGATTAGTCACTTTTCAACCCTTCAAGGAAGAGGGAAGAGAAGGAAAAGAAGTTTGGCGACGAAACGAGAAATTCAAATTGCGTGAGTGGGAGCTTCAAAGGATTGCGTGGAAGTGCGGCTGAGGGACTCCAGGACTTCAGATGAGCGTGGCGTGCGCATCTGCATTCTGTGCAGGTACCCAGAGCTTCAGCCCTCTCTGTGGCTCAGAGAGAGAGGAGAACATCACGCCATAGAGCAAACCGGTTTGGCCCATTTGCACACCCGTGATGGCAAAACCGCAATCCAGATTTGTTAACTCTGACTTACCCAAAACATGCAAGTGCTGGTGTTTTTCCCCCCACACAAGTATGGATAATTCATTTTAGTGATCACTGAACTGGTCAAACACAGTGTTAATGCGTCAACTTGTAAGTTAGAGGTAAGGAGAACAGTGGATCAAAGCCAAATCTGAGGAAACTTTGCACCAAGGATCAGAGTTCAGAGCATCAAACCTGACTCCAGGAGCGATGTTTCCACCTTTGATGTAATTACACAGCTCATGTTACTGAAGAAGTGCGCATTGACTGCTGAAAGTTAAAATTTAATGATCATCTTATAAGGGTGTAGGGAAAAACACCTCTACGAACTGTAGAACAGTGAGGATAAATAATTAACAATCCTCACAAGTAAGCATCACAGAACAAGGTATAAATATATTACCTCATGCGATGATCAAATGGTGCAAAAGTATAATCAGTCTCATAATTAATCAGACTCTTAAATGAATAAAACCATGATTATGAATTTCCAGATTAAATATTAAAACAACAACCAATGATATATAACTTGTGTAAGTTCTTTGAGGTGGTAGGCTCAAGCATTTAATAATGATCAGACCAACGATGAGGTTTAAACATCAAAACTAAAATCATTATACTCTAAATAGAAAATGAAATACAAGCAGGACTAGACTGTTCTGCATGTGTCTAGTCATATGTGTGTTCACCAGCACACGGGGCAGGGAACAAAAGCTGCTCTTTTGGGGTGAACTTATGAATCAGCTTTTAGCATGTGCTGCTAAAAGCTGGCCTGGAATTCAGGGGAACGGCATGGATAAAGTCTACCAAAGTTAGCTACGTCTAGCTAATTTCAGCGTACCTTTGAATTCTAAATGTATGAGACCATATATTGAATGAGTATGTTAGTGCATGAGAGATCACATGCACAGATCTCGGTAAAAAGGACAGCAGACTGTAAGCTAATGTTAGTAATAGAGTATATACGTCTGCTATGTGGGCTAGGCGGCGGTAGCTAATTGACAAGAGAGACGATATAATCTAAATTCAACATTGCATACAATCAATGACACAATTCCTTCAAAACCAAGAACAAACAGAAGTTTCCTAAGCTAGTTAATGCCTGGATGTTTGTCAGTCTTAGTGCTTGAGTGCAGATGGTTCCATATGGTGCAGTCCAAGGAAACTTTTGACTTCCTGTGAATCGGTTGCGCTGTAGAAAAGCTCCTCCTCCTTAAGGCATGGCTCTTACCATTCTAGTGTCCAACCGTCTCAGTGTGTGATGGCTCCAGTGTTCAACCATTTCAGTGTTTGACTGTTCCAGCGTTCAACCATTTCAGTGTTTGACTGTTCCAGTGCTCAACCATTTCAGTGTTTGACTGTTCCAGTGCTCAACCATTTCAGTGTTTGACTGTTCCAGTGCTCAACTATTTCAGTGTTTGACTGTTCCAGTGCTCAACCATTTCAGTGTTTGACTGTTCCAGTGTTCAACCATTTCAGTGCTTGACCATTTCAAAGCTAAACCGTATTAGCGTCTTTCTGTTGTCACCTCAGCCCTTTTTCTGAGGTTAGAGGTGGGGGAACTGCATCGCCATCGAGGCTCTGCTAACTGGCTTCCCAAGGTTCTGGCAAAGCTCGGCTGCCCTCTTCTGGAGACCGAAAGCTTGACTCTGGTGCATCCCGATTTTGAGCCAGTTTGCAGCAAAAGAACAGCAACTGTCGCTTGGAGACCAGACAGCCAGCAGAGGAATGGCTCCCTAACCCAGCCCTGGACCCTGGAGTGAGTTTGGACCGGGTCGTTAGCCTAACCCAGCCCTGGACCCTGGAGTGAGTTTGGACCGGGTCATTAGCCTAACCCAGCCCTGGACCCTGGAGTGAGTCTGGACCGGGTCATTAGCCTAACCCAGCCCTGGACCCTGGAGTGAGTTTGGACCGGGTCATTAGCCTAACCCAGCCCTGGACCCTGGAGTGAGTTTGGACCGGGTCATTAGCCTAACCCAGCCCTGGACCCTGGAGTGAGTTTGGACCGGGTCATTAGCCTAACCCAGCCCTGGACCCTGGAGTGAGTTTGGACCGGGTCATTAGCCTAACCCAGCCCTGGACCCTGGAGTGAGTTTGGACCGGGTCATTAGCCTAACCCAGCCCTGGACCCTGGAATGAGTTTGGACCGGGTCATTAGCCTAACCCAGCCCTGGACCCTGGAGTGAGTCTGGACCGGGTCATTAGCCTAACCCAGCCCTGGACCCTGGAGTGAGTTTGGACCGGGTCATTAGCCTAACCCAGCCCTGGACCCTGGAGTGAGTTTGGACCGGGTCATTAGCCTAACCCAGCCCTGGACCCTGGAGTGAGTTTGGACCGGGTCATTAGGCAGCCCTCCTGCCAGCGCCCAGAACATGTCGAGTCCCTCAGCTCAGCGGACCCGTACTGCGCTTTGATATTTCTGTCCCGTCTGGGAGCCCAGAGGGTCAAATCAATCAGCTGCAACTAGGTCGTTCCTCCAAATACAAATCAAATTGAAAGTGTCCAGGTTGTGATTGATCCATCGTCCAACATTTTACTTAAGATGGATTGACGGTTGTGTGGCCTAGATCTGTTTTTCTTTTTTTGAAGAGTTCTTTGAAAGCTTGGCCATTTCTCCCCACAAATTCCCTTTCTTCTAAGCCGGGATCTTGCTTGCACGTCATAAACGGCTGCTGTGTCGTGTAATGGGTAAGGAGTTGGTCTTGTAACCTAAAGGTCACAGGTTCGATTACCAGGTCAGACACTGCTGTTGTACCTTTGAGCAAGGTACTAAACCTGCATTGCTTCAGTAAAAATCCAGCTGTATAAATGGGTGCAATGAAAATGCTATGGACAAAAAAAAAGAAGTTGACTAAGTTGCTCTGCTAAAGGCCTGTAATGTAATGTAAATGGTGAAGGGTGAACTGCGTTTCCCAGAATGCAATATTGGCTATGCCACGGCACACCCTCCCTCTAGCCAGCTGGGAAAACCTGAAAAGTCAGCCCAAACGCTGCATAACTCTTAAAGCGTTTAGAGGCTTACGAAAGCCCAGCGCTGAATTTGCAAGGAACCGTCTCAAAAACATTCTTACAGCACAGAAAAAAGGCTTATCTTTAGAAAGACCAAAAAACAAGTCTTAGGCTAAAGATTGAACATGTTCTGTTTGATAGTACTCTCCCGACCCCTTGTTTTAGCTTGTGCCATTTTATTTTCCACATACCTATTTATTTACTCTGCACAGGTGAACCTCAGCTGGTTATTAACAAGATAAGTAAGCAATACAACTATGAAACTGAATGCTGCATGCGATGATAATGCAAGTACATTAATATTCAGTAGGGCACAGATAATGTATTTATGTATTCATCTATCAAGCCGATGGGCTTCAGAATGTAAACCTAACTGAACCTTGAAACTACAATGACTGCGGGCTGCATTGGTACAGTAAAGGAAAACAAGAATAAGGGAAGTCTGTGCCTGAGGCAAAAGCAATATCTAAAAAAAGACAACAAAGAAAAACACATATAGTTTGAGCGCACATACACATACCACGTGTTGACAACTGCATGTTTTTTTATTAACACAGATTTCCTGACGTGTGGAACAGCCTGTCAGGTGATGTAGTAGAGAGAGACCCTGGGCTTGATAGTGCTGTATGCTCTCTAGGCTGCAGGTACGTGACAAGCCCAGACTTGTGCTTGTCATGTATTCTCATATTCTACATCAATAATACTTTTTTCTGGCATTCCTGCACTCATGTAAGTGTTTGAACTGAAATGGTACGACATACTGCCAATATCAGGTTAAAACTAAGGAGAAGAGAAGAGAATACATGTAGAACTTAGTCCCACAATTGTTTTATGAAGACACCAGCGCCCCTGTATAGATTTACCATTCATTTTCATAAATTATGTTATAATGGGTTTGCCATTTACATTCTGCAATAAGACAATGCTAGCGTATTTAATTTATGTACAGAGTCCCACATAGTTACTGCAGGATTGCCTCTGAAACGGGCAGAATTGAGCAATGAGCCTTGCCCCGGCTCAGTCTTATATATCCATTAGCCTGGCTAATTGTAACGTAAACAAAATAATGGAGACAAAGAGGGGAATGAGCAAGAGCCACAGAACAGCTGCAGGAGTCAGTGCCAAAAGTAACCGGACACTGTGACTGAATGCAAATAGGCGGCCATGGTCGTTCAAAAGAAAACCTTCATGGAAGCATAGAAGATTTACGATTCATTAGTACTGGGCCACCAAATGTGGTGACATTTAAATATTTATTTAAACACGTATGATTCACATTTCTCATGACTCATAGCAACAGTATTCCTTTGAACACAAAAGTTTAAATTGGCAAAAATTTCATGGGTTAAATGAATTTCATCATTTTTGGCCATTGCCTGCTGTAATTTCATAAGTCGGCCGAAAGGTTTGGCCTGTTCATTCCACCCTGTGCAGCTGGGATTTGTGTAGCTCAGAATCCAATGGGACACAACTTCTCTTTAAATCTATCATTTGCCCACTTAAGCCACCCAAGCCAGGATGCCCTTAAGGAAAAAAAATTGCATTTCTCAAGCCTGGATCACGCCCCAATTAATCCGACCTATCATTTCATTTCTATCTCCAATTCCCCCAGAATGCAAAGCTCTGAGAGGCGGGCACCTGCACTGAACATGGCAGCGGGAAGCAGATTTGAGTCATACAGGGCAGCCTGGCCCTGCGTTATGAAGCCGTGCCCTCTGCCTGCCTTGCTGTGATAACCTGCTATGACGTGCTGAAAATCTTGCACAGGGGATTGGCGGTCATTCAAACGCGCTTAAGAAAAACACCAACGCTCGGAAGTTCCGGAGAGGAAGCCATCCTGGAGCCACTGGGAGGCTGGGCCAATCACAGACCTCGCCAGAGTGACCAATCACAGACCCCGCCAGAGTGAGCAATCAAAGATCCCTCAGAGTGACCAATCAGAGACATCCCAGAGTGACCAAACAAAGGCTCCCCAGAGTGACCAATCACAGACCCCGACAGAGAGACCAAACAAACGACACCCCAGAGTGACCAAACAAAGACCTCCCAGAGTGACTAATCAGAGACCCCGCCAGAATGACCAATCAAAGATCCCCCAGAGTGACCAATCTGAGACATCTCAGAGTAAACAAACAAAGACTCTCCAGAGTGACCAATCACAGACCCCAACAGAGAGACCAAACAAACGACACCCCAGAGTGACTAATCTGAGTCCCTGCCAGAGTGAACAAAGACTCCCCAGAGTGACCAATCAGAGACCCCCCAAAGTGACTAATCAGAGACCCCATCAGAGTGACCAAACAAATGACTCTCCAGAGTGACCAAAGACCCCCCAGAGTGACTAATCAAGACCCCACCCGAGTGACCAATGTGACCACAGCCAGGCATGCCAAAAGTTTGATGGGGTCTGTGTCTAAAGCCTCTTGTGTCTTGCTGTTCCCCTGCCAAAAACTAAGACTGCTAGCCTGTTTGCTGTTCGCCTGCCAAAGACTAAGACTGCTGGCCTGTTGACTATTCCCCTGCCAAAGACTAAGACTGCTGGCCTCCTTTTGAAACTTCTATATTTTGATATCAAGCAGAAGTGGAAACTCAGCCCGCTCATTTCACTAATTAGTTTGACCTCCTGGCTGAAGAATTGTGCAAATCCAGGTATTCAAACAAAATACAGGGGATGACTTTTCCTTTCTCAACCTGGGCTTTACACCTCTGATGTTAAGCTACCTGAACTAACCATTGACTAACACTGTACCCTTTAACCCAAAGCACAGGATCATGAGGCACTCTGAAGGTGTGGCTGAAGCACAGCTGAAGCTGACAGGGCTGTGGAGAAGCAGGAAGCCCTGGCACAATTTTAATTCTGCAGGAGAGCTGGTCTAGAGTGAAGCCTGGAGATAAAGGCTTGCTCTGTTGGTGAGCGTTTAGGCTAATATGTTGGCCATTTCAGGAAAATGCAATGACTTTGCGATGGGACGCACTGTGACAGCATGCTTTCACAAACACACAGCCTTCATGAGAGCCATGGTTCAAGCACAGAGATTATACACGGCCCTCCAGATTACTCACAGCCTGTCACAGCCACCAAACACAGCCACCTCTGTGTGTGCATTTACCATGGCATATGCAAACACACAAACGCAAATATACATACACACAAACTGACACACACACTCGCACACACTCACACATACACACACACTCACACACACGTGCGCACACTCACACACGCACTCACACATGCACACACACACACACACTCACACTCACAGGCTCACACACACACACACACACACACACATCAAAAGAAACACAGGTCTGGTAAAACTCAGCCCAGAGAATCTGCAGTGTTTGGTTTCAGCCAGAGAGAGATCACACTCTCACACTCCAGATACAGCCGCCCCTCTCTGCCTCTGTCCCGTCCAATGACACGCGTTTGCTTGAAGGTGATGTCAATGTGGCTGGGCTGGGGTCCCGGTAACATCCAGACAATTACACTAAGCACCGCCCAGGTGGAAACCATGGCAACCGCAAGCCAGCTGCGGCTCCAATCATCCGCATGCCCGGGTTCCGTGGAGCGCAAACGCAAAAACTCACCCCCCCCCCCCCCCCCCATGGGCCACTAGCGTTCATGGGATGGGGGGAAGGGTGAGGGGGCAGGACGCACAGAAGCCAAACACTGAAGGAGAGAAAGTGTTGCTTCTGGGCTGGGGTTAGGGCTTTAGATGAACACCTGGAGGCGTGTGTCTCCAACGCACCTTCAACACACCCAAACGAAGTCATTCTCACCTACTACATGACGAAACAAACCCTCCCCAGCGACCCCAGCTACTCCAAACCCCACCCCCACCCCCCTCTGACCCCCCCATTCACACTGGCAGGCACAGGCACAGGCACCGGGAGGCGGGCCATGGAAAGCACTGGGGGCACGAGGTAATTAGTATGACGTTAATTAAACGAAAGGCTGGAAGGTCAAATAACAGGCTGCCTGCTATTTTTAAGCACGAGCAGCCAGACAGGAGGGAAGACTGGTAGAGTTAACACCGCGGGAAGCAGATGCTGCCAGGCTCTGGGGGGCGAGGGGGGCATCGCACCACAGTGCCACTTTGCCCAGGTAGAGGGGAGGTGTTACCATGGCCAAAGGGCAAAGGTCCATGAAGCTATTTTAGGATTTTTGTCTTATCTATTTTTTCTCACATCTTCTTCTTCTTTGGTACAAATAGCCCCTACCGGCAGTGCAGCCTCAAAGCACTTCACGCATTCAGGAGTGCAGCACAGTGCAGTAAAATAAAAACAAGCAGGAGTAACGTGTGTTAGAATCAAGCCAGCACGTGCACACACACACATACTCACACATACACGCACACGCACACACACATGCACACACAGACACATCAGCACACACACACAAACTGACACACACACATGCACACGCACACAAACACACACGCTCGCATGCACGCATGCACACACAAACACACACATACAGGCATACTCACACACTTACACACTCACATGCACATGTACACACACCAACACACACACCCACACTTGCATGCGCACGCACAGGCACATCCACACACGCACTCACACACACCCACACACAAACATGCACACACGCACAAATGCACACACACCCATGCATGCATGCAGACACACAGGCACACATGCACACGCACCCATGCATGCATGCACACACAGACACATACACACACCCACGCATGCATGCATGCACTCACACACACACCTGCACACACACACAAACGTGCACACACACCCATGCATGTATGCACACAGACACACACACAGACACAGACACACACATACACGCACACGCACACACAGACACATATACACACCCACGCACGCACGCACACACACAGTGGGCAGGAAAAATCCAAGAAGCCTCAGCACAAACACAAAAGAGCACAGCGCGTACCAGATGAAATTACAGGAGGAGAGCGAAATAGAAAGCGAATGTTAAACAAACAGTGCGAATCCCACACAGCTTCTGAGGTATATCCAACTGCACGGCACCGATTTAGAACACGACCTGCACGGGCAGGGGCAGCGGAGGCAGCTGCAAATAGCAGCTTTTATCGCATTCTGCAGCACGCTCTTTATCGGCCTGCGATGATGTGTCTTTTACACAACAGAAATCCACTTCCTGTGACCCCCCCCCTCCCCCCCGTGGAAGAGGAACAGGTGCCATCAGTGTGTCGAGAGCCTTGTGGAAAAGCCGACAGGAGAAGCGTGCTGAAGAAACGTTTTTAAAAAAAGATTCAGGGAAAAACAAAAAGACATGAAAGCGTCCTTAGATGGGGAGGAACCACATGCACAGCACATGCTCATATGTGCATGCAATGCGTACATGCATGCGAAATTAGTAACAGGCAAATGCATGCCATACAAATGCACTTATTGGAATAGGTACAGGCATCATGTTCAATGTCCAAATAGATGCACATCTTGCGTATATACACATATTGAATTGGTTACAGGCATGGACATGTACAATATAAATACACATGCACATGTTGTGCATAATTACATTATATTACATTTTGTTTGGCAGACACTTTTATCCAAAGCGATGTAAAACAAGTGCATACCAAAGGTCAACGGAACACCTGCAGAACACAGGTCAGATAAGCTTCAATACTCATGGAGTATCTGTTATCCATAGCCATGAACATCAAGTCTAGTTCATGCAGTAAGCACAGCCTAAGTCAGTAGTTATGACAAGTCAAACTGGAAGTGAGATCACCATGTCATTTAAAAGAAATGCTTGTAATTCTTCCTGTTTTCATCCCATTCCCCTACGGCTTCTGCCCGACAGGCAGGTATGCTTGATTGGCGTATAATGTGGCCAATCAGCTGCTGTTGAGAACTTTGTTACTTAAGCGTGTCCATTCATTTGTGGTGCGGTCACGTAAATGTCCAATATTACGTGAAAGCAACACGATAACATTTTATATGGGGCAGAGCAGTTGTGGTGGCACGATAAATTGGGTCAGGTTTAGACAGCGGGGAATTTCGCAGTAAATATCTGACGGATAATGGTGTGAATCTAAAAGCTGGGATTTTGTCCAGATATGATATTGAATTATTTAACTTTTACGCCAATACAGGTTTCTATACAATTTGCCTTATATGTTTGCCAATGCAATTGGCGCAGAGAAATCGTAGCAGTGACACGATCTGGTCCATTCTAGGTTTTGCTAACGCAATGTTTTGTTAATAACGTTGCGTGCAGCCACTGTCAAACAATACACAACACCCCCCCCGCCCAGTAGATCACGTTCTGCTGGCTATTGACAAAGTAGATCACAAGCCAAAATAGTCTGGGCACCCCGATTAAAAGTTTCTCTTATGGATAATGTGGCTTATATTCATGACATGCTCTCCTTGGTGCTTCTGGGATAGCAGTGAGCTTGACCAGGCTCCAGACCCTGCTTCTGGTTTCAGGCACTGGTCAGTCCAGCACTGTGAGGTTTCTGTCTACTCTCAGGTGTTCAGCAACCTTTCTTTCCTTCGTTCTTCCTGATCATTTCATAGATATGGCCTTTGAAAAGATATCTGCCTAGTGGAACTTTCTTTAACATTCCACCTAATGTTGATAAACAGGACCTCCGTGCCATCTTGGGGATTATGCCATTGTGTTCCTGAGAACAACCCTGACGGTCTGCCCCTCTGTACGCCGCCCTGCACGCCTGCTGACTCATGTAATGGGTGAGCAGACAGTTAGGTGGCTACTGATGAAGACATTCATAACACTAGACTTCCCACATGGCCTCTGAACAGTTCCGTTCAGGATCTCTGCCGCCAGAGAGGCTGTAAAGCCTGAGCATACGGCCGGTTCTGTTTACAGCGGCTGGCCGGCCAGATGCTCTGCTGACAACCAGTGGTGCGGTTTGCCCAGCCTGAGCTCCAGCTGCACAGACCGGCTATGAACACCTGAGCCAGCACAGATACGCACAGGTTAAAACTAGCACAGCCGGCTCAGATACACAGGTTAAAACTAGCACAGCCGGCTCAGATACGCAGGTTAAAACTAGCACAGCTGGCTCAGATACGCAGGTTAAAACTAGCACAGCCGGCTCAGATACACACAGGTTAAAACTAGCACAGCCGCCTCAGATATGCAGGTTAAAACTAGCACAGCCGGCTCAGATACACGCAGGTTAAAACTAGCACAGCCGGCTCAGATACACACAGGTTAAAACTAGCACAGCCGGCTCAGATACACACAGGTTAAAACTAGCACAGCCGGCTCAGATACACACAGGTTAAAACTAGCATGGAGACAAAGACTATTAACACGTTTTCTATGGCTGAAAGGCAGCAGAATGCAGTGCAGTCATCTGCATGTTGATATGCCTTTTAATGCTGTTAAGCATGGATTAGGGCCTGATGTGCAGCAGTGGAATTTAAATGCATGAAAACAGTAATTCACAGCCATACATATTCAATTATGGTACTCTAGTCATATTTTAAGCTTTTAAACATAAATAAATGCATCCTCTTTTGCTTTGTAAACAGATGTCCCCAAGGGATGAGCTTGAAATATTCTGCTTTTTCCTAAGGAATCACATTCACGTAGTGGTCTTCGTTCTTAGAATAGATTATATCCGACATTTACCCGGCATACGTAGCTTTATCAGCTGACAGGGGAGTAAATACGAGACAGTCTGAAAGGTACTGCAGAGCAAGTGAAGTGGCAAATCCAGTCACAATAACACCATCTTAGTGAATCAGAATAAAATCAGCACAGCTTTTTTCCCCCAGGAAAGAACACCGCATCATTTTGATTCAAATTCACATGGAAACATAAACATGTAATTACGTAGCACAAATGTGCTCCCATGATGACCAGGGAAACAAAAGGTTTCTCTGTAATGCCTGAAAACAAGGCCTTATATAGAGGCCCCAGTCCTGGTATAATGGGTATCTGCTGGGTGATTAGGGAAGAGCTACGGTAGCTGCAGAGAGTGGCGGTGTCGCTGTCCGTGGTCCTGCAGCTCTTCTGTGCGTCAGGAATGCTTGCGGTGCTGAGCGGACAGCGCCCTTCCAGCACACAGGAGCAGCCTGCTCCCGTCTCATCACAACATATCCATACCATAACAAACAGCTCCAATATATGCCTTATATCACAACATATCCATACCATAACAAACAGCTCCAATATATGCCTTATATCACAACATATCCATACCATAACAAACAGCTCCAATATGTGCCTTACATCACAACATATCCATACCATAACAAACAGCTCCAATATATGCCTTATATCACAACATATCCATACCATAACAAACAGCTCCAATATATGCCTTATATCACAACATATCCATACCATAACAAACAGCTCCAATATATGCCTTATATCACAACATATCCATACCATAACAAACAGCTCCAATATATGCCTTATATCACAACATATCCATACCATAACAAACAGCTCCAATATATGCCTTATATCACAAAATACACCCCATGTGTGTACATTATATCACAGCATATCCATACCATAACAAATAGCTCCAATATGTGCCTTATATCACAACATATCCATACCATAACAAACAGCTCCAATATATGCCTTATATCACAACATATCCATACCATAACAAACAGCTCCAATATATGCCTTATATCACAGCATATCCATACCATAACAAACAGCTCCAATATATGCCTTACATCACAACATATCCATACCATAACAAACAGCTCCAATATATGCCTTATATCACAACATATCCATACCATAACAAACAGCTCCAATATATGCCTTATATCACAACATATCCATACCATAACAAACAGCTCCAATATATGCCTTATATCACAACATATCCATACCATAACAAACAGCTCCAATATATGCCTTATATCACAACATATCCATACCATAACAAACAGCTCTAATATGTGCCTTACATCACAACATATCCATACCATAACAAACAGCTCCAATATATGCCTTATATCACAACATATCCATACCATAACAAACAGCTCCAATATATGCCTTATATCACAACATATCCATACCATAACAAACAGCTCCAATATATGCCTTATATCACAACATATCCATACCATAACAAACAGCTCTAATATGTGCCTTACATCACAACATATCCATACCATAACAAACAGCTCCAATATATGCCTTATATCACAACATATCCATACCATAACAAACAGCTCCAATATATGCCTTATATCACAACATATCCATACCATAACAAACAGCTCCAATATATGCCTTATATCACAACATATCCATACCATAACAAACAGCTCTAATATGTGCCTTACATCACAACATATCCATACCATAACAAACAGCTCCAATATATGCCTTATATCACAAAATACACCCCATGTGTGTACATTATATCACAGCATATCCATACCATAACAAACAGCTCCAATATATGCCTTATATCACAGCATATCCATACCATAACAAACAGCTCCAATATGTGCCTTACATCACAAAATACACCCTATGTATTTACATTTCACCCCTTCTGGTGCCACAGAGTGCATACCTGCATGCATGCCATGAGGATACGGCAAATATGCACACATCCCATGAGTATACGGCAAGTATGCACACATCCCATGAGTATACGGCAAGTATGCACACATCCCATGAGTATACGGCAAGTATGCACACATCCCATGAGTATGCGGCAAGTATGCACACATCCCATGAGTATACACCAAGTATGCACATATACCATGAGTATACACCAAGTATGCACACATGCCATGAGTATACACCAAGTATAGTTTACTATAAGGGCAGTCAGTAATACTGCTGGTATTATTTATTCTCATATGGTTGTGGAGATATGATATCATAAATACGGCATACAAAAACACGTCAGTGTTGACACGCTCGGTTTAAAAAAGGTTAATCAATCAGTTGACCATCAGGTGGAAATCCACAAAGGCCACATTACAGTATCCTTAGTATGCGCAGCTTAATAATGACTTCACCTCAGTGGGAGTTGCAGGACAACAGACAGGTGAAGTAGAGCCCAAATGGCTGGTTCAAGTGTAACTTTGATCCTTCTCATCCCTGTCCCCATAAATTTTCACACGCAATCAAACTTGTGAAGAAGCAAGGAGGAAACTTCCAGGCCTCTGTGCCCTGACAGATAAAAAAGTGATGATGTTCTTATAACAACACACACAAAGCACACGCTTAATAATGAAGACCTTCTTCACCCTTTATTTTACAGAAGCCGCCCTCTTTGACCAAAGAAATACGGCGGTGTGCTATGCTTCCTTTTCTCAAACTCATGGAAAGTCCCAGAACACAGCTAGCAACCAATCAGATGCCAGCTCTAGTGATCATACCCTGAAGCCCTGGGGGCTAGTCGTGCGGGGCAGTCTGGTGTTTACAGAGCACAGTGGGGAGGGGCTAGAGACAGCGATGACAGCCAGATCCCAGATAAAACGCTGGAAGAAGTCTTTTCATATATTAGTGCTGATTCTAAATAGTAAATCTCTGCCTAGGGCTGGCAACACTGACTTGTTTGAAGATGAGAAAAGAGGCGCATGCATGAGTGGGTGGGTTGAGGTGGATATTTATCAAATTTAATTACATATAACGATGTAAACTCGGAAAATCGGTTATTCACAACATGCACCATGCTGTGGTTTGGGCAGCTCCTTAGTTTTTCAGTGTGTCATAGTAATTCATTTATGATACTGCAGGTATATAGGCAGGACAGAGAGAAGCATGGGAGGGTGCTTCAAAGTCAAAGCACTGTTTTGGCTGAAATGCAGGATGTCCTGTTGAACACAGGCCTGTCGGCAACCGCAGATGAACCTCTTAGTTATTTCATCAGTCCTCTTGCCTCTTTTCCAAGAAAACTTGTCTGCCAACTGTTCTGCAAAGAGACATCTGCGCAAACAAAGCTCTGAAATGTGATTACAACAGCTTCGCAAGCGCTGTTTCATGCTGTAGTCCAGTGGAAATAACAAAGGAGTTGGAGCTAAATTATGAATCGAGATATTTTGTTCACCATACAAGTTCCAGTTCTCACCGGCGCCTTTTCAACCAGCGGTTTTATGTTTTTGGATTCATTGTGAATTATCAGTAGGCAACGCCCCAGAGCAAAGAGAGGTGAACACGCTTCAGGACAAAATCCAAGGTGCGCTGTGCTTGTAACAGATGAACCAGCACTAACCTCTGATAAAAGATAAAAAGAACAAATCCCCAAAGCATTCATCAGAGAAAAGAAACACTTTGCGCCATGTAGACTGTGAAATGCTCCTCTTCGGCTCCAGTAGGGGCAACAAAACTGAATAATGCAATGGTTCCACAAAGTGCCCCAATCTGCCGTCATCTGCAACCTGAGCGATTACTCGGGAAAAGGAGGGCGGACTGCAGTAATCCTGCTCAGGGTTTCACCACTGGGTTTGTGTAGGGGGGTGGAGCAAAGGGCCAGGCATCGGTGCCCGTGCCCGGTGAAACTGCGGAAAAAATATGAGGACATCCGGTTGAAAAAACGATCTTGCGTTCAGCCCTGATCGGCACCCCGCTCACGTGCTAACGTGCTAGTTCACGAACCGGCATGTGCAAAGGTTTTAAAATTTCCTCTGCATGCCCCTGTGAGTTTGGGAGGGTGGAGGAAGAGCACACTCTTATATGTAGTGATGGGGAGGGGGGGGGGGTGTAAGAGTGGAATAGCAGCTGATTTGATTACAATGCTGACTGCAGGCGCAGTACGGGATTAGCATCGATTTCCGACCTCGGGCATTGAAATCTGCCGGCTTCATTAAAAGGAGGCGGTCGTCGCTGTGTGAATTCAGGCCGGGGCCGGGGCGCGCCGGGGCAGGGCAGATAAAGAGGCTCTCCCCGGGCCTTTGAAGCCGGGAGCACGTCCCCGGTTCGAGAAGCAGGGACCGTGACCGGAATGACAGCGGGAGAGGAGAAGCGCATCAGAGAGCGCGGTAAAAATCCGCCCCCGCGCGGACGAGCGCGCTGACCGGCTGCAATTAGCCGAGGGAAGGCCCGCTGAGTTCCCAGGGTCGGCCCGCCCCCCTGACCGTTTAAAACAGGAAGCTGGGGCCGAGGCGCACGGCCGAGCAGGCAGCTGGGGGGAAACGCAGGGAACAGCGCTGTGTCACATTCACCCGCGACGCAGGCTGAGGCCAACAAACCGCCACTTTAGCGCTGAGCAGCCGACCGCCGCTAACGCAGCGCGTGTTCGACATGCTCGCTTGACTGCTTTAGGAAAGGCGGGGGCTCAGAGGAGGGGCTAGCAGATCCTCAGAACAACGGAAGCTTCTAGACTCTCTGCAGGTGAGGTACGGCAGGACAGCCTCCCTGCCAGAACAGTAAGGTGTGCGTGTCACTGTATATGCGAGCATACGTGCACGTGTGTATGCATGTGTGTGCATGGGCTAAGGAGTGCATGTGGATGCCTGTGTGTGAGAGAGAGAGTGTGTGTGGGTCTGTGTGTGTGTTTGTGGGTGTGGGTGTGAGTGCACGCCTATGTTTATGCATGCATGTGTGCGTGTTTATCTGTGTGAGTGTGAGTGTGTGTGTGTGCGCATGTGTGTGTGTGTGTGTGGGTGTATGTGTGTGTGGGTTCACGTGTGTGTGAGTGTGTTTGCGAGTGCAGGAGAGGGCACCTTTGATTTGTTCTCAGAAGGTTGATGGTGTGATGGAAAGAAGAAAGGCAAAACACCCAGAAGCCAGAGAGAGTCATCAAAGAGAGGGAGGAGGAGAGAGAGATAGAGAGAGAGAAAGAGAGATAGAGCACCTCCAGTACCACCTCCAGAAACACAGCCTCTATCCTCCTGTAGCTCCTCCAGGAACACAGCCTCTCTCCTCCAGTAGCACCTCCAGGAACACAGCCTCTCTCCTCCTGTAGCACCTCCAGGAACATAGCCTCTATCCTCCAGTAGCACCTCCAGGAACACAGCCTCTCTCCTCCAGTAGCACCTCCAGAAACACAGCCTCTATCCTCCTGTAGCTCTTCCAGGAACACAGCCTCTCTCCTCCAGTAGCACCTCCAGGAACACAGCCTCTCTCCTCCAGTAGCACCTCCAGGAACACAGCCTCTCTCCTCTTGTAGCACCTCCAGAAACACAGCCTCTCTCCTCCTGTAGCACTTCCAGGAACACAGCCTCTCTCCTCTTGTAGTACCTCCAGGAACACAGCCTCTCTCCTCCAGTAGCACCACGCTGAGGGGGATGCTGGGATATTAGGACTGTACGCCATGCTGAGGGGGATGCTGGGATATTAGTCCTGCACGCCATGCTGAGGGGGATGCTGGGATATTAGCCCACACTGAGGGGGATGCTGGGATATTAGCCCACGCTGAGGGGGATGCTGGGATATTAGTCCTGCACGCCATGCTGAGGGGGATGCTGGGATATTAGCCCACGCTGAGGGGGATGCTGGGATATTAGCCCACGCTGAGGGGGATGCTGGGATATTAGCCCACGCTGAGGGGGATGCTGGGATATTAGCCCACACTGAGGGGGATGCTGGGATATTAGCCCACGCTGAGGGGGATGCTGGGATATTAGCCCACACTGAGGGGGATGCTGGGATATTAGCCCACGCTGAGGGGGATGCTAGGATATTAGCCCACACTGAGGGGGATATTAGCACCTCAGAGGGCACGGTTTTGGAACGGGAAGAGATTAGTGACTCCCTCACTTTGGATTTGAGCCTCATTGTACAGACTCAAGCAGTTCTGGGTGCAGGTTGAGGGGTCTGAATTTACAACAAGGTTAGATCAAGAGGCCGAGGCCACAGACGTCTCAGATGCAGGCCCTTTTAAGAGCCGCCTAAGAATAAAACATGCTTCCAAACGCTGATGCGTCACAACCTCCCAGAAAACGTCAAAACCTTCTCTCACAGGAGGTTACGTATGAAAAACCATACGAATAACCACCTTATATGAAAAGAACCCAGCTGAACTGTGTTTTCGCAGCTTCAATTTTTCTCTTAATCTACGATGTCCGCACTGGCACCGTTTATCAGTTCCATACAGAACATATCCTTATGAGAACTACTGATATGAAGAAAACACTGCTTAGGAGTGTCATCAGAACAAAGCACGATAAAACACTTTCGCTCACAGGAATCTGTTACTAAGATAAGAATTACATTTGGTAAAAACAGAGCAATGTTTCTAGAGAAGACATTTTACATTTTGAAACAGTGTTTAAAAAAAAGAATGTCATACAAATGAAAACATCATTCAGATACAGACAGGCAGAGTTCGCTGTTCGCTGAAGACAGAAAAGGCCCTCTCTTTGAAGGTCGCCTGCCCTAAATGTCTGCCCTTTGTAGCGGATCGCTGCAGCTGTGGACGTTGCTCTTTCCAGAACCCCTTTCATCTCCCCGTGGATCAGAGGGGCCGTTCCCGAGCGGGACGGGACAGGGGGGGGGGGCGGGGGTGGCCCGGGGCTATCCCAGAGAAGCCGCCGGCCGGGCCTCCCGGGGAGAGGCCGTCCCGCCCGTCCGGTCCCTGACCCGGCCGGGCCTTTGAGACCGGACCCCGCTCCCCTTTCATGTCCGATCCGACCTTTCTGCCCCAGACGGACCGCGGAGTATCAGCCACGTGTCCCAGTCCGTTTCACCCTCCTTCTCAGCCAGCAGAGTGTTTTTCCCCAGGTTCCGTGGTGCAATGGGGTGGGAGGGGAGGGGAGGGGTTGATGGGGTGGGAGGGGAGGGGGGTGGGTTTGATGGGGTGGGAGGGGAGGAGGGGGGGTTGATGGGGTGGGAGGGGAGGGGAGGGGTTGATGGGGTGGGAGGGGAGGGGGGTGGGTTTGATGGGGTGGGAGGGGAGTGGGGGGGGGTTGATGGGGTGGGAGGGGAGTGGGGGGTTGATGGGGTGGGGGGGGTTGTTGATGGGGTGGGTGGGGATGGGGGTGGGTTGATGGGGTAGGAGGGGAGGGGGGGGTTGATGGGGTGGGTGGGGATGGGGGTGGGTTGATGGGGTGGGGGGGGGGGTTGTTGATGGGGTGGGTGGGGATGGGGGTGGGTTGATGGGATGGGAGGGGAGGGGGGTGGGGGGGCTGGGGTGGGGTTGGGCTTCTTTGATTAGCCAGGCCTGTCGCATTGTTCATTTTCAAATAACAACCCTGTCAAAGGGGGAAAAACTACAACCACTTTCTTTCCTGAATTCAATTCTTGGTTTAAGTTCTCATTAATAAAGTGTCAATGCTCGGTCTTATGAATGCTTGACAGCAAAGGAAAAAATCATGATGCACAGTAAATACAGGAAGTACGAGGGGCTAAAGTATGGAGTTAGATGTTAAAAGCCTCTTAGAAGACCGTGCTTATGGTCCATTTGTGGTTTTTGTTCTGGGCTCACACTGACCGATCGGTTCTTCGGATGTTTAAATGTAGATCTTTGGATGCTCAAATATGTTCTATGGAGAATTTTAACATTAAACTAAGGGTTGTGTGCGTCTCACAGTCATGGTCCTCAGGAGCTAATGTGGCATTGCTAAAGACTGCTTGAAATGTTTTCAGCAAACACATGAGCATGCCAGTGCAGAGCAGTACCTAAACCCACAGCGTCAGTCCAAGAAATCTCTCCAAGAAAGAGTCCAAGAAATTCTTGAACAAAGAAAAGTTGAAGAAGAATATTTAACCAGCCTGGACTGTTTAAGCGCAACAGAATAACCAAAATCTAATTTCTGAAAAGTCAGCGAGCAACACTTCTGGAAACGAGAAAAGTATGCACTTTGTTCCTGGTTCAAAGGCAACCAGATGTGGTTCTGTTTTCCCTCTGCCATGCCTGATCCACACTACAGTGTACCTCATATCTGAGCACAGTGATGCGCTTGAACAAGGTGGGTATTAACAATCCATACTTCCTTACACTGAAACAAACGCTGCACTACTATATATTCATTGGCCTTATTAATTCATAGTCTTTATTAACTTAAAATGAAAAAACTGTCATTTTATGAAATATGTGACATATTTCAGCATGGGTTATTGGTTCATAAATAGCAAACCATTGAAGCAGACACACTGTAGGAAGTATAATGGAAACGCTTCATAACAGCCAGACAGGAATGGACAATTGAGGCTCCGCGGCAGTTCTTTCCCCCTGAAAGATCTTTCTCCTGACAGTTTTTCCCCCTGAATGCTACAGAGAGCGGGACATTCTGGGCTGATTTATGTCCCTCAGTCAAACCGGCGGCTTCGATCAATCCTGACACAGCTAGGCGAGCCACCGCACTTTCTTCGCCCCTTTCTCCCTCCCGAATCCAGCCTCCGCAATTTCCGGCTGTTGACTCCTGGACGTTACGATTGGCTTAGGCTGATTAGACGGGCAGTGAGGCGGCGGTGTGGAAAGGCCCGGAATTATTTCACAATCCTGAAACAAAACTGGGGGGGGGGGGGGGGGCAGCAAAAACACCCCCTGGGTAAAACAACTGCCCCCTGACAGGAGGGGAGGCGAGGGCGAAGGGTTTCTAGATGAGTTTCGTACCCGGTCCCAGCAGCCTGTGCTTCACACCCACCCCACCTCCACACAAACGAGCTGCACAGCTAACAGAACAGCCTGTGCTTCACACCCACCCCAACTCCACCCAAACGTGCTGCACAGCTAACAGAACAGCCTGTGCTTCACATCCACCCCACCCCCACACAAACGAGCTGCACAGCTAACAGAACAGCCTGTGCTTCACATCCACCCCACCTCCACCCAAACGACCTGCACAGCTAACAGAACAGCCTGTGCTTCACACCCACCAACACCTCCACCCAAACGAGCAGCACAGCTATCAGAACAGCCTGTGCTTCACACCCACCCCACCTCTGCACAAACGAGCTGCACAGCTAACAGAACAGCCTGTGCTTCACACCCACCAACACCTCCACCCAAACGAGCTGCACAGCTAACAGAACAGCCTGTGCTTCACACCCACCAACACCTCCACACAAACGAGCTGCACAGCTAACAGAACAGCCTGTGCTTCACACCCACCAACACCTCCACCCAAACGAGCCGCACAGCAAACAGAACAGCCTGTGTTCAGCCCCTGAACTCCATTCCTCTCCCTGAGTACAGACATGATCTAGCCTGCTGGCCTGTGACGTCTGGAAGCTGTGGGTGCACTGGCTTTGTCTCCATGATCCACTCCATTAAAGGATCTATATTAATTCTGCCTTCAGCCCCTTCTGTTACTGGCAGGAGGATATAAAAAGAGAGAAAAAAAACACGCCTCTTTTAAGAGTTTTATTTCTTGACCTTTCACGATGCTGGTTTAATAGCTGAAAAACAATCGATACAACGGAAATAAAAAATAAACTAATGACAATGGGAAGAGGCCAAAGAGAGATCACGGAGGTAAAGTGGAACGGTCTGGGGTGGCTCCTGAGTTTCGGCCAGCCAGCGCGAACACACGCGCACGGTTTCTGATTCCCGATCCGGAGAGCACTGGTACGAGCCGCCAAAGTACTCTCGCGCTCCTGATGATGGGCTCGATTTCTCCAGCTCGATCTGCCCCAGCACCAACCATCACGTGTGTGTGCCTGTCGCTGGGAGGGCCAGGGAAACACTTAACGCAACAATCTCCACTACATTCAGACTGTCCAATCAAGCGTGAGCGCCTGAAGAGAGCAAAGGATGCGCACAATACACATTCACACCTGTCTAAAACGCACAATACACATTCACACCTGTCTAATGCACACAATACGCATTCACACTGTCTAAAGCACACAATACACATTCACACCTGTCTAAAGCACACAATACACATTCACACCTGACTAAAACACACAATACACATTCACACCTGTCTAAAGCACACAATACGCATTCACACCTGTCTAAAGCACACAATACGCATTCACACCTGTCTAAAACACACAATACACATTCACACCTGTCTAAAGCACACAATACACATTCACACCTGTCTAAAACACACAATACACATTCACACCTGTCTAAAGCACACAATACACATTCACACCTGTCTAATGCACACAATACACATTCACACCTGTCTAATGCACACAATACACATTCACACCTGTCTAAAGCACACAATACACATTCACACCTGTCTAATGCACACAATACACATTCACACCTGTCTAAAGCACACAATACACATTCACACCTGTCTAATGCACACAATACACATTCACACTGTCTAAAGCACACAATACACATTCACACCTGTCTAAAGCACACAATACACATTCACACCTGTCTAAAGCACACAATACACATTCACACCTGTCTAATGCACACAATACACATTCACACCTGTCTAATGCACACAATACACATTCACACCTGTCTAAAACACACAATACACATTCACACCTGTCTAAAGCACACAATACACATTCACACCTGTCTAAAGCACACAATACACATTCACACCTGTCTAATGCACACAATACACATTCACACCTGTCTAAAGCACACAATACGCATTCACACCTGTCTAAAGCACACAATACACATTCACACCTGTCTAAAGCACACAATACACATTCACACCTGTCTAAAGCACACAATACACATTCACACCTGTCTAAAGCACACAATACACATTCACACCTGTCTAAAGCACACAATACACATTCACACCTGTCTAAAGTACACAATACGCATTCACACCTGTCTAAAGCACACAATACGCATTCACACCTGTCTAAAGTACACAATACGCATTCACACCTGTCTGAAGTGAGGCAGACCAGCCATTATGGTCCTCCCACTGTATCACAGGAACAGTGATCACTTTCACGCTAATGCACAGACTGAAGGGCTGTCTGTAGCCTGGATGTGCAACATACAGGGACATTTAAGGTATTCAGTAAATCATCAGTCCAGTATTCCATGACAGAAAAGATTTTTTAAAAACCAAACACATTTCCGGACATTCAAGCAGAAGTATTAAGAGCGTTTTAAGAAAAGCAGTTAGCGATTAACTCAGCAGCGCCATGATGTTAGCGCGCAGCAGCGCTAACAACGCAACGCCCTGGCGCTTAAGTAAACTGCTGCAGCTAATGATGCGAGAGAGTCTAATTAAAGCCGCTGCCTTTCCCCGCGCGCGAACGCCATCGAGTCGCACCCGAATTACAGAAACAAATCCGAAACGCAAATACTACCAACCGAGGTCGCCGTCGCGTCTGAGTCGCAAACTCAGCGCTACAAACAACAACACGAGAGGAAACGGGGTCAAAAGACGACTTCTTCAAATGAAAATAAACTTCACAGCGAAGATGCGGTGAGGATGACGGTTTCTCAGTGCAGTCAAGTTAATTAAAGGGGTGGCTCATTCAGGGTACAGTGCATATCGGAAAGCTTGTTTTGACAGCCAAAGAGGGACCTCCCCTTTAAAGTGGAGAGAAATGGAGTGAGAAAAGTTTCCGGCCGTGGCAAAATAAAAAAAATGAGGATAAGCAGGGTTGGCAGGTTGGGCTCCATATAAAATTAACGAGCAGGGTGCGGTTCCTCACACCTCTCACAGTATCCAATAGCGGGATTACATGACTGCGTGATTCACAGAGAAGCCCCATGAGGCCAGGAGGGAGTTTGGGTACTGGTGCCAACACGGCGCATACTAACATCACCGTCACACAGCGTCGCCGCACCCCAGGCCTGCTCCCTGGAGTCTGGGTCACCCTGGCGACTCGTCTCCCGTCTCTCTCGCTCCCAAAATCTCCCTCGCTCTTCATAACGGACTCGAACGGCTCAGGAACATTAACGTCTTAATAACGAACGGCGATCAGCCGGCCGACTGCCTCTGTCAGCGCGGCAGCTTGCAGCCTGCGGAGGAGACGAACGCAGCCGGCGGCAGCCGCTGCGCTTTTTTACGACTCCGCCGGAGCTGGCGGCAACCGGCTGTGTAATCGCCGTCGTCTCGGCTGCGCAGAGCAGCGCCAAAGACGGTTTGGTATTAATTTACCGCGCGTTTCCCTCATAAACGGACGGGGGACCCCGCAGAGACGACGAACAGAGCAGAGGCACCGCGCGCAATGTAAGACTGAATTATGCAACGAGGCAGCATAAATAATCCAGAACGAGGGGAGCACTTGGCGCTCAGCATTCCTGTTCTGGAACCCAATTAAGCGGCGCATGACTCCCGGATCCATGCTGCCGTACAGCAGTTAGGCATGGGGTGGGGGGGGGGGGGGGGGAGAAGGGAGAAGGGAGGGAGAGTAGGGGAGGGAGAGCGGGGGGGTGGAGCAGGGGGGTGGAACATGATGCGGAACGTAACGTGTAAATCCATTTCCAGAGGCAGGCTGAGGCAACGCTATCCCGAATATTTCAAATCAGGAAGTGACACTCGCAGCCAGCCTCAAGGACAGATGCCAATCAGAAATGGGGAAGCCCCGGCAGGGCCAGGACAGTCCCCCGCAGATGGTTGATGATGGGGGGGGGGGTCTGTGTGCACTTGGGGGAGGGGGGGGCGGGGTGTCCTGCAGATTTGGGGCCCGGTCAGCGTGAGGGGGAGCCACGCAGGGTCTCGGAGGAGCGGGCGTGGAAGCAGAGGCCTGACAGCTGGAATGACAGGACGTCAGCACAAACGGGCAGACTCTCAAGGGAGAGGAAATCTGCACACTGACAGAGGAGAGAGGGAGAGCAGGGGGAGAAGAGAGGGGGAAGAGCAGGGGGAAGAGAAGGGGGGAGCGGGGGGAAAGGAGGGGAAGAGTGGGGGAGGGAGGGAGGGAGAGCAGGGGAGAAGAGACGGGGGAGAGCAGGGGGAAGGGAGGGGGGAGAGCAGGGGAAACAGAGGGGGGGAGTGGAGGGAAAGGAGGGGGGGAGTGGGGGAGAGAGGGGGAGGGAGGGAGAGCGGGGCCCCACTGAGGCTCAGCGAGGCTCGGGTGATTAATACACAGCCACACGCACGGGGACACCCAGGAGAACATGACACTTTGGCAAAGGCCCAGTCTCCCAATTCAGCCTACAACCCCCCTCCCCCCAACACCCCCCCAAAGAAGAATAGCCAATCCCGCCCAGCCCACACCCCCTAAAGGAGCTTAGGAATGATTGGGAGCTGAGTGTGGGCAGTGGGTTGTGGGCTGGGGATTGGAATTATGGATTGAGCTTTGTGGGATGACGCTAGGGTTTGTGGAGGCCTGCCTGCTCTTTTAGCAGCCTGTCTTATCGGGCTCTTAACCTTATAGCACTATGAGCACCAACAGCCTGAGCAAATTCACACATTTATATAAGATGTGATGCTGCCTTTACACTCGCTGTCCTGGGAAGGCTGTTAGCCAAGTCTGCCAGTATCGCTCATAAACTGAACTCACTGTTCTACACTGTAAGTCACTCAGGATGAGAGCTAATCTGCTAAATTACCGTGATGAATGCAACGTAATGGAAGACAGGCCTGTCCTACTTCTGCTGAAGCTCTTTCCTTGTAAACAGATAAGGCTGTGTAGATAAGGCTTGATATTGAATACTCAACCACTGAACTACAACTCGGCCCCGGGTGAAACCGACAAGGGCCGGCCTGATTGCAGGGGAACAAACCCGAACCAACTTCAGCTTCCCTTCAAAGACGCTCCAGAGATGCCCGAGGGACAGAACAGCGCTCTGAGTAGCTATACGCATATATATATATATATGATCCCCACAGAACTGCGCTGAGCTCCACTCAAATGCGCGCGCTGCAGGTAGCGCGGGCAGGAGGGGGAGCGAGCCGGAGGGGTTCTGTACCGCACTTCCACACACCACTCTAACGAGACTCCTCTTCCGTCTGATCCAAGACCCGCCGCTGCCTACTGTAGCAGTGCAGGGCCTTCCTTGCTGATTTTCAGAACCACCAAAAATTCCACCCTGGATTGTAACAACCTGTTACTTCTTCTTTAATTTGTCTCTTTCAGTGTACGCTGTGAGGTGATGTACCCCGATTAAGACTACATTCTGACAAAAATAAAAGAATCAATATTATCAAATAATGACATTCTAGGACTTTCAATGAACTCATACCTCATTTCCCAAAATATGCTATATGGAAAATTGTTCCTTTAGAGGGCCTAGATTTTACGATAAAGTTAGATTGGTAAGTGAAACGTGGGGTCTGAAATGCTGAGAGTGTAGACCTGATCCATAAATCCAAACCATTTGTAGAACATGGAAAATTCAAAGGCAAAGCAAATGTCAAGGAGCCCCAAGACCAGCTTACACAGATAGGGCCCCAGGACCAGCACACACAGAGGGGCCCCAAGACCAGCTTAAACAGACAGGGCCCCAGGACCAGCACACACAGAGGGGGCCCCAGGACCAGCACACACAGAGGGGGGCCCAAGACCAGCACACACAGAGGGGGGCCCAGGACCAGCATACACAGATAGGACCCCAGGACCAGCTTACACAGATAGGGCCCCAGGACCATCTTACACAGATAGGGCCCCAAAACCAACACACACATGGAGGCCCCAAATCCAGCACACACAGATAGGGCCCCAGGACCAGCTTACACAGAAAGGGCCCCAAAACCAGCACACACTGATGGGGCCCCAGGACCAGTTTACACTGATGGGGCCCCAGAGAGCAGAGAGCAGCTCTGCCTGGCCTGAAAGGGAACGTGCGGGGGCAGGCACCCTGGCACTACGAACATGAGCCACCGAGCCTTAACCTGCATCATTATAACACTACAGCACTTCATACAACAATATGTATTCATTAATTTACCCTGGCCACCTAACAACTGCTATACAGATTACTGTCCACGTAGGGATGGAACACTTGACCAGTGTTCAGGTAGGCCTATTTAAAATGATCATTTGAAATACTTTAACCCTTTAAACACCAGTATATTTTTAAAAAGAAAAATAAACATTCATTCATATTCTTCTTTCGTGTGGCTGTTTTGGTTAGTAATGTGTTTTGTCAAAATTTTCAGGGAGTTACAGGACTATTCAAAATTCACAGGCATCTGAAATGTTCAAGCATTTTAAATAAATATTTGACCCTGGCCTGTCAATACCATCACAGTATCACATTCCATCCACATAGGAGATGCTCTTATCCAGAGCGAATTTGAATAAAGTTGTTATTCTTTTCTTATTGTTTTCATCATGATGTGTCCTCTTACACCACTGACCCACAGTTTCACCCTGTTCAAAGCATACATTTTTCGCCCCGGTCAATGTTAAACACAAGTTTAGACCATCCATACTACAGCCAGTCTTCTACACTCTAAATGAGCAGTGGCCATTAAATGCTAATTCTGATACTACTTGATTACTAACAAAAATACCTATGTGGCTCAAGAATACAGTGGCTGGATGTCAACTTGGATGTGAACTCGTCGCCCCAAGGCCACAGCATACAAAACAAGAGCAGCGCAAAATTAACATGTCCAAAGAGGACCCATAACACAGGAAGACAGGTAACACAAAAAAAGGTAAAATAATCCCTTGATTTAAAACATGTCACAGGCCCAGGAGAAAAGGTGTTGAGTTTCTATCTTTAATTATGATGGCAGTGAACTTACCTATGAAGAGGCAGAGGCAGAGGCAAGGGTCCAGGCAGGTCCAGAGACAAACAAGGAAAGAAAGAGAAACACATCTCATTAGTGCAATCTCATTTTTATCCACCTATAACTCTCAGCAGTCAGTTTGGCAATCATCTCAATTTAACATGCTCTTATTTCATCAGGTTTGTTTTTGTCCTTTTCAACCTGGCATCCCACACTCATAAAGCATCACAGAGTAAGAGCAACGATCCAGCATCAGTTTTACTCTATCCATGGAGGATCCACCATGAGCAAGAAGGCCAAAGTGATCCTCCATCATCATGGTTCCTCTCTGGAAGAGGTAGCACTGAATGACAATGGCTCAGGCTGACAAAAAGCAGAAGAAGGTTTAACGCATGTTTTTATGTTATCATTGCGGAGTACTCTGAGACTATCCAGATGAAATACGTTATATAAATGAAATGCATTAGTATTTGTATCACTACTAATGACTGAGGTTTATTATGAGGACTTCCCTCCAGGTCCTGAAGGCCATTTAAGACCAAACAGTCATCACCTGACAAGCCTTTAGCATTTTTAGAAGAGCGTCTTCAGAAGAAATCCCACTCAGCCTGACCTCCTAAGTATCAGAATGTCCATTGACGGCCACTGTGGTTCTTTGAGTCATAACACCAACTAGTCGTTATGGAAACAGTTGGAAATTGGTACCCTTGCTTTCTGTGCGTAATGAACGTCATCTTCACACCGTAACATTCTGGAAAGCGATTCAAAGGCCCGCTGGTCTTCCCGGTCTCCCCGTGCAGTTTTGATCCGGGCGAGGGAGAACAAACGTGCGTTCGGCGGGAGGTCAGGACGGCGCGGAGGGGGAACAGAACGGCTCGCTCCACCCTTCCCTCCGCAGAGGAAAGCGTATTACCACACCAAAACCCAGACTGCCAAAACGCCAGGGAACCAGCGCTCTCTCCACGGGGGCATTCAGCAAGGAGGGAAAATAAGAGCCCGGTGAACTGTGGGGGGCGACATATGAGCAGGAAGACAGATGGTCATTCTCCAACGGCACCTGATCGCAATGGAGTGAGTCACAGAGACTCCTGCCAATCCCTGCTCACCATGCAGTGAGTCACAGAGACTCCTGCCAATCCCTGCTCACCATGCAGTGAGTCACTGAAACTCCTGCCAATCCCTGCTCACCATGCAGTGAGTCACTGAGACTCCTACCAATCCCTGCTCACCATGGAGTGAGTCACTGAGACTCCTGCCAATCCCTGCTCACCATGCAGTGAGTCACTGAGACTCCTGCCAATCCCTGCTCACCATGCAGTGAGTCACTGAGACTCCTGCCAATCCCTGCTCACCATGCAGTGAGTCACAGAGACTCCTGCCAATCCCTGCTCACCATGCAGTGAGTCACTGAGACTCCTGCCAATCCCTGCTCACCATGCAGTGAGTCACAGAGACTCCTGTCAATCCCTGCTCATCATGCAGTGAGTCACAGAGACTCCTGCCAATCCCTGCTCACGATGCAGTGAGTCACTGAGACTCCTACCAATCCCTGCTCACCATGCAGTGAGTCACTGAGACTCCTACCAATCCCTGCTTGTGATGGATTGAGTCATAGAGACTCCTGCCAATCCCTGATCACCATGCAGTGAGTCACAGAGACTCCTGCCAATGCCTGCTTGTGATGGATTGAGTCATAGAGACTCCTGCCAATCCCTGATCACCATGCAATGAGTCACTGAGACTCCTGTCAATCCCTGCTCAGCATGCAGTGAGTCACTAAGACTCCTGCCAATCTCTGCTCACCGTGCAGTGAGTCACTGAGACTCCTGCCAATCCCTGATCACCGTGCAGTGAGTCACTGAGACTCCTGCCAATCCCTGATCACCATGGAGTGAGTCACTGAAACTCCTGCCAATCCCTGCTCACCATGCAGTGAGTCACTGAGACTCCTGCCAATCCCTGCTCACCATGCAGTGAGTCACTGAGACTCCTGCCAATCCCTGCTCACCATGCAGTGAGTCACTGAGAGTCCTGCCAATCCCTACTCACCATGCAGTGAGTCACAGAGACTCCTGCCAATCCCTGCTCACCATGCAGTGAGTCACTGAGACTCCTGCCAATCCCTGCTCACCATGGAGTGAGTCACTGAGACTCCTGCCAATCCCTGCTCACCATGCAGTGAGTCACTGAGACTCCTGCCAATCCCTGCTCACCATGCAGTGAGTCACTGAGACTCCTGCCAATCCCTGCTCACCATGCAGTGAGTCACTGAGACTCCTGCCAATCCCTGATCACCGTGCAGTGAGTCACTGAGGCTCCTGCCAATCCCTGCTCACCATGGAGTGAGTCACTGAGACTCCTGCCAACGCCTGCTAAGAGCAGCTACTCACGTACTTGTTTCATCTGTATCATGTTAGGAAAAATTCATCCAAAAAGCTTTAAAAAGATTTAACAGAAGACAATGCAAACGCCCAGAGAGTGGTGCTCGCAATAGGCAGCCTGTCAAGAAAGCGCAGCTCAGATTTTGACAAATTTCTCCTGAAGAGAAATTGTTTCATACAAAGATTAAGCCCACGTTTAAGTCACAATTCCTGCTTTGGCTACTTGTTATATGGAAGATTTTAAAATTCAGCATCTATGCATGCGAGTGTACTTATCCTCAGTCAATCAGCATCCCCACAGTTTAAGCATTACATTGTAAGAGACTGCACACAGCCAATTTTGCTTCCCATGGCCAAAGATGCCATAGCCTATTTAGATTGGGTCCCCAGCATAATTGTCCTTAATATGGTTTCACTATTACTTGTTCAACAGCTATTTTCATAATTTTCTGGGTGACATCATATCAGGGTGACATTAGGCCTGGATATTTGTTCTGTGTGACTCCATACTCAATATTTTTCAAAAACTCCTCCATCTATTTGTTTTGGTTGTGTGTTCTTCTGTTCTTATTGTTACTGATGACTCAGTCGGTGCCAAGCTGGTTTCCAGTCAGCACAGCTGCCAGGGTAAGCAGCCTGCTCTGACACACATAATCATCAGCTAACAAGACGCCTCATATTTTTTACTAAAATTATTTTTATTTTTAAAAAAGCCAGGAATAAATATGCTTTCCAAGCATGTGATCCTTCTCCTTTCTATTTGGTGACACTCACAGATTGGACTGTAGCAAGCCACAGATGACCACTCTTCTGAGGGCAACCAGGGTTCACAGACAGGAAGTGACACGAGAAGAAGGAAAAGTCATGAAATCCACAGAACCGCCACAGAATCAGCACAGAATCACTGCCAGTGAACACACCGGGGACACTAGGGGATAACAGCCACAGGATTACTGCAGCTTAATCCTCCATTAAGATAATACGGCATTGGAAACCCATTTCTTTCAATGTTTGGTCAGGCCAGAAGTGCATGCTCATGGTCACAGAGCCAAAAAGCTATATTTTTACACTGTGCCCTACTTTATTTTAGAAATGCCTATTAAAACCAATATTCAGAGCAGCCTTTTTATTTCTTGCGAAATTTTATTAGAATTGTATCTCCTGGTGGGGTAACAAGTTTCATTGACAATTCTCTAAGGGAAGTCTGAAGGATCTCGAGGAAGTCTTTAAAATTTTACCAGCATCTAGAGAGATACAGTATCTGCAATGCATATTTGATCCAGGCTCTGATACATGCTGTAAAACAAAGACTAAAATACAATGATAAGATCCATCAGCAAAGGAAATAAATGTCTGGTGGAAAAAATCACCAGGCATTGAAGCTGAAGAAGTTGAAACGTGAATGCGCCACTCCATCCTGTTACACAATGACAGCGAATAACAGATCTTTCTGTTCTGTAAATGTGATTGAAAGGACCCTGTTCAGAGCAGGCTTCTCATGATGGAGGCAAGAGGAAATACACATTCTGGTTTCTTAAGCAATCCAGCTTTCTTGCAAGGTGTTGAGCATAGAAAGGCCAATAGAAAAGAGATTTTTCTTTTTTAAAAACATTATTTTCCCAGGCAGGCTAATTAAGATTGGAATCTTATGTACAATGACGGCCAGGCAAGAGTCAGAAAAGCTCTTGAAGAGGACAAACCTTTGAAATTTGAATTCACTTGGATATTAATCAGGTCTGTGATTCACATACAGAACTACCAGTATTATAGCATACCATGCCATTCCATCCACAAAATGAGGGTAGAATCAGAGGTAATATTAAAAATATTTACATAGGCCGTCTGGGTACTGTAGAGGTATAAGCACTCGCCTTCCACCACAGAAACCTGGGTTCAATCCCCGGCAGCTTCACGGTCACGGACGTTCCTACAAACACAATTGGCAGTGTTCGCGGGTGGGAAGCCGGTGAGGGTATGAGTCCTGATCGTTGCATTAGCAACTCCTACTGGTCGGTCAGGGTGCCTGTTCAGCAGGGAGGGGATCTGGGGGAGATAGCGTGAACCTCCGCACGCGTTACGCTCTCCCAGTGAAACTCCTCGCTGTCAGGTGAAAAGAAGCGGCTGGCGACTCCACATGTATCGGAGGAGGCATGTGATAGTCTACACCCTCCCCAGACCAACAGAGGACAGCGCATCGACCAAGATCGTGATACACACGGGGAATTGGTATAACGACTAAATTGGGGAGAAAATGGCAAAAAAAATTATTATTTTTTTTCTACATAAATATTTACACTAATATTAACAAAAAGATGTTGCTGTTACCTATCAATGCATTCTGTGACACGTGCACACACTCACACATACACACACACACATCTCTCCCTCCTACTGGACTCACAGCAGGAAAATGCACCGCACACACCCACACACACACACACACACAGTTATGCATGCATGAACACGCACAGATCTGCCGCTAGGAAGCTATTTTTAGCCTGGCAAATTTAATTAGCGCGAATTCTTTCACTGCGTCTACGAGGAAGGAACGGAGCGCGGAAGACAAAAGGCGTAAAAATAGCCTCAGCGCGGCGATCTTTGTGACCCCACCTGCTCCTCGTCTCCGCTCTGAGCGACGACGAAGAGAACGCTGAGGGGGAGCGCGTCGTGTAATTACACGCGAGCGGAACACGGCCGCGGCTGCCGTGACAACGCACAGCTGCCACTCACAGTGACCTGGCAGCCTTCGCCACGGCAACCCCGGCTGCCTTCACCACGGCAACCGCCGCAGTCTCCGCGGTCCACTGTTGATCAGTCCAGATGGGTTCGGGTCAAGTTTAGATAGCGGGTTTGCAGAGAATGTGTGTTCACATCAGAGAACATGAGACTCAACATGAACCCAAACACAGCCGGGGTCGCCAGCACAAAGACAAACACGACGTCCCACACTAAACCTCAACAAACATAAAGGCAAAGAAATACAGTAATAAACATAAAAATGTAATCTATGAAATATGTATCACATCATGCCCAGCATTACGCTATACTATAATACCATATCCATTGTTGTCATTTTCAAACTACTAATTTTATCAAAGAGTTTACAGACATTATAACTGTGATGGGGGAGTGAGGCTTCAAGAAACTTCTAATGGGTGGAGCTTATATATACCTTCACACACTACCTTGCTCTGAATGAGCACACTGTGAATTAGTACGAAGGAGTCTATGCTCTCCCCATTTAAGAGCCAAGGAGCTCCTCCCTGTCCTGCTCACAGTGATGACCTTCCTTCTCTACAAAGGGTCACGCTTTTCATTCCAGGTGACTAAGCACTTTGATCAGTCTTTTATGAGTCCAGCAGGGCCGCCTTTTAGGATACCCCCCCAGACAGATATGAAACTGAAGGAGTGGTCCGGGGTGGAGGAAGTGGCACGGATGAAGCCCCCCCCCCCAGTCCCGAGAAAAACAGGAGAGCGGCGAGAGAGATACAGGCGAAGACGGGAGGGCACAGACAGTCTCATCTGTCTCGATCTGTAAGCCACTCTCTGGCTGAAATCTTCACAGAGATTTTAAATCTCTTTTGAGGTCTCATTTTCCTCTCTTAAAAAAAGCGTTATTTTTTTCTTTTTAAGATGAAGGCAACATTTTGGTCCTTTTTGACGAGAGCCTCATCGGCAGGAAGCAGGATATTATTTGCGCCGCGGCTTCAGATTGCCTTTGTTGATTTTTTCCTCACCTGGAGGATATTTTCGAAGGTGCTGGAGCCGACTCACGGAGCCGCTAAGAAAACAACAGCCTGGCGCGTTATTAGTGCAGTTTTGCCAGACGAAATGCAACTGAAGTATTAATTCAAGGTGCAATGAAAAAGCCGTACACAATACACGTAACTGTGGCAGCGCCCACAATGTCAGAGAACGCAAAGAATAAGGAGTAAAATAACCATATAATATCACATGTACTCGCTCACTCAAAACCTGCTCATGGATGATTCCGAACCCATTATGGACGGTAATATTTATTATGAATGTTATACGGGGCACTTCTGCAGCCACAGACAAAAGACACAAACAATTCATCCAGAGCTGGAGGCTCACATCATAACACATCACATAGCCTATATGAGACATAAAAACATACGCAGAGCTGCACAGCCATCAAACAGCAAATGCGAACATACAATGTTAGTAGCGCATTCCTTTTGAGTGTCGAACCTGTTGGTCATTATTATCTGTTCCCTCAACCACACACAAATACAGGTTAACCCTTTGAAGAGTAGGTTTTTTGGCCTCTGTTTTTAAAATTTTAAGGCAGGGTTCTATAACTCCTAAAATGTGTTCCAGGAAATCTGGGTGTGGAACTCTTTTGTGTGTGGGGAGGGGTCAGTGTGGCTACAGAGCCTGTGGTTTGGGATCAGATTTCAGCGAAGTGTTTGTTGCTAGCTAGCTAGCGAAGGTACAGTGAAGCAAAAGAACAAGCCGACAGGGCTCTTTCAAGAACTAGAGTTAACCCTGGATTTGCTTTTCCTCGGTGGCTACAGCTGAAGTCCGCCAAGGGGACAAAAAGTGAAGTGGAGTTGGAGCGTTTTCTGTTGGGCCTGTTCGTACTGTTACCTCTCGCCATCCAGTAGGCTACATTAGATGGTGTACTTGGGGTGAGTGGGCGGGTTTGAAGATGAAGGGGAAGACTTCTTTGATTTTAAACACAGGACCGGAACAAGGCTAAGAAATCCTGCATAATAGGCCAGTAATTACAAAAAGCGTTCATCAATGCTTGCTTACAAACGACATGGTCTATAAAGCAGCACAGCCAGGGAAACATTGTACTGCAGGAGCTGAGCTTGACATCCATGCTGACTGCCTTGCAAGGTGCATATGATTATAAATTATTGCATCAGGGTTGATAGCAAACCAACAGAGCTTAATCGTGCCACCAATCGAGGCAGTCCGTCCTATAATTGCGGTTTGACTATGGATGGCAGTGCCCTGTCCCGGATGTGAGCTTGCAAACCCGCAGTGGCAGCACCAGAAGGAAGCAGGCCACCATGTTCCCGCCCAGATGGCGAAGCAGAAGGAAAGCAGCAGCTCTGCGATACGGCCCCGCACGCTCATGATGTTCCATCACACCCCATCATGCTCTTCGTTGGGAGGATATTTATACCCTCTTCTGTGTGCTCATTGGTCCAGGCCTGATGAAGATATAATAACGCTGAAGCTACCTCCCACCCTGTTCCAATAAACTGTCATGTGACCTGCAAGCAAGCACCTATTGGACCTGCCTTGGCTGCTGGGGTTGGTCTGGCAGTGTTTTGCAAATTGGCGCAGCAATGATCCTATGTCTAACTACTTAGCATTCTTTCAACAGCGACTCTTGTCTCTGCTACCTGGCCTCAATTGTCCAAAAGCAGATTGCTGTAATGGTCATTTGTAAAATTCTGGCAGACAAACAAGCGAGCTGCAAGTTGGCAGCTAGAGGGCGGTATATCTTCTCTGGCTAGGATACAGCCTGGCCGCGAGCCTGACTAAAGGTTAGACGTTTTAAACTTCCTAAGGTCAATTTCTACGGTGACAAGATCATCAACCACGCCAGTGCAGAGGCAGTATTTTGCCTTGTGAAAAGCCTCCATCAACGATGACCAACAAAAACATCCAATATCCGGCCAAAAGGTGCGGCTCTCTTCTCTAAAGGCAGGCCGGTATCTCTGTCCTCAAACCGCTGCCACTGATCGACTGCCAGCCGAACAGCATGGGGTCAGCAGGGATTCAGAGGGACAAGCTGCCCAGTGGAACGAGAAGCACAAGAAAACAAAAGCAAAACAAGCTTTTGCAAAATATCAGTTTTATCAGTCTATTTCAAAGTCTAAAACCACAAGCACACCTATTTTGGAGGTAGATGTGGCCTGTTTTGACCTGCACTACAGAACAGCGAAACAAGGATCAGTAAAACTGATTAAGGTCTGGAGTAAGTGCAGTTTCCCAACATAACTGACAACATTTAGTAAATATTTAAAATGTGGAACACACCTAATTGAAAGGCAAACTGAACTGAGCATGAAATTCAACCCACAACCCAATACAAGCTCTCTCGTCATTTTTAAAGCATTATATTCAGCATTTGAAATCACTAATAGTGTATTTATTCATATTCAAACGAGAGTGGCTAATACTGATTTATAGGTAAGGAAGGGCCTTTCGTTGTACTGATGTGACACAAACCATCTGATTGGGGTCCTGGGACAGCAACCAGTATAATCAGCAGCATGTTTAGACAGATGGTAAAATAATGGGAAGAACGGACAGACAATGAGACCTGATGATTACTGATAAAAACCACATCCTTTACCAGGATTCTTATCCAGGTAAGAAGTCCCACTGAGAGGGAAGAAGAGGGAGGCAAAATTACACTTAACACAAAATGAACCACTTCATGAGATGCGAGAATCGTTTCTCTTTGGGGCTGGTGGCTTGCAGTGGCTAAGGCACCTAAGGATTATAAGACATCCATCACAAACCCAGCTGAAGCTTTGTGCTTACAAACACCAAGAAGGACCTGCACAACAGGCCTGCATCCACACATCCACAGCCTGTCCACTGCTCACATCCACAGCATGTCCACTGCTCACATCTACAGCCTGTCCACTGTTCACATCTACAGCCTGTCCACTGCACACATCCACAGCCTGTCCACTGCTCACATCCACAGAGCCGCACAGAGGCTGTGAAGCCTTCTCCGCAAGAGAAGGCTTCACAGCAAATAGGATGGGCAGAATGTGAGATATAATTGCTCATTCAAACTGGCATCTGTACTGATTTATTCACGCAGATCAAAGGGGTCTGCGCTACCTGCAGCAAGCCGAGGCATGTCGCTAGAAGGGAAAGAAAGAGAATTATACATAAAGAGAAGATCCCCTAATCTCCTGCGAGAGAATGAACCAGTCATCACAGCTCAGGGACGGGGTGGCAGCCGAGGATGGGGGAGCGTAACGAATGAGGGGGAGCGAGGGGCGGAGCACGTCTGGACAGGCTGTATTAGACCTCGGAGAGACACGCCCCCGTTATGATGTCAGATCATTCAGAATAAACTGCACAGGCAGTCACGCAGTACGCAGCGGGCCTGGGGATGTACACAGATTCTAGCCATCGCCTACCTCGCTGGCAAAGACACGCCCAAACAGACACATACATCCCAGCCCATCCTGCTATATCTGCATATACTCCACGGTGCTTCCCTGATACCCTTCTGGCATACAGTAGTTATCTGCAGAAAAAGTCCCTCCAAAAAGGTCACAGTTTACACCCATACATACTGACCATACTAATGAGCGAATGAATGGACACTGGGTCTATTTTTAAACATCAGAAGCTCAGTAATTCGCTCACGCTGAGGCACAGTTATCAGATGCTGCGTCTGCACAGCCACGAGCCGTGGCGGAAATGTGGTGACCTGCGGCTCCTCGCCTAGCCAGGAACAGGGGCCCGCACCGACGGGTGCAGATTAGGCCCGTGCCACAGCCTAACCCTGCCACCACCCCCCTTCCACACTATACACCAACTGAGGCTGGCACTGTATGGCAAAGCCATCACTGATGAAATAAATGCAGCTATTCCAAAGAAAAGAAATACCACAAGTCACAAAAAGGATAACAGGACTTCCTTTGTGATATTGCGAAAGCTAATAATTATGGCTAATCAGCCCTGCTAGCTTGCCATTGGCATCAATTAGCGTGCAAGCTAGATTGGATGATTCTGATGAGTACAGTCCATGAGAGTGAGGGAGCTTGGAGCAGGTTTCCGTGGCGATGGAAGGCCATTTCTCCGCGCGTGTTTGGGAGCGTGAGGGCGGGAAACTAGTTTGGGAGCGTGAGGGTGGGAAACTAGCGCCCCCTATGTGTTTGTGAACGTTCACTGGCCAGAACCCTGAGGCACCAGGGGGCCGGCCTGCTGGAGACGACTGGAGAGCAAGACTGACACAACACCCACATATTCACAACTGAATAAATAGAAGGGTCATAATGATACATTACAAAAGAAAAAACGTATAACTTCAATAATAATAATAATAGTAATATTAACAATCTCTTATAGCGGGCACATGCTTGTGTGTATTTATTGCATCTAATACAGAAACGACAGGCATTACCAGATGGAAAAAAACAGGCATGTGCCGAAGAAACAGCTTGAGGCTCGCTAATGGAGGCTCTGTTGTCTCCATGGAGACCCTTTGCTGGGGTCGCCTGCATCCTCGGGCACATTAGCCAGCTATCAGACAATCAAGCGCGACACGCGCTGGACCCGCGCGGCTACGAGGAGGCGGAGCTGTCCGCGTCCAGGGGATTGGTCAGCCGCGAGCAGCCTGTTCATGAGCTCTGCGTCCAATACAGGCCCAAAATAGACATGCATGTGTGCGCGCGCGTGCATGCACAGTCACTGCACATGTACAGGTATCGTATCAAGAGAATGGTATCATTAAAACTAAGGTACCTTCGTACGCAGTGGGAGTTGCTTGTTCCTGGTGTGTGAAGTGTGTGAAGTGTGTGTGTGTGTGTGTGTGTGCGCGCTTGCGAGTGAGAGACAACATAATTACCGGGTGTGCTAAATATCTACCAGACTAGGAAGAGCTCCGTCCAGATGGTCTGTGGCTCTCTGCTTCCTTGTACAGACGCTGTTTAACCAATGCATTTTAAAGGACACCCAACACTGGATGGACGTATTTCTGATGTGCAGCTGTTAAATAAAGCCAGTGACTCAGGCTCTGCCAGGGAAATGTGCTGTGAAATGAGTCACTCCTCACTGATTTAAAGGAAACTAAACCAAACACAGCGGGGAGGCTACAATGACAAACTGAAAAAATGGCAAAACATTATCGATGAAAATGAATGAAATGCAAAATAAGCACAAAAACATAATATATGATACATACATACACAAACACACACACACACATGTATATATATATATATATATATACATATAACCGTGATAAAAATTAGAGTAATTAACATATAGAAAATTAAATTTGGGACATGTGTAATTGCCAACAGACCACAGCTGTCTAGCTGGCCTGGATCTATCGATCACACTAGCACACAGATGGGCCAACACTATCTGTGCCCAGGTGTGTACACATAGGGCAGCACCCAGAGTACACAAATTACACCCGTTACAGAAGCAAACCACAGGGATTATTTTACCCGCCCGTCCAGATAATGCAGCTTCAGATGAGGCAGGCTGGTACCAATTCAAATAGACCAAGCTAACTGCTTTCAGAAATACCTGCTTCGCAACAGAGAGAGCAATGCTGAAACAGAAGGCTTGCAAACAAAAATGAACAAAAGAAATAAAGTAAACACAAGAAAAACATCTAACATTTGTTGGTTTGGTTGGTTGAAAACTATTCAGTAATTAGATGTTATTGAATTTCACTGATCCCTCTACTGTAGGAAGGTTTAAAAGAATCATAATTTCATAAGCTGTGGCTGTTTCGATACTGTCGTGTCTTACATGCTACTTTGGCATTGGATACCTCTGACTCAGCTGTGCGTTGCTGGTACATTGCGAGTGGGAGTGAGATATCAGGACAGAAACATAGAACACCGGTATGTTGTAATTGGTAGGTTTTTTAACCATATAATCAGCAGTAGTTCCCTTCTATGGTATGCACAGACTGAACTGGCGGCCAGGCCAGGAAGTACTGTCCGACTGTAGCCTCCTCCTATTCTATGTGTGACATCATACCACCTAGCCAATCAGAAAGAGCGATCGTCTAACCAAGAGAGCATTTGAGCTTTCACATGCAGAAGACATTGTAACGCCACTTCACGGGAAACATCTTAATGTTTATTTTTTAAAAAGCAGGAAAAGCAACTGTGAGCTACTGTAGAAATCAGCTATTGTATAGGTACAGGACTTAGGCAGTGCGGCACATAGATGCTCAAACATGAAGAGAAAAGGCGTGGCCAGCGGCCCCCTCCAAACCACAGCGGAAAAGACGTCCGCTGCGTCCTCGTCCCTTATCTGCTATCGCCCTGCATCTGCTGTTTGCAGGGTGTGAAACAGACGCAGTTTGGGCCTAAACTTGTTTGTTTACACCGGATCGCGGAGATTAAAACGCAAAGCCGCGACGCCGTGTTTTGGAGCGCTGAATTTTAAGGCTGTTAAAACCCGTACTGGGCACGCTGCAAAGTAACTGCGCGCTGTTGCCCACCCGTTCTCTCTGCCAGGACAGTAGCATTTCGGCTAAAAGGAGAGCAGAGCTGCCCACGGTAGACTGCCTTTTACCAGTAAAACCTAACAGTAATTAGTCATCGTCTGTGGCTATTCTGTGATCTCACTGATTTCTCTACAGTTTGACAAACACAAACCTGATGCAGTACTGCATTGATACGGGACCTCAAATCTGGGCCTCGAATCCAAATCCGGCCCTGGTTTTATTTTCCCACAGGTTATTAACTGAACAATTAGTGCTACTGATTGGCCAGACTGTATTCACACCTGACTCCCAGGTAAAGGGAGGGTGGGAGCAGTTCTTGGACCTCGAGGGCAGTGATTTGAGTAACAGGGCACTACTCTGATTAGAGGGAAATGACTACGTGGTTGCACGTGATAGGCCACCCTTACCATGATGTCACTTCCTTTCCACAGTAAGCATCAAAGGCTGTTTCTTGTTTTATTTCATAAACTTTATCTGCAAAACATATCGACAGAACTTCCCCTTCCCCCTGCAGACTGTTTGTAGCAACTAGCTAGACAGACATTAATCAAATATACTGTATATGATCCTGCTTGAAATTCTTGCAAATACTTTATGATTTATTAAAATTGTTTTGGAGACATTTCTCCAGGTTTTACTGATTACCTCTTTGCTGAGGAGGCCATTTCAAAAATAAAATCATAAAAAAAATCAATGACATGGATTGTAATTAAAATTAAAATGACGTCTATTTTATTTCAACTATTTTAATTACATTTCAGACATTGTGCCTATTGCTCAAGCTCTAGTCTGAAAAAAGTCCTACAGAAATAAAAAATAATAATTTCCAAAGATGTGCGTGCGTGTGTGTATGTGTGTGTATGTGAGTGTGCGAGGGTGTGAATGTGTGTGTGCGTGTGTGAGAGAGAGTGTGTGTGTGTGTGAGTGTGCGTGTGTGTGTGTGAGAGAGTGTGTGTCACTGTGTATGTGTATGTGTGAAGGTGCGTGTGTGTATGTGTGTGCGTGTGAGAGAGAGAGTGTGTGTGTGTGTGAGTGTGCACATGTGTGTGTGTCACTGTGTGCGTGTATGCGTGAGTGCGTGTGTCTATGTGCATGTGTGTGTGTGTGTGTGAGGGTGCATTTGTGTATGTGTGTGTGTGTGTGTGAGAGAGAGAGAGTGTGTGTGTGTGTGTATGCGTGAGTGTGTGTGTGCGTGTGTATGTGTGTGTGTGTGTGTGTGAAGGTGCGTGTGTGTATGTGTGTGCATGTGAGACAGAGTGTGTGTGTGTGTGCATGTGTGCATGTGTGTGTGTGTCACTGTGTGCGTGTGTGCGTGTGTCTATGTGCGTGTTTGTGTGTGTGAGGGTGTGTGCGTGTGTAAGAGAGAGTGTGTGTGTGTGTGTGTGTGTGGTGTGTGAGAGAGAGAGAGTGTGTGTGTGCGTGTCTGCGTGAGTGTGTGTGTGCATGTGCATGTGTATGTGTGTGTGTGGGGGGTATTTTCACATATGCATTAGGCTGAATCTGTATCCCCTATCTGTAGTTTATTATTAGGTGGAACTTGGGCTCGGTAATCATACTGACAGAACAGAGAGAAGAAGGAGCCATTTTAGAAGATTGAGAGCGTCCCTGTTTATCCGAAGAAATACCCGAGCAGAGAATAAAGCGCTCTCCTGGGCCAGATCATGAAATGCTGGTTTCACGCATTTCATCAACTTTATATAGCTGGGTTTCAGATCTAAAAATAGCCTCACAGGGAACTGTGTCAAGGATGCAGAGACTGATTACCGCTCAGGAAGAAACAGAACGGGGAAAAAAAGACCCACGAAAAGTACAAATTGACAACTGCCTGCCACATTACCACAGAAAGCCCCGCTGTGAGTACTGACAGAGGAAGAAAGAGGGAGTGGGGGGAGAGGGAGAAAGAGAGAGGAGCGATAAAGAGAAAGAAAGAGTGCAAGGGAGAGCGTGAGTGCGAGAGACAGAAAGAGAGAATGTACGAGATATAGTAGATGAAAGAGAAAAGGAGATGGACAGGAAGAGATAGACAGAGATAGGGAGAGAAAGAATGGAGAGAGTGGACAGAGAGAGGGAGGGAGGGAGGGAAGGAGAGGGAGGGGGTCAGCTGCACAGAGGGCAGTTTCCTTCTGTACAGACAGCTTCTCAATTGTGTTAAGCATCTGCTGAACAAAGCGAAGGCAGAGGAGGAGAAGTCAGGGTTTAATTAGGAAGGCTAAAAATAACTCAGTGGGGGGTGGGGGGGGGGTGACATTTGATCAGGACCTGCTCATTGATGCCCCGCTCCCCACCTGAGAACGCAGCGAGGCCTGCAGTCGATGGAAAGGCCTGCGGTGGGTCGGCACATCGATCCTGAGCACCTCTCCGTCTAGCGCTGCGGCCTCTGAAAACATCAACGCCCCCACCTGCCCCGCGCTCTGTTTTGGGGCTGTTTGGGGGGGGGGGGGTGAGCTTCAGGAGAGGAACAGTCAAATTTTTTTTTTTTGAATGATGATCTGGAGGTTCGCTCCTCAGGTAAACCCCTCTTGCATTACGGAAGGATCCCGGAGCCCAGCGTGAGCCTGAGTAGCGTCTGCCTCCCTCGATTAGCGGTTTCAGCTCGGGTAGCGGTTTCAGCTCGAGTAGCGGTTTCAGCTAGGGTAGCGGTTTCAGCTCGAGTAGCGGTTTCAGCTAGGGTAGCGGTTTCAGCTCGATTAGCGGTTTCAGCTCGATAGCGGTTTCAGCTCGATTAGCCGTTGCAGCTTGAGTAGCGGTTTCAGCTCGAGTAGCGGTTTCAGCTCGATTAGCGGTTTCAGCTCGAGTAGCGGTTTCAGCTCGAGTAGCGGTTTCAGCTCGATTAGCGGTTTCAGCTCGATTAGCGGGTTCAGCTAGGGTAGCGGTTTCAGCTCGAGTAGCGGTTTCAGCTCGGGTAGCGGTTTCAGCTCGATTAGCGGTTTCAGCTAGGGTAGCGGTTTCAGCTCGAGTAGCGGTTTCAGCTAGGGTAGCGGTTTCAGCTCGATTAGCGGTTTCAGCTCGATAGCGGTTTCAGCTCGATTAGCGGTTTCAGCTCGAGTAGCGGTTTCAGCTAGGGTAGCGGTTTCAGCTCGATAGCGGTTTCAGCTCGATTAGCGGTTTCAGCTCGAGTAGCGGTTTCAGCTCGATTAGCGGTTTCAGCTAGGGTAGCGGTTTCAGCTCGAGTAGCGGTTTCAGCTCGATAGCGGTTTCAGCTCGAGTAGCGGTTTCAGCTCGAGTAGCGGTTTCAGCTCGATTAGCGGTTTCAGGTTGGGTAGCGGTTTCAGCTCGATTAGCGGTTTCAGCTTGATTAGCGGTTTCAGCTCGAGCGGCGGTTTCAGCTCGAGTAGCGGTTTCAGCTCGAGCGGCGGTTTCAGCTCGAGTAGCGGTTTCAGCTAGGGTAGTGGTTTCAGCTCGATTAGCGGGTTCAGCTAGGGTAACGGTTTCAGCTCGGGTAGCGGTTTCAGCTCGAGTAGCGGTTTCAGCTCGAGTAGCGGTTTCAGCTCGATTAGCGGTTTCAGGTTGGGTAGTGGTTTCAGCTCGATTAGCGGTTTCAGCTTGAGTAGCGGTTTCAGCTCAGGTAGCGGTTTCAGCTCGAGCGGCGGTTTCAGCTCCGGCGGTCCCAGACCACAACAGCGACGACAGCCTTCATCACAGATGAGAGAAAGGCTTTTTATTGTCAGTTCGTCTTCCATTTCACAGACCTCCAATGTAAAACAAGTCCAATTAATTGAAAAGGCGAGGCAGCCTTTGTCCTTTTTTCCGTAAATGAAAGTCTTCCTTTCGGTGTTGCTTTGAAACGAGTCTGAGGAATGATGTTCTTTCTCTGGCAGCTGCGCTCATGACTGTAAATGGAGGGAAAAGGAAGACGCTGAGATCGAGTGAAAGAAACGAGGAACAGCTATTCCTGAATAAACAAAAAAGAAATACAAAGCTTCCACTCCACTTTTGCTCAATTATGTAGAGGAAATTAATTGGGTCAGGATTGATTTCTCTGGTTAAACTGAGTACGGGGGATTCATTTCAGTAATCACAGAGAGGGGCTGAACTCAGAATATTATTGTCCAGCCCCCACAACCCCCACCCCACTGCGTGCCCTCCCCCCTCCCCCCCCCGACATTTTTTAAATTATTTTTTTTACAAAGGCACCCAACCTAAGTTACTATGGGAACGCCTGTTGCTACGACATGAGGGATGAGGGAGCAATCAGATTTGGAGAGCTGTGTAATAACATTATGTTGGGAAAGGAGGGAGAAAAAAAACTAGGCTCGCTAACTACAGCAATAAAATTGATTTGAACACGGAGGCCTTTAATATCCCATCATTCATAGAGGACGAGCACTGGAAGGAGCAGCTGAATGTCTGTCCCCTCAGCGAGAGGCCACCATGTCCCTGGCGTAGGAGACGAGTCATCGGTCATCCGCCTGTCCCGCTAACCCCCTCTCTCTCTCTCCATGCCAGCCCCCAGAGGAGCGGACAGCGAGCGCCAGCTCCCAGAGGAGAGGACAGCGAGCGTCAGTCTCCAGAGGAGCGGACAGCGAGCGTCAGTCCCCAGAGGAGAGGACAGTGAGCGTCAGTCCCCAGAGGAGAGGACAGTGAGCGTCAGGCCCCCAGAGGAGAGGACAGTGAGCGTCAGTCCCCAGTGGAGAGGACAGCGAGCGTCAGCCCCCAGAGGAGAGGACAGTGAGCGTCAGTCCCCAGTGGAGAGGACAGCGAGCGTCAGTCCCCAGTGGAGAGGACAGCGAGCGCCAGTCCCCAGTGGAGAGGACAGCGAGCGTCAGTCCTCAGTGGAGAGGGGACAGCGAGCGTCAGTCCCCAGTGGAGAGGACAGCGAGCGCCAGTCCCCAGTGGAGAGGGGACAGCGAGCGCCAGTCCCCAGTGGAGAGGACAGCGAGCGCCAGTCCCCAGTGGAGAGGGGACAGCGAGCACCAGCCACCAGAGGAGAGGACAGCGAGCGTCAGTCCCCAGAGGAGAGGACAGCGAGCGTCAGTCCCCAGTGGAGAGGACAGCGAGCGTCAGTCCCCAGAGGAGCGGAGACAGCGAGCGTCAGCCCCCAGAGGAGCGGGGACAGCGAGCGTCAGTCCCCAGAGGAGAGGACAGCGAGCGTCAGCCCCCAGAGGAGAGGACAGCGAGCGTCAGTCCCCAGAGGAGCGGAGACAGCGAGCGTCAGTCCCCAGAGGAGAGGACAGCGAGCGTCAGTCCCCAGTGGAGAGGACAGCGAGCGTCAGTCCCCAGAGGAGCGGAGACAGCGAGCGTCAGCCCCCAGAGGAGCGGGGACAGCGAGCGTCAGTCCCCAGAGGAGAGGACAGCGAGCGTCAGCCCCCAGAGGAGAGGACAGCGAGCGTCAGTCCCCAGAGGAGCGGGGACAGCGAGCGCCAGCCCCCAGAGGAGCAGGGGACAGCGAGCGTCAGTCCCCAGAGGAGAGGACAGCGAGCGTCAGCCCCCAGAGGAACGAGGGAATGAGGGACAGCGCAGGATAAGGATGGCAAGCTCATGCTGGTTCAAACAGAGGCACATTAGCATGAAGCACATTAGCAGGAGTAGTTTGCTGCTTATATTATATTGAACAAGCACTATGTTAAAGCCGCTTGGTTTCTGCTGTACAAGGTTTACACACAGGCACAAGGAATCAAGAATGAACTGATTCATAGCATGTGGCTGCTGGTGCGCCACTCCAGCTGCTGGTACGGCTCAAGTCAGCAGAGTTTCCCTGCACATGTGACACGAGAACACCAGGCACACAGTAACAGTGCAGCCGCAGGGAGGCGGGGAGAGTAAGAAAGGTAATGGGCATGAGGCAATCCAGCACAATGACGGACACCGTCGTCAACCAATCCAGTCTTTTAACCACAAACGCGTGCCCACACACATACGTAACCACACACACTGCTTCAATTCTTTATCTGTGACTGCAGGTAAACACGTCATCAGGTCATCAGCTGATTCAAACACTTGGGTCGGGCTCAATTCAGTCAATTCAGAAAATGAACTGAAATTAATTTAATGAATTGAACAAAACCCCATGGACATTTTCAGTTAGTTAGTTAATTGTGTGAATTGATAGAAAACGTTTGTGAAATTCCCCCCCGCCCTGCCAGGCATGCAGTAGGCCATAACTACTCAGCTTCAGCGGTACGCAGACGTCTGGGTACCTGCACTCAAAGGGCATGTTTTGCTGATTTTCTAAATGAAAATAAGTGAACACAACCTCTGCAGGGTACAACGTACTAATGACATATTTCTCTATAAATGACATATTTTCTTCAATACACTGCTACTTTTTATTTGTTGAATTTAGCAGATAGAAAAAAAAATAACAGTAAATGTGGCATGTGCAAAAGTTTTGGCACCTTGTCAGTCAGTACTTAGTAACACCTCCTTTAGCAAAAATCACAGTTTCCAAACATTTCTCGTAGCCAACCACCAGTCTTTTGATTCTTGCTTTCAGAATTTCTCCCATTACAGAACCGTTCTAGTTCAGGAATATTCTTAGGTCTTCTTGCATGCACTGATGCATGTTTGATAACTCCCAAAAGATTTGACTGTGACTGTGACTGTGAGGGCAGGTAGGGGCTGGAAAGGGGCTCTCTTAAAATGCCTCTTTTTTTCCAAAAGTATCTTTGGTAGTTATTGTGAGTAAGCACACCACAGTGTGTTTACTACGCTCTGGTGTTGTCCTCACCAGGCATAATTAAAGAAAACAGATTACTTTAGCCTTAAATGTTTTGTCACTCGGTTTCAAGATCAGGCCAGTTATGAGTTGAAATGCTCTTGCTTGCTCTTGAAATGTTTCTCTCTGTTACAGTTGAGGCCAAAAGTTACACCTAGGCTAAAGATATTCAAACTTGGTTTTTCACAACTCAGCACAATTAATGTTACCATACATTTCTTTTAGCAAGTCAATTATGGCATCTACTTCACAACAGAGGTAATTTGAAAACAATCAATTAAAGACAGATTTATTTCAGCTTTAATTCATTAATTCAGCTTTATTTACATACACAAAGTTGACTGTCTCTTTAAACAGTCTGGAAGATTCCAGAAATGTATGTAATTGTTTTTTAGAAGCTTCTGATTGGCTAATTGTCATAATTAGGAGTTAATTGGGAGTTAATTGGCACCTGTGGCTGTATTTAAGAGCCTACCTGTAGAGCCACTGCCTTTTTGCCCTTGATACCATGGGAAAATCCAAGCCAAGTCCTCATTTGTGCACCTCCACAAGTCCGGTTCCTCCTTAGGAGCAATTTCCAAACAACTGATGGTACCACAAACATCTGTACAAACAATTGTATGCAAATACAAAAATCTTGGGACCACACAGGCACTGCATTGTTCAGAAAGGAGGCACAAATTAACTCCCAGGGCTACACAAACTTTGGTCTGAAAGGTTCAACTGAACCCCAAGGCAACAACAAAGGAACTGGAGAAGGAGTTGGAGGCATCAGGTACCAAAGTATCTACATCCACCATCATCCCACATCGCCATGGCCTGAAAGACTTTCGCGCAGGGAAGAAGCCCCTACTCCAAGACTGGCATAAAACATCCAGTTGATCACCTGATGAATTTTTCAGGTGATCACCAGGACGAAGACCTAGCCTTTGGAGGAGTGTTCTCTGGTCAGATGAAACAAAAATTAAACTGTCTGGCCATAATGATCAGCGCTATGTATGGAAGGAAAAGGGTGAGTCTTTTAATTTGAAGGACACCATCCCAACTGTGAAGCATGTGGGTGGCAGCATCATGTTGTGGAGGTGTTTTTCTGGAAAAGCGACTGGTGCGCTTCAGAAAATAGATGGCATCATGAGGAAGGAGGATTATCTAGAAATACTGAAGCAACACCTCAAGACATTAGCTAGAAATTTTAAACTGGGCATACCTTCAAAGCTGTAACAAAATGGCTTAAAGACAATAAAGTGAAAGTACTGGAGTGGCCATCACAAAGCTCTGACCTGAATCCCATAAAAAATTTGTGAACTGAACTGAATAAGTGTGTCCGAGTAAGGAGGTCCACAAACCTGACTGAGTTACACCAGTTCTGTCAGGAGGAATGGGGAAAAATTCTGGTATTGTGAGAAGCTTGTGGAAGGCTACCCCAAGCGTTTGATTCAAGTTAAGCAATTAAAAGGCAATGCCACCAAATACTAACAAAGTGTATATAAACTTTTGACCCACTAAAAATCTGATACAGTACTTAAAAGCTGAAATAAATCTGGCTCTTAGCTATTATTTAGAAATAACCTCATATGGAAATGAATCATATGGAATTAGATACCCTAATTGATTTAACGCAAGAAATGTATGGTAACATGAAATGTGTGGAGTTGTGAAAAATTGAGTTTGAATATCCTTAGCCTAGGTGTATGTAAACTTTTGGCCTCAACTGTATCTTACATATCATCACCCTGCCAAAGAACACTTTGAGACAAAAAATCGTAATAAAAAAAAAAAGATCCGGCCCTCTCGCCTGGAGGATAAACGCAGGAGGGGGAAAGAGGAAAAATAAAAACTCTGGCTCCGCCCACCACTTCTGCACCAGTAAGATTCGCTTAATCCCCAGCCCAGGTCATACTTGGTTTATAAGCATAAAAGCAGATAACAAGCCGCTAACCTGCTCACGCGGCGCGAGCGATTAGCCAGGATGCGCAAAAATCCCACAAACGAATTTCCTAAACCTGCGGCGGAACAAACGGACGGGCGGCTGCGGCGGGTCGTCCCGGCTCGCTCTGCAACGTGCGCGAGAACAGAGGCGGGAGTCTTGGGTAAGGACCTGAGAAAACGGGGGATTAAGCAGAGCGTCCGCTGTGAGCCGAGCGCGCTGCCGCTAGCCCAGGGTGCTAATACACACCGCCCTGACCAGCGTTAAGCGCACTGCCGCTAGCCCGGGGTGCTAATACACACCACCCTGACCAGCGTTAAGCGCACTGCCGTTAGCCCGGGGTGCTAATACACACCGCCCTGACCAGCGTTAAGCGCACTGCCGCTAGCCCGGGGTGCTAATACACACCGCCCTGACCAGCGTTAAGCGCACTGCCGCTAGCCCAGGGTGCTAATACACACCGCCCTGACCAGCGTTAAGCGCACTGCCGTTAGCCCGGGGTGCTAATACACACCACCCTGACCAGCGTTAAGCACACTGCCGTTAGCCCAGGGTGCTAATACACACCGCCCTGACCAGCGTTAAGCGCACTGCCGTTAGCCCGGGATGCTAATACACACCGCCCTGACCAGCGTTAAGCGCACTGCCGCTAGCCCAGGGTGCTAATACACACCGCCCTGACCAGCGTTAAGCGCACTGCCGTTAGCCCGGGATGCTAATACACACCGCCCTGACCAGCGTTAAGCAGGCTGCAGCCCGGGATGCTAATACATACCGCCCTGACCAGCGTTAAGCAGGCTGCAGCCCAGGTGCTCATACACACCGCCCTGACCAGCGCTAAGCAGGATGCAGCCCAGGTGCTCATACACACCGCCCTGACCGGCGTTAAGCAGGCTGGCGCGCATCGTTAGCGGCGGCTTTAGCGTGCCGGTGCTGCTTGTGCAGAGCAGCGTTAAGGGATTTGGGCCTGTAATTCAGTGCAGTTATTCCACTCAGCAAAGGAACTTAACCTGCATTGAAGAAGTAAAACGATCTGCTTTATAAAAAGACTGCATTTATTTCACGTAAGCTGTGCAGGTTTTTCTGGATACGACTCTCGACTGGATACGATACGAAGAAATGCACAATAAATGTAGATGTAAATGGAACAGCCTTCTCATAAACAGCACTGAGACTGTTGACTTATAAACAGACTTCACAGCTTAACAGCCTCAGGAAAAAGGGTGAGCCTGTGTGCTGTGGATAGGCTGTGTCCTGTGGAGGGTCAGTGTCCTGTGCGGGGGGGGGGGGGGGGGCAGTGCCCAGCCACTCAAACCCACACTGCAGTTTAGTTAAACAGAGGCTTCAAACCCACACTGCAGTTTAGTTAAACAGAGGCCTCAAACCCACACTGCAGTTTAGTTAAACAGAGGCTTCAAACCCACACTGCAGTTTAGTTAAACAGAGGCTTCAAACCCACACTGCAGTTTAGTTAAACAGAGGCTTCAAACCCACACTGCAGTTTAGTTAAACAGAGGCCCTGACTGGCTCCTCCAGCTTCGCTCGCTCAGTGTTTAGTTACTGCTCATTTGCTCTCTGTCCCAGCTCCACACACCATCAGAAACAGAAGTGATACTTGGACCATCACAGGAAATCGACATATTGCTGTAAAACCAAATTATGCCACCTTCCACTGGGGTGGCATTAGGAAATAATGTTGGCTGTGCAATGTCTCTTGGCAGCCGCTGGCCTGTGGCAAATGTGGAGCAAGTAATCCAGCGATTTTGTTTTGTGAAAGTCTGCCAAGCAGCCTTAATCACAGTGGGGGGCATGTTAGCACTAGCCTCAAAGTTTCACAACACTGGAGATTAGGGCTGTCTTTGTGGAGGTGGCTAAAATCCATCCAGCAGGTCAGCGTCTACTGCTATATAATACCCGCATGAGTGTTAGACTGAATGTGGAGGAGTCAGTCTAACTGAAGTCAAGGCCGTGGTGATTATACCTGGCCTCTTGAGGGTGGAAAGAGAGCTGTTTCATCTCACTGAATCCTTCATTGATTTCTTCAAACCCAAAAATAGCCCCATTACCCCCTCCCTTTAGTGTTCTACCATTGTGTCACAAACTGCAGAAACTAGTTACACCTGTTAGCCACAGATGCTAGTTGCCTGCAGTCTCCGTAGTTACCTGTAGCCAATAGGTACCCATGGATGCTAATTCTCAGCAAACTCTACAGCAGGGCTGCCCAGCCCTGTTCCTGGAGATCCACTGTCCTGCAAGTTTTCACTCCGATCCTAACAAAGCACAGCCTATTCAACAGTTAAAGATCTGTGTTGAACTGCGAATTAGTATAATCAGGTGAGCCAAATTAGGGTTGAAATGAAAACCTGGAGATGGCAGATCTCCAGGAACAGGGATGGTCAACCCTGTTCTACAATTACCCACAGATGATAGTTCGCCTACCCCCACGGATCTAATAACCTACAGGTGCTGGAGTTTAAAAAAAAAAAACAGAGATGCTAGTTACCCAGAAATGCTCCATGTATCCACAGACACTACAGTTACCCACAAATGCTACAGTCAGCCACAGACACTACAGTTACCCACAAATGCTACAGTTAGCCACAGATTCTACAGTTAGCCGTACACGCTACAGTTAGCCATAGATGCTGCAGTTGCCCACAGACTCTACATTTAGTCGTACACGCTACAGTTACCCACAGATGCTACAGTTAGCCGTACACGCTACAGTTAGCCATAGATGCTGCAGTTACCCACAGACTCTACAGTTAGTCGTAGATGCTGCAGTTAGCCGCAGTGTTTTCTGCACCCTGCCATTCATTACTCTGTCCCTCCCCCACCGTTGGCGCAGGCAGTTTCAGCGCTGCTAAGATGCTCCTCATTGTGCCCCCCCCCCTTCTCTCTCTCAGTGATTCCGGCGAGGAGAGGGTCGGGCGATGGGCTGCCCTCAAAAGTGAGTCAGTGGAGCACGTAGGCAAACTCCCGAGGGGTGGCCCCCATGCTATTTTTGGGGGCCGGAGCAGACGCAGTCACACAAGGCTCCAGACTGCAGACAAAACTGTGAGGGGGCAGGGGAGGGCACATGGCATCCTTAAAAACAAACACACCACAACCGTGTGAGGTACGGTGGCCCGCAGGGACCCAACACACCGCCCCAAACTGCCCGCGCGTTACTGCACCACGGTAATGCTGAGGCCGGGTGAGCGAGCAGGGTTTACTGGGCCTGAACGTGCATCCCTGAAACACGTACCATAGAACCCCACATGCACCATAGAACCCCACATGCATTCAGGCATTAAGCGTGGTCTGTGTGTGCATGCGTGTATGAATGTGTGTGTGTGTGTGTGTGCATGTGCTTATGAATGTGTGTGTATGTGTGTGCATGTATGTGTGTGTGTGTGCATGTGCTTATGAATGTGTGTGTGTGTATGTGTGTGTGTGCATGTGCTTATGAATGTGTGTGTGAGTGTGTGTGTGTGTGTGTGTGTGTGTGTGTGTGTGTGCATGTGCGTATGAATGTGTGTGTGTGTATGTGTGTGTGTGTGTGTGTGTGTGTGTGTGTGTGCATGTGCTTATGAATGTGTGTGTGAGTGTGTGTGTGTATGTGTGTGTGTGTGTGTGTGTGCATGTGTGTATGAATGTGTGTGTGTGTGTGGATGTGCGTATGAATGTGTGTGTGTGTGTGCATGTGCGTATGAATGTGTGTGTGTGTGTGTGTGTGTGCATGTGTGCATGCTAAGGCTGTCAAAAGTGCCATGAAATTGAGTTTGAATATTAGCTTTTGTAATTAGTTGGTGTTCGAATGTATTTGAATATCATTTGCCTATAATTAATAAAAATAAGCTGCTTATTGTCGGGCGCAATATGCACGTGACACTCCCTCTAAACTGTCCTGCGCGTTATTTTCCACAAGCGGGCAGTAGAATAGAGGACATCGGTGAACTTTAATACTAGGTTACTACATCTGGGGCCTCATTTATAAAACGTATTTTAGATGAACTGTGTGGCGCGTACGTAGAAACTCACGTCAAAGTACTGATATATAAAATGACTCAATTTGACCATGGAAACGCCTGTGGCTCTACGTCAGGTCTTCACTTGACGTATGCACGTAAGTTCATTTTATAAATGAGCCCCCTGCAGTTTCTATAGACTAATGCGCAAATGAATGTGCAAATGAAGCACTTTCTCGTGGATGTAATTTTCCACAACTCTGCATTTATTAATCAAATAATACGAAAATGATTGTTTACAGGAAATCCCTGTTCATTTCTTAACACAAAAACTATTCAAACGGCTAATACCTGTAGCCTAAAACAACATAAATTACTTACTCGGTTTAGTTTGTTTAACTTCTTTCATCATCCAATTTTATCAAAATCTTCATAACAGAAAGAAAACATAGCCTGCCATGGGAACATTATTTAACCTAAATTGTTAGCTGACCAGTAACGTTAGCACAGGAAATAAACTTTGCGTGCATGAACATGATTCGCCGCATGAAATTAAAGCCTGTATATTTATGTTAATTACAAAACGCGGAATCAGAAACGCGGGATCCAGAACTAAAATTCGAATGCTCAAATTTAAGTTCGAACTTAAAAAAAAAAAAGATTTTCGAATAGTTTTCGAACTTCAAATATTTTTTGACAGCTCTAGTGCATGCGCTTATGAATTTATGTGTGTGTGTGTGTGTGTGTGTGTGTGTGTGTGTGTGTTGTGTGTGCTGTGTGTGCATGTGCATATGAATGTGTGTGTGTGTGTGTGAGTGTGTGTGTGTGTGTGTGTGTGGGAGGGGCCGGGGAGATAACAATATCGCAAATAAGTGCTGCTTCATGCCATGCACTAACATTCCGCAATGTTAACCCCACAACCCACAATCTAAAACATGGATGGCTGGGTTCGCTAGGGAGCTTAGCGTCAAGTGTCACGCTCGCATTCATGGAGCGGACACGCTAGTTAGCTCAGCCTCAAGTGTCAAGCCGGCCCTACGGAGTTGACACACCAGGTAGCTTAGCATCAAGCTTCTCTGTTTCTCTTTCCATGAGGCTCCCTCTCCTTATTTCAAGTTCAAAGACCGCTCCAGCCTGTTTCATCGGCCTGAATCCATGGGATCACTCCAGTCCTGTCCATTGCTCCATGGTCATGGACTGCTTCAGCCCTGTTCGTCCCCTGCCCATGACTTGATGCTGTCTAGATCTCCAGATCCATCATCCGGCTCCTCTAAACTGCACTATTCTGAACTATACCATTTGGTCTTCTACTATCCTTGTTAGCTTCCACCTCAGCTGTAACCTGCTCAACCCATTTTATCTGCTGTCTGCTACTTTACACCAGGCTGGCCAGTGGAGGATGGGCTCCCCCTCTATAGTTTGGTTCCTCTCGAAATTTCTTCCCATCAGGGAGTTTTTTCTCGCCGCCGTTTGAGGGTTTTCTCCCCACTGGGAGGTTTTTACCTTATATACCTGCTATTTTGGGGTTCAGGCCTGGTGTTTGCTGTTTGCTCTTTTTAGCTGCGCCTGATTGACCAAGAGGGGGTGTGGCGATGGGCGTGGCCTATCTCAAAAAGGCGCGTAACTCCCGAATGGATTCACAGATTTGCACAAGATTTCGTGGAAAGGTTGGTCATGGGCTAAAGAAGAAGTCACATATTTGTGTGAGGGTGTGTGCGTGGACAGTGTCTTCGTGACAGTCCTCTGTAAAAAGAACTATACAAATAAATTTAAAAAATGGACTAATTGAATACATTTCTTAGTGCTCAAATCTGAGAAGCTGGCAATGCGCTGTGCATTGCATGAATTGCATATTCAGCAGGGTTCAGAGTATCGGTAGACCTTTAGCAGGTGCATCTTTTCTAGCTTCATCTTGTTTTGCTGCTGAAGGGTAATGCAATATAAGAAGAGAGCAGCTGGCCTTGAAAAGAAACACGCGTGTTGTTACCCAGCCAATCTGCACCAGGAAAACAAACGCGTTGATTCTAATCCGCAGAGCGGCACTGGGAAATCAAACAGACGATATTGGGTAATATTAAAAAGGCTTAGTCATATAACTATAGCAGACCGAACAGACGATATTGGGTAATAATAAAAGAGCTTAGTCATATAACTGTATCGGCGAGCGCTGTTCACCCTGCTATGACAGCCAAAATAGATGCAGAAATATATCTGGACTGTTTGCCCTGCGTGGCTACTCCCAGCTGCCCAGATTTCTGATCAGGCATGTCGAGGGCCAACAACAGCCTCCAAGTAGGCCCAGCCTTGTGCATGCAGCTTATGGCACAATTGCTTTGTGTTTATGGGAGAAAAAATGACTCACCAAGGCCCTTTTTTTTTAGTGATCTCATATTGTGTAGCAGGGCTAAGAGTGACAGAGAGTACTGGGGAGTGCAGAGTCGGGAAGTACACATGGTGCCAGGTCATGGCTTCAAATTCTGGCCTTCTTATCCTCTCCAACACTGGATTGGAACTGGATTTGTCCCCAGTACATATCCAGCTACGTACACTGATAATGCTTACAATGCCATCTTTGATAGGCAGACTTTAAAAGGGTGTCAGTTAAGGAAAACAAACGGCGTGTGGTCTAATAAAAGCAACGGTAGAAATGAATGGCGAAGAGTAGACCATGCGGAGGAATACCAGCAGCTCGGGAGGGTGTAATCTGCTGTCTAACACGAATCACTGGGCAGGGCTGTTCGGTCAAAAAAAAACGGTCTTATTTAAAGATGACCGGCGTGCCGCGCTACGCCGTAACGGCCGTTTAATCCCAGAGTTCAAAGCGTGGTTTGAACTGGAGACCCAGGGATCGTCCGCCCGCTCTCTCAGTGGCCAGCTCCGAAGCGGCTTGGGGAGTTACCACGGCGACGTGACCCAGCAGTTAAAGATGATTGGACCCTCGGGGGGGCAAACAGTGCAACACTAAAATAATGCGATTAGGATAAAGCGCCGGTGATGAAGGGGCCCCCCTCGGGTGCTGGACGCCATCGCACAGGAGGGACGGGTCGCAAGGAGATCTCGGGAGAAAAACGATAAATCCAATTTCGCCAAATTATTCATTTAATCGTCCGGGCAGGCCCAGGGCGACAAGGGAGCGATGGAGGCGGGGCTGATTTTTGGCTGGGTCTGCTGGCTCGCTGAGCGCCGCGTGGCGCCTTGTTATTGTGATTTTCAGCCGAAAGTGAGGCGAGGGGATTTCTTATTTTTTTATTTAACCTTTATTTACCCAAGGTAGGTTCGCTGAGCACGGATGCTCTTCTGCAGCAATGCCCTGCTTCACACTCATACACATTCACACCTGGGAGCTGCCCAGTACAACCACAATCCTCTATTGTTGGCCACTGAGCAGCTCCACTGGAGGGAGAGAACATTTCTTTTGCCAAATTAAATCAGGGGATGATTAGGTGGCAAGTTTTTGCGAAAGCCAGATCTGGGATTTTAGCCAGGACACCGGGGAACCCCCTACTCTTTGCGAATAGTGTCACGGGATCTTTAATGACCACAGTGAGTCAGGACCTCGGTTTTAACGTCTCATCCGAAAGACGGCATCTCCTACAGCACAGTGTCCCCGTCACTGCACTGGGGCATCGGGGTTTATTTGACCAGAGGGAAGATTGCCCCCTGCTGGCCCACCAACACCACTTCCAGCAGCAACTCAGTATTCCCTGGTGGTCTCCCATCCAAGTACTAACCAAGCCCACACTTGCTTAGCTTCAGCCAGTCGGCAGGAGCAGAGCGTGTGGTGGTATGGATGCTGGCCCTTGTGAGCTCTGAGGGAGAGCTGTGCTTTAGTGTAGTCTTCTGAGCTCTGGTCAGAGATAAAGCAGTGAGCTGGCCTGAGGGCTGATGACAGATTACTCTGAGACATGGCCTGGCCTGCCATTCACCTGCCAGCACTGCTGACTGAGCCTTCATGGGTTAGCTCACATTCTGGACTTTTTTTTATTATTTTGCCTTTAATTGGCTCCAAAATGTAATAAAGGATATTTCTGAAGTTTAGACAATATTTTTATGTTTCTGACCTGATAGCCTTACAGTGGGTCTCATCAAAGAAACACAGGAAGCACACTATCCCTTTAAGAAATCCAGCAGAAATCCAGGAAGTGCACTATCCCTTTAAGAAATCCAGAACAATCATCCCTGGCACGGCCATAACCAAAGGCTCAGATCAGTATAGCCAGCGACGCTCTGGCCCTGGTGCAGCCGTATAACCTGCCATCGGCGGATCCCAGATCAGCAGGTTCAGTGATGTGAGAGAGAGTGCGCCATGAAAGGGCCCCATGGAAAGCGGGGGAGGGGCGCTTCCCCACCAGGGCATTAAACAGGCACTCTAACTGAGCTGGGCAAAAGATTTTATTGCAAATGGCATTAGCATTTAACGCGCACACACACACACGCGCACACACACATGCTGACAAACACACACGCACGCACGCGTACACACACACACAAATATGCATGCATGCACGGGCACGCACACACACACACACACACCCACACACACACGCACGCACGCACACACACACGCATGCATGGGCACGCACACACACACACACACCCACATACACACACACACACACACACACACTATTTTTCAGACAAAAATATCTCCGCAACTACAGTGCAGCTACGGATACGCCTCTACCTGCGTTTAAGGCACGGCACAGAAGACCGTATATGGTCGAGTAAACGAGCGCATTGTCAGAATGCATCACTTGGTCTAAATGAGGGGTGACACCTGGGTCTGCTTCCCAGCTCACTGCACTACTCAAACAGGGCCGCAGCTTCATAATATGACTGTTTATTTATCGCTTACCAAAAATAACAGCCTGTCCCAGTGGCACACTTTTATTATAAATGCATCTGCCCTGTTTGATCAAGCAGTGCTCTTCTGTTTAAAATTCCCCTGAAGAATTTCAACGTTTTAGGGAATGTGATCCAGCCAATGTTTTTGGTTGAACTACACCATCGCATGCAAAGTCGACGACGTGGAACCCGGTCCTGGGAGTGGGGCTTATCTGCGACTTCCCCGACCGGCCCGACTTCGCCCCTCAGGCGGACAGCTCACGCTGGTGATTCTTAGGTTAGGTTCAGTTTTTATATCTCTTTTCTATTTTTATTTTTAAAAGGCCAAGTCAGTCCCAACTTCCCGTACAAGTGCTATTTGGTGTTGCACTGGCGCGATAATAAAAAGACCCTAAAAAATCCCCAGGGTGGCTGCGGGTGCCGTGGTTACGGGCACGAGGTAAACTCAAAAACCGGCCATTTTCCTCTCCGCAACGGAGCACTTCTTGACTCTGGAACTCCCCTCAGTGAAGCAAACTCACGAAAACGCCACCAACACTCGCTCTAGTTTTAAAACCCCCTCGCATTAGCCCACCACCACACCTGTACTCCACCCCCCCCCCATGTGCATTTCCCTGAGCTTGCAAAGAAATCACATGGATGTAGCCACACCCCCCAGGACCACCCGCTTCACATCATGTGACGCCAGCAACCAATCATGGAAGAAATGAAAAGATTACAGTGCACGAATGTCTCATGCACTTGCAACACACGCTCCCTAGATTCAGCTGAACACATTCTCTGAGTTTGGCTTTGTTTGACAGAAAACCCTTGGAGTGTAATATGAGCAGAATGGAACTATGACAGACCACTGCCTCCCCACCATTCCCTTTGAAAAAGGCTACTTAAAATACTACCGAAATTATGGTTTCTGTCCCAGTTCACAGAAAGTCACAGCTGTCATCATTTTCTCCCTTTTAACACTCTCCAGGGCAGAAATGGGAAAAGAGAAGCGGCAGATTCAGCCGGCTGAGGAGGAAGACTCTGATTGGCAGGCCGAATCTGGCTCGATGCACTTAATTTTCACCTGCCACTCACTGCAGATTCCGAGTGGATGACCACCTCTGATTGGCTGTGTCCAAGCAACCAGACCCAAGCCTCATTCCCAGACAGAATCTGCCTCCTTCTGCCCCCGACAGGTGGAGGCTCTACTTGTTTAGACACCCATAGTTGTGGTGAGGGACACTGTGATATTGGGATACTGTGATAAAGGGTTATTGTGATATGGGAATATTGTAATATAGGGTTAGATATTGTGATATAACAATATTATGACATGGAGATATTGTGATAAAGGGTTAATGTGATATAGATGATATTGTGATAAAGGGTTAATCTCATATAGGGATATTGAGATATTGTGATACAGATGATATTGTGATATAAATAATATTGTGAAATATGTGTTCCAGTGCACAAGGCTGGGCTTGATGGGCTCTGAAGTTTTCTATTAATGGACAGAGCCCAGCCTTATGTCTCATGAAAGATCAGCATCAAGCTAGCGAGTGAGTTTGACAAGGCAAGGCGGCAGTTTGTACAGAACCTTGTGCCAGCGTAGTAAACATTCAAACGTCTCTCAGAGATCGGCTGGCAGAGGAGGGAGAGCGAGAGAGGGATAGAAATAAAGAGAGAGAGAGAGAGGGAGGGAGAGAGAAATAGAGAGAGAGATGGTACAGACAGGAGAGGCCATCGTTAGTGGTGTTTAGAGACAGAAAAATAGTTCCCTGGCTGAGCGAGTGAATTTCGCTCCCAAAAGGATCTTGCCAGTATGCCCCCAGGACGGCCCTGACCGTTTCTGGCCCGTGCTCACAAGGCCCACAGTGTGGGGGTGGGGCAGGGGGTGTGGCCATAGTGTGGGGGCATGCCCGTAGTGTGGGGGCGTGGCCATGGTGTGGGGCAGGCTGGGTTTCCAGGCACACTGCGGGGGATCTCTAGAACTAAAAATTTCCATAATTGCATCACACATCCAGCGAGGGAGAGAGAGTTTGGAGATCATCACCATTTCAGCATAAACTGCTAAGAATTAGAAGAACATAAGAATAACTAATGATGAGAACAGACCATTCAGCCTGTCTAGGCTCATCATTTACCTAAAAACTAGAGACTATCCAGATTTCAACCCCAAAGGCTCCCTGCTACAATGGCATCCTGGCTACCTATTTCACACAACTAATAATAAATAAAAAAAATTTATGATTTAAAAACCTCAATCAAATAGTTACCCGTATGTGCCCTAACCAAACTTGCACAAGTAGTTCCGCAGAATGGACCATCAAGGGACAAGATACGGCTGGAAAAACAGATGAGGAGAAGTACTCTGCTGGTGTCTGCTTCCATTCTTGCGGGAGAAAAAACAATTTCAGGAGAACTGCAAGGCTATCACCGCTGAAGAGCTGCGTTTTCACTCACGCAGAATGTAATGTAATTAATCAGGCAGCCAGGACCTCAGGAGGAAAGGAAAGCACAGAGAAGGGAAAGATGACAGACGAAAAGAAGACGTCTGCTAAGCGTTTGAGATGGCAGGGATGAATGCTGCCAGGGGTCTGCAAGGAGGCGTAGGTCAGGGGGTCTCCGAGGAGGTGCAGGTCAGGTAGTGTACGAGGAGATGCAGGTCAGGGGGTCCATGAGGAGGCGCAGGTCAGGGGGTCTGTGAGGAGGAGCAGGTCAGGGGGTTCATGAGGAGGCACAGGGGCAGCTTACGGCTGAATAATATTTACACAAAGACCCGTGGCACCAAATGCAGATCCATCATGTCACAACAACAGCCATTAATAAAGCGCCGCGTTATTGATTGGAACATGATCTAAAAACGCGCAAAACTACCGTCCCGCGGTTTACCATTAATCAAATGCAGCAGAGAAACACGATGATGGATCGCCTCTGGATGACACTCGAATCGTGTCCCTGCTCCATTTTCCCCACCACCGGCTCCCTGAACTATTACATTTCGCTCTTGTCCCAGTCCGGGACTTTACATTACCAAAAATCCGCAGAGACCATAGCGTGACAGTGTTTGAATCAAAGACAGGCTGCAGCGACGTGAGGAAAGCCACTGCAGTTGCACATCTTGGTTCCGGAGCGGAGATCTTTGCTGTGGCCACAGTGCTGTATGGGATTATCCCACAGGCTTAGCGCCACTCAATCAATCGCATAAGGATCTCTTTACCATTAGCGTCCGGACTTGCGCAGGTCATCAGGCATTATCGCAGCTCAATGCGCAGAGCTCCCATCCACTTAATGGCTTTGCGGGACCTGGAGGACCCCGCCAGCCGACAGCTGCATACTGATCCCGTCGCAGTCAATGAGAGCGAATCAGCTTAATTCTCCCACACGCTTCGGTGTCCTCGATTGGCCGAGGCCAAATAAACCTTCCTTGGCCTCGGTCGCCGTAGGTGAGACTGGACATCTGTCCTCCACTGGCTGGAAGCATCCATCAGTGGACCAGCGTGGGCCCGGACCCGGCTAGTTCATCCCGAGTCACGTGTCGCAGCGCACGCGCTCAATCGTCGCGTTTCCTGTTGTGGCCGTACGTCAGCGCATCAGTTTCTCTCTGACACGCACGAGAGAGCGTTCCCCTCATTACAGTAACGCACAGAGCCTTTGTTTCGCTGAAGCACGCTTCTGCAGTCGTATCGTGACCAGAGCAGGCACATCGCACAATCCTCAAAGTGGGAGAGGCTCGATGCCAGAAAGACTTAACGCCGCTTACGAATGAGGCACATTTCAAAACCCAATTCTCACCAAAAGGCTCATTTGCAGAACACATTTTCAACTGCTGCACGCACTCCCGCCCCCCCACCCCCCCCCCCCCCCCCCCACACGTTCCCGAAGTTTGTAGTGACTATCTGGCAAATGCCGGTCCACTTCCTCGACCTCCTGAAAGCTCGTAAAATTCATAGACAGCAAAAAAGCATGACTCGCATGTCTCTAAAAGTGAGCTAATGATGCCCCTGGGGCTCCTTCCACTTTAATGGGCGGACAGGCAGCAGGTAGCTCTGCACTCCCAGCTCTACTGCTGTCCCGCTCTGACGCTCACCACACCACTCTGACACGCCCCACCCAATCACACCGTTACTCTGACACGCCCCACCCAATCACACCGCCACTCTGACACACTACATCCAATCACACCACCACTCTGACACACTCCACCCAATCACACCGCCACTCTGACACACTCCATCCAATCACACAGTTACTCTGACACGCTCCACCCAATCAAACAGTTACTCTGACATGCTCCACCCAATCACACCACCACTCTGACACGCTCCACCCAATCACACCACCACTCTGACACGCTCCACCCAATCACACCGTTACTCTGACACGCTCCACCCAATTACACCACCGCTCTGAGGCTCCACCCAATCACACCACCACTCTGACACGCTCCACCCAATCACACCACCACTCTGACACGCTCCACCCAATCACACCGCCCCTCTGACACGCTCCACCCAATCACACCGTCACTCTGACACGCTCCACCCAATCACACCACCGCTCTGAGGCTCCACCCAATCACACCACCACTCTGACACGCTCCACCCAATCACACCGTTACTCTGACATGCTCCACCCAATCACACCGTTACTCTGACACGCTCCACCCAATCACACCGTTACTCTGACATCCTCCACCCAATCACACCGTTACTCTGACACGCTCCACCCAATCACACCGTTACTCTGAAACGCTCCACCCAATCACACCGTTACTCAGACATGCTCCACCCAATCATACCGTTACTCTGACACGCTCCACGCAATCACACCACCACTCTGACATATGTTTGTGCATGCGCATAATGTACGCTCCAGTGCTGGAGAGACAGGTTATGCTGCAGCGTTAGAGACAGGTTATGCTGCAGCGCTGGAGAGACAGGTTATGCTGCAGCGTTAGAGAGACAGGTTATGCTGCAGCATTAGAGAGACAGGTTATGCTGCAGCAGACAGGTTTTGCTGCAGTGCTGGAGAGACAGGTTATGCTGCAGCATTAGAGAGACAGGTTTTGCTGCAGCGCTGGAGAGACAGGTTATGCTGCAGCATTAGAGAGACAGGTTATGCTGCAGCAGACAGGTTTTGCTGCAGCGCTGGAGAGACAGGTTATGCTGCAGCATTAGAGAGACAGGTTATGCTGCAGCGTTAGAGAGACAGGTTATGCTGCAGGGCTGGAGAGACAGGTTATGCTGCAGCGTTAGAGAGACTGGTTATGCTGCAGCGTTAGAGAGACTGGTTATGCTGCAGCGTTAGAGAGACAGGTTATGCTGCAGGGCTGGAGAGACAGGTTATGCTGCAGCGTTAGAGAGACAGGTTATGCTGCAGCATTAGAGAGACAGGTTATGCTGCAGCGTTAGAGAGACAGGTTATGCTGCAGCGTTAGAGAGACAGGTTATGCTGCAGCGTTAGAGAGACAGGTTATGCTGCAGTGTTAGAGAGACAGGTTATGCTGCAGCATTAGAGAGACAGGTTATGCTGCAGCGTTAGAGAGACTGGTTATGCTGCAGGGCTGGAGAGACAGGTTATGCTGCAGCGTTAGAGAGACAGGTTATGATGCAGCGTTAGAGAGACAGGTTATGCTGCAGTGTTAGAGAGACAGGTTATGCTGCAGCATTAGAGAGACAGGTTATGCTGCAGCGTTAGAGAGACAGGTTATGCCGCAGGGCTGGAGAGACAGGTTATGCTGCAGCGTTAGAGAGACAGGTTATGATGCAGCTCTGGAGAGACAGGTTATGCTGCAGGGCTGGAGAGACAGGTTATGCTGCAGTGTTAGAGAGACAGGTTATGCTGCAGTGTTAGAGAGACAGGTTATGATGCAGCGTTAGAAAGACAGGTTATGCTGCAGCAGACAGGTTTTGCTGCAGCGCTGGAGAGACAGGTTATGCTGCAGCACTAGAGAGACAGGTTATGCTGCAGCGTTAGAGAGACAGGTTATGCTGCAGCTCTGGAGAGACAGGTTATGCTGCAGGGCTGGAGAGACAGGTTATGCTGCAGTGTTAGAGAGACAGGTTATGCTGCAGTGTTAGAGAGACAGGTTATGATGCAGCGTTAGAGAGACAGGTTATGATGCAGCGTTAGAAAGACAGGTTATGCTGCAGCAGACAGGTTTTGCTGCAGCGCTGGAGAGACAGGTTATGCTGCAGCACTAGAGAGACAGGTTATGCTGCAGCGTTAGAGAGACAGGTTATGCTGCAGCTCTGGAGAGACAGGTTATGCTGCAGGGCTGGAGAGACAGGTTATGCTGCAGTGTTAGAGAGACAGGTTATGCTGCAGTGTTAGAGAGACAGGTTATGATGCAGCGTTAGAGAGACAGGTTATGCTGCAGCGTTAGAGAGACAGGTTATGCTGCAGCATTAGAGAGACAGGTTATGCTGCAGCTCTGGAGAGACCGGTTATGCTGCAGTGTTAGAGAGACAGGTTATGCTGCAGTGTTAGAGAGACAGGTTATGCTGCAGGGCTGGAGAGACAGGTTATGCTGCAGTGTTAGAGAGACAGGTTATGCTGCAGTGTTAGAGAGACAGGTTATGATGCAGCGTTAGAGAGACAGGTTATGCTGCAGGGCTGGAGAGACAGGTTATGCTGCAGTGTTAGAGAGACAGGTTATGATGCAGCTCTGGAGAGACAGGTTATGCTGCAGTGTTAGAGAGACAGGTTATGCTGCAGCGCTGGAGAGACAGGTTATACTGCAGCTCTGGAGAGACAGGTTATACTGCAGCTCTGGAGAGACAGGTTATACTGCAGCTCTGGAGAGACAGGTTATGCTGCAGCACTGGAGAGACAGGTTATCTGTGGCCCTATTACTTCCCTTCCGTCCATGAAGAGCAATGCCTTTTATCACTTGTTGCCGTCGGAAACCAAACTGCATCAAAACACGCCGTAATTGATACCCAGAGTCTCACATTAACCAGCGAGGCGTCAGGCGCCTGAGGCACGAGCCAGACCCATTACCCACCTTCTCAAAAAATTGTCACACATGTATTTGGGGAGGGGGCGTTAGACTGAGTAAACTCGCTGGAAAAACGATTTAAAAAAAAAAAAAAAACTCCCAAGTTTTCCATTCTTCACTGGCAGTGAAAAGGAGGTTGCAGGCAGTCAGATCAAAGGTTAATCTGTTATTGCACAAAGTGTCCATATGAGGAAATGACTGATTATTAGACCCTGTCATCGCCGGCGACTTCAAGTCCTCGGCCTACACTCAGCTGACAAAGTAGATAATTTGTCATATTCATTATTGCACAGCCTATGAATATAAAGTACTGGGAGAGGAGACTGTGGGTGAGGGGGTGGGGTAGGGGGAGTGGGGATTGTGGGTGAGGGGGTGGGGTAGGGGGAGTGGGGATTGTGGGTGAGGGGGTGGGGTAGGGGGAGAGGAGATTGTGGGTGAGGGGGTGGGGTAGGGGGAGTGGGGATTGTGGGTGAGGGGGTGGGGTAGGGGGAGTGGGGACTGTGGGTGAGGGGGTGGGGTAGGGCGAGTGGGGATTGTGGGTGAGGGGGTGGGGTAGGGGGAGTGGGGACTGTGGGTGAGGGGGTGGGGTAGGGGGAGTGGGGACTGTGGGTGAGGGGGTGGGGTAGGGGGAGTGGGGACTGTGGGTGAGGGGGTGGGGTAGGGGGAGTGGGGACTGTGGGTGAGGGGGTGCGGTAGGGGGAGTGGGGATTGTGGGTGAGGGGGTGGGGTGGGGGGGGGGTGTGACTCTCAGGCTGCGTAATAACTGTTATTTACCAAGAGCTTTCATAATATAATCAGAAAATCTGTCTGTGCTGACAGATTGCAAGAGATCACAAGGCGGAACACTCATAAGTCAATGCAGGACCATGTTCTCTCTCTCTTCCTCTCTCTCTTTCTCCCTTTCTTTTCCTACGAGTCAAAACTGGTTTTCTTATTTTCATCAGTGTGACATTTCAGAGACAGAGAGAGAGAGAGACAGAGAGAGAACAAACGGTTGGAAAGTTTTTTACATCTGCCCTGCGCAGGACATGAATTGTTATTTGAAGAAGGGACGGGGAGGGGAGGGGAGAGGAGGGGGCCACATAGACCCCTCCTCCAGCTGTGTGCATGACCGTAAATAAGCACGTCGACCCACAATGACATGGGGCAGGCGTCCGCACTGCAGCTGGATTAGGGAACACCGCCAGTGTGTAAGTACAGGCCATCGGAACGTTCTGGAAAGCAGGCTACTACAGCAGCGGCGGTTCGCGTGACCCCTGCTCTCGGTGTGAACGACAGGGCGAGCGGGACGTCCTGCTCCTGAATCGCAGGGGAAAGCCGGGCGGAAGCGAGCTGGGGGCGGCCGGCTACGCCAAGGATGCCCCCCCCCCCGCTCCGCCCACCCACGCCCGCCCCAGACCGTGCCCCTGCTGGATATGAAACAGTGAGCGAGCCTTTCACGCGATAACGCTGTCCTCTTCCTGAACCGCCTTGCACAAAAACCTGCACCAGATGCATGATGGGATTAGTGCGCTGGATTCACGGCCGTGTTCCTTGTCCGGCTTAAGAATATTTTCTGTGGCTCCAAAATCAAATCCTGAAATGTCTGCTCAAGTGCAATATTTGAGCCATTTGAAACATCCCATTAGTCATATCGCATAAATAAAGAAAAAGAAAATAAATAAATTACACACAAAATCCTAGGTAACGTAAAAACCAGTGACGTAATCCAATTCTGGATTCAGGCTGAGGCATTACCGACGCCCCTCCCCCTTTTGGCACCAGCCCTGCCCCCTCTTCTCTCCCCCGCCCCCCTCCGAGCAGGCAGCTTGTAGCCGGGCCGGCCCCATTATCCTGCGTAGCGTGAACTTTCTCCCGCACCTGCTGCTGCAGACCGCGGGCACGATCTCGCAATCTGACGGAAGGTCTGCGGACCCATCTGCCTCCGCGCGCCGCGCCAAGGTGCCGAGCGCCGACTTACGAGGAGCCGCGGGCAGGGCGCCCGGCGGGCAGGGCGCCCCGCCCTGCGCACGGATCACCGCCAGCTCGACGGAAACCTCGAAAGCGTCGTACGACCCGGGACGGCTGTTCAGTCCCCTTTCAACTCACGCAATTCAGAGAAACGGAGTTACAAGCTACAGAAGTGAAGTTACGTGGCGCGGACATTTCGGACCGTTTCCCTGGATGGGCTGAGCCGAGCCCTGGCAGCGCCGACCCCCCCCCCCCTCCCCGCCGCGATCGGGAGGCGGGTGCAGATTGGGAAGACCGCACGAGCTCCGCCCGCCCTAATCCTCTCGCCCGGGCCCGATCGGGCTAAATATATCCCCACAGCGCCTCTCTGGGCTCCGGGGGGGGGGCGGCCTTCTGTTCTCAGAGCGCCGCACGCTCACACGCTGGGGAACGGAGCCACTCCCACACCGCCGGCCCGTACGGACGCGCGGTCGCCAAAACTCGAACGCGCGCATCTGAAACGCGTGAGGTCTCCGGAGCGGGGGCTAGAGATCGGTCCTCACTGCGCAAGCTTCACACCTGGCGCGTGAGGTTTGAGCTCCACGTGCAGGGCCAGGAAGGGGGAGATCCCTTTTCGGCAAGGGCGGAGCCGCACATCCACCACAGGAAGTGAATCCGTAATCGTCTTCGTCTCATTTTCGACGAGAGCCGATTTTTCCGCGTTCGCAGGGCGTGCTGGGACAGCGGGCTACGCGAGGCGAGCCGGCCGAGCGATCGGAAGGGCGGGGCGCGTGCCACGACGACCAATCGGATCGAAGATCCGACGCGTAAATTATCCCCCGTGTAAAAAACGCCGCCACGCCCACGAGCGAGCGGGCGTGCGAGGGGAGAGCGAGGCCAGGTGACCTCATCGGAGGGCGTGTGGCTTCGCCCTCACAGCGACAGTGCGAAATGGCCCAGATGAAGTCACCCCGCAACCCCCAACTGAAATAGACTAGGCCTTGCTCCGCGTTTTAAGAGGCACAGCGTCGTCAGCAGGTGTAATTTGGTTTTAATGGGTTTTGTCTGTTAATGCACCTCAGAACAAAGCTAAATTAAATTCTGCAGCTATCATTAGCAGGGCTCCCATGAATGATGCATGCGCTCGGAAATTGGCTCCGCGTTTTTTTTTTCCAGACAGAGGAGGCGATCGTAATTTACCGGGAGGTCGCACGTCGCCCGTTTGGATCCAGACGCGGCGAAACGCCCCGTTGATTCCATCCGTAGCCGAAGTCACATCCGGGGCTCGTGCCTCTTCGAAGGGTACCCCCGGACGAATCGGGGAAAGAAAGAACGCCCTCCTTCCTGTGAAAAAATGTACATTTCACAGGCTCGCGATTCATGGAAGGCTGAATTATTCACGGATGTTTGCAGGGCAGCGTTTGAGGCAGGGGGACGCGCGGCTGCCGCTGGGTCTGGCCGATCTCTGGCGGGCCTTCCGCTGTCTCTCCCGGGACCTGAGGCTGATATCCCCCCCCCCCCGTGAAGGTCGGGACGGACACGCCCTCTCCCGAAAAGAGGCACTCCACAGCAGGACAGGAAGCACCCGGCAGAGAGACAGCAAAATCAAGTGCAGCAGGAATATTCCGTTAAAAATACAAAAACCACGAAGAGGAGCGATTGAGAGAAGGGGGGTTGAGGGGTCAACCGCCACTCAGCCTGTTGCCATGCCGATCGGAACGCCGCGTCTATCGTCCCCTTCCAACGGCTGTTGGTTTGGCTGCTTGTCTCGGCTGGCCAGCACCGCAGGCACTGCTGGTCGCAACATGCAGTTAACCTCGTTAGCATCGCTTTTATCCCCTGCCCATACCCCCCCCCCCCATCCCCTGCCCATACCCCCCCCCATCCCCTGCCCATACCCCCCCCCCCCCACCCACCCACCTCCCCCCAGCCAGCCAGCTGCTTCCATGGACACAAAACCTAACCCCCCCCCCCCTCAACCCCCTGCCCACCCCCCCCCCCCCCCCCAGGGCAGGACCCGCCACCCTCACCCCCCCAGGGCCAAAGCAACCCTTCCACACCAAGGAGCACGTGAGCTACGGAAACAAACCGAGAGACGAGGGAGAGGGATTCAGAGATAGCCACTGATTAAAGCAATACTAGAACATGACCTACATGCACAGAAACATCTCTCACATTATGCCTGGCTCGGGAAAGACACGCCCCGAAAAACAGAGAGGTCGTGCTAATTCAAATGCGCCGCGTGCCCAGCCGAATTCTGCCGCGTTTCAGGAACAGCATTTCCCATCATCCCAAATTCCCTCAAGTTACTGGGAGCCAACTGCGTAGGGTTCGGGATCGGAGGGCTTCACGGGGGAGCACTGTCCCTCAAGGAGACTCACAGAAGGAAAAAGGGTGGCCTGCTACATCATCTAAAGGAGAGGAAGGACTAACTGACGTTCACAAGCGCCGAAAAAACAGCCATGGCACGGGGGGCTGCAGGGCAGCGATGCCGCTCCACAAACTGTCCCAACCACCAAACCGAAACAGCCTTTCATACAGAACGACCAGAGGCCGCCAAAACACCTGAGATAACTGGACCCCCGAGAGAATCCAGCCATTACAGCTGCGACCGGACGGTTGGCTACCCCAGTCCCTTCCCTCCTCTCTCGCTTCCTCACTGCAGGACATGTCGCTAAATGGATTTTACAGTCGAACATTACAGATCATGAATATTCATGAGAGAGGCGTTGCCCAAGGACAGAACATCCACTGCCACCGGTGCTCTCCCTCAGCCGTGACATTCATGCATATTCATCTGAAGTGGATGGAATGGGAATGCTTCAGGTTCGGCAGCAGAGACAGGACGCGCAGTGTTAAGAGCGTGGAAGGCGGCCATCTGGATCGAGCCGCGGAATCTGGATTCCAGGCCAGCATGGAATCCCGCCCGAGAAACGACCAATGGCATCTGGGCCCTCTCTGGGGGCAAGAGAACCGCCGTGGTCAGAGCGAGGCGCGGTCTCGGAAGACGTTCTGATTGGCCCAAGCAGCCCGGGATGTAACAGTCCCCCTCGCGGCTTCTCCACGAAACTCGAAAGGTGGCACAGATACTTTCACGCTCGGAGGACCTCGGGAACTGAAGACTGAAACAGGAAATGGATTAGGGAGGGAACCGAGCGGCCTCCGTCCGCCCCTCGCCGCACTGGGGCAGTGCTGCGGCGTACACTTCGCCAGCCGGGGCTCGCGACCGAAAGCCCGTGGCTTCAGCTTCCAGGCTGGCCATTTCGGTCTTACCCTCCATCAAGGCACTTAACTCGAACCGCTCCAGTAAAACATCCAGCCGTCACTACATCCAAAAAAGACCCACACAGTACACTCTTAGTGCTGCTAAAACCTGACATGAGTTAAGTACTCATTAAAGGCACTACCTGAAAACAGAGCCTGACTGGTACTTTCTCTCTAATTAGCTTCCACACCTGCGCTTGATCCTTTAGCGAAAATATATGTAACATCACTTCACCGATGAAGGCAACATGCTGGAATGGGAGAATCGTTTAGCCTCGTCTTAATTAAAAAGGCTGAGTGCGGATCTATCCTGAATGTAGTCGTTGAGCTCTTTGATCTGCGCATCCGTTTTTAGCCCCGAGCGCTGAAATAACATCGCATTCCATTTCTATTTAAATTAATATCCTGCTGCACAAACGAAGAGAATGTAAAAATGCAAGCTGTGTAAATTGCTGTGGATGCACTCGTGAATGTAAATGCAATCATCATCAGATTTGTGGGCTATTATTTCCACCCGCTTCCAAACGTCTATCCTTATTCTCTGTCCCCATCACCCAACATTGTCACACGAGCCCAACGCTCTTTGTGACGATGTACGATGTGTGCATAAAGTACTGGACCCACCCAGCCCATAAAGTGACCGGAGCAGGATTAGAGCTGAGACGCTTTAGAGTTTCCAGAGACAGCAGGCCCGTCCTTGAGGGGCTGCGATTCTGGTGATTTCTGAGCAATGCAATACTGAGCACACGCTCAAACATAGGGTGCTACATCAGAGGAACCGTTATTTTTACACAGTACTGTATGTGCAGGGGCTGCCTCACCAAAGCTGTTCAGCCATTGGCTAAATATAATGAACAATACCATGATCCAGGTGAACGTCGGCTAAATATAATAAACAACACCATGATCCAGGTGAACGTTAGCTAAATATAACAAACAACACCATGATCCAGGTGAACGTTAGCTAAATATAATAAACAACACCATGATCCAGGTGAACGTTGGCTAAATATAATAAACAACACCATGATCCAGGTGAACGTTAGCTAAATATAATAAACAACACCATGATCCAGGTGAACGTTGGCTAAATATAATAAACAACACCATGATCCAGGTGAACGTTAGCTAAATATAATAAACAGCACCATGATCCAGGTGAACGTTAGCTAAATATAATAAACAATACCATGATCCAGGTGAACGTTGGCTAAATATAATAAACAAATGTTCACTATCAGAGTAAAGCATCAAATGTACCCTATCAGAGTAAAAATTGTACTCAGAGCTGATTTAATACCCAACATTTTTGTATGCTGGCGTGGATTTAATGCATATAAAGATATATGGGGTGTCTGTCCTGAGGGTGTTCCTTATAGGGGGCAGGAGGCAGGGGGCACGGGGTGGGGCGCCTTCCCAAAGAATGCGGTTTCATCTGGGTCAAAGCGTCACGTGGGAGGGGACCGGGGGGTGCAAATTAGATTAAGGTGCAAAATCAGTAAATAAGGAAAAGGCAGATTTGAGATAACGAGCCCCCCCCCCCCCCCCCCCGCCTCGCGTTCGGCCGCCATTCAGACGGGGAGACGGCGGTAATCACCGCCTTTTTTCCGCCGCGTTATTTGTGTAAATTAATTGCCGGGACGCCAGGAATTTATGAAGCGTTAATCCACGAGAAAGGATTGCTTTTCCCTTCCGCACACGCGTGATGAGGAGGGCTGATACGGCCTAATGGCGGCTTTCAATTTGGCGGCTCACCGTAATCGCTCGCTGCGTGACTCTGAACGGCTGTAACCACGGCGATTTGCCTGGCCCGCGTCCGACGCGCTCCCCCCCGCCGGCCCGCGGCACGCCTCCGGATGTCCGCGCGCGAATCTACACATCTAAACCCGCCGGGGGGGTGGGAGGTGACTGTTATTCGCTTTCCTTGCGCATGCAGTATTCTGACAGAAGAAAAGTCTGACGCATAACACAGGGCGGTAAGGGGGAATTCTGGGATCTGTAGTCCATGCTCAAGCCGGCGCTCGGGCGGCTGCCGCGCCCGTCCTTCACGCGTGTCCTTCATACATATATACATGCGTGTTCCTGCCATTCCAGCACTGCCCAGCCCTGCCTGTACGTATTTCATAAAAGGCGGTATCCTCAAATTCAGCAGACAGACTCCAGCAGAATAACATAAATAAGAAATCCATCTCTGGCCAGACAGTCATTGACACGGGCAGGGGGATGCATTATTAAGAGGCCTGTGCGGCATTATGCTTTTTTTTCCCCGTCCAGTGATGTAACACCTAGTCAAAACTCTGACAATGATTGGTTTGGCACCCCAGGCACTTGATGCTCATTGGCTGGCTGACTGCTTCAATACGTTTTTTTTATATAGAGTCTGGGCCTACAGATGGCAGGGCCACTCAATAAAAGAGCGGTGTTGGCCATGTTAATGTCCCCAAGGCTCCTTTTTTCAATAATTTAGTTAAAGTGGAGTATAGTGCGGACAGGGGGAATACTGTCATTGTTTGCCAGGCGGTAGTGTGGTGCGGACAGGGGGAATACTGTCATTGTTTGCCAGGCTGTAGAGTGGTAGAGGGGCGGACAGGGGGAATACTTTCATTGTTTGCCAGGCTGTAGAGTGGTAGAGGTGCGGAGAGGGGGAATACTGTCATTGTTTGCTAGGCTGTAGAGCAGTAGAGGTGCGGACAGGGGGAATACTGTCATTGTTTGCCAGGCGGTAATGTGGTGCGGACAGGGGGAATACTGTCATTGTTTGCCAGGCGGTAATGTGGTGCGGACAGGGGGAATACTGTCACTGTTTGCCAGGCGGTAGTGTGATGCAGACAGGGGGAATACTGTCATTGTTTGTCAGGCGGTAGTGTGGTGCGGACAGGGGGAATACTGTCACTGTTTGCCAGGCGGTAGTGTGGTGCAGACAGGGGGAATACTGTCACTGTTTGCCAGGCGGTAGTGTGGTGCGGACAGGGGGAATACTGTCATTGTTTGTCAGGTGGTAGTGGGGTGAGGACAGGAGGAATACTGTCATTGTTTGTCAGGCGGTAGTGTGGTGCAGACAGGGGGAATACTGTCATTGTTTGTCAGGCGGTAGTGTGGTGCGGACAGGGGGAATACTGTCACTGTTTGCCAGGCGGTAGTGTGGTGCGGACAGGGGGAATACTGTCATTGTTTGTCAGGTGGTAGTGGGGTGAGGACAGGAGGAATATTGTCATTGTTTGTCAGGCGGTAGTGTGGTACAGACAGGGGGAATACTGTCATTGTTTGCTAGGCTGTAGAGCAGTAGAGGTGCGGACAGGGGGAATACTGTCATTGTTTGCCAGGCGGTAGAGTGTGGTGCGGACAGGGGGAATATTGTCATTGTTTGCCAGGCGGTAATGTGGTGCGGACAGGGGGAATACTGTCATTGTTTGCCAGGCGGTAGAGTGTGGTGCGGACAGCGGGAATACTGTCATTGTTTGCCAGGCGGTAGTGTGGTGCAGACAGGGGGAATACTGTCATTGTTTGCCAGGCGGTAGAGCAGTAGAGGTTCAGATAGGGGGAATACTGTCATTGTTTGCCAGGCGGTAGAGGTGATTTTTCTGTCTAGCTTTAGGGTGTGATAAGTTAAGAAAGCGTGGCTGTTTAGCCAGTAAATTTCTTTGAGTTTTTGTTTTTGTTTTTGTCTATTAGCCTTTTGTTGTTTATCTTTACACTTTCTATCACTATAAATAAACCAGGCCAATTTTTTCACTGGATTTTGTTGTCCTGCGTGCTTCCCTTTAGTGACTTGACCAACTACATCTTTACACACTCACAAACACACACACACATGCGCACACACACAAGCACATGCACAGACAAATACCCACATGCACATACACACATACTCTACTGCGCACACACACACTACACACAGCCACACACACACACACACACACACACACACACTGTACTGCACACACACATGCTACACACAGCCACACACTCACACACACGGTACAAACAGCCACATACACGCAGACACACACAGTCAAACATACGCACAAACAACACACATACACACGCATGCACACACATATATACACACGCATGAATGCACACATAATATATATACACGCACACACATGCATGTATGTGTACACACTCATGTAGCTACCACACGCAGGCACAAACACACATACAGGTATGAAATATGTATAAGGGCGCGCATGTACACGCAGACACGCTCACATACACACACACAAACACAGCCAGCTGACAGGAGTTATTGATTTTGTGGGGGAGGAAAATAAATAGCTTTTAAATTAGCCACCCCCTGAAAATAGACCCAAGGGAAATGACTGTGGACCCATTGCAGAATCCTCACCTGTAACTGGGGAATGATGAAGGAGCAGGGAAAGCAATATGGAAAGAGAAGAAGAGAGGGGGGGAAAGAGAGCGGGAGAAAGAGAGGGGGGAGAAGGAGACGACCCATATCCGTGAGCATCTGTGCATTTCTGGAAATCACAGGTGCGATTAATGTCAGCAGCGCCGTGGAGTTCGACCAATCACGCGCGGCGAGGCCGCAACCCGGGGAAACAATTCACCTTGTCCAGAAAGAAAACAATGCCCCCCCCCCCCCCCCCACCCACACCCCCCATCCTTTCAGCAGAGGACGGCGCCGCCGAGCTGTGTGGAGCTGGCGCTAATGGAAGCAGTCACGACATTCGGCTCTGAGAAGCCGTCCCCTTTAACCAAGGTGTCTGTCAGCCCCGGTGCTCCCGGGGGGGGGGGGGGGGGGGGGGGGGGGGGGGGGGGGTCACTTTCTCAACCCCCCTTAATTAAACAGAGCTGTGAAATAAGCAGCCGCAGCGGGACGCCGGCTGGAGGACAGGTTTTCGGATCAGTGCTTCACACGAACTGAATCGGGGGGGTGGTGGGGGGGGGTAATGTGGGGATGGGGGTGGCGGACTTTCGTAGCGAAAGCAGCGTTCCGCGCGTGCGATGCCGAGGTGGGAGCCTTCCGCTTCCTGCGCGCGTTAACAGCGCGCCCTTCGCACTGAATAAATCCCGCTCGCACCCTGGGTTTGTTTCCACAGTAACGTGCGGCAGGGGAGGGCGACGAATGAGAGGCGTTTAAAAAAAGAAGGCCCAAAATTGGAGCAGTGAAATTCTCACACGTACGCGCACATACAACCATCTGCCTGGTGTGTGTCCGCGCGTGTGTGCATGCGTGTACGTTTGTGTGTGTGTACATGCGTGCGTGTATGTGTATGTGTGTGTGTGTGCGTGTGTGTGCCTGTGTGTATGTGTGTGTGTGTACACGTGGGTGTATGTGTCTGTGTGTGTGCGTACGTGTGTGTACATGTGTGTGTGTATATGTGTGTGTGCGTGTGTGTGGTGCAGGGAAGCATTGCAGATATTTTTAGACCAGCTGCATTATGTGTGTCAGTATTTGTTCAGATTCAGGCTACAAATGAGCAGGGAACAGAAGAGATAAGCATCTGATAAGCACACATTTCATCAAAAGAGAGCTCTCCCCGGAGACTGCTATTGACTGACTTTTAATAGGCAGCATTCATCATCCTTAGCGCACAATTTGCTCGTTTTGACTGCTTTTGCGCAGGTTCACAACCACACGCACACGCATGTCCAAACCGCAGCGCACACGCACGGCTGCAGGGCGCTTGTGCGCTCATGCGCACAGATCCTACAGACATACTGCACCCTGCCACAGTAACTTCCATCACGTTCTGAATTAAATTAAAAAACAAATGTATAAAAATAGACAGAAGGTCAAGCCCATCTCTTCAAAGCTCCCTCTCCAGGTTTTCATTGCTTAAGGTCAGAGGGCCTCGTGCTCTTACTGAGTTTCATGATTATCACATTAATCACACTCTGCTTTTGTGCCCTATGCTTAGAAAGCTGTTGACATTATTCTTTTCCGGTGAATGTTTTGACAGTTTTTTTTTTTTTGTCCGTTCTGGCTCTAGTCGCAGTGACAACAGCGCCAGCAGTTTCGACTGACCAATAAGATAACCACCTGTCCTTTTAAAGAACAATTTGGCCAGCATTTAGAATGATAATACTAATGCTCTAATGCAAATCTAAGACCTCTAGTGATCCCCTCAGTACAAAGCAGTTTGTTTCATAGCAAGTCCAGAGGGAAACTAAAGGTTTCTGGTAACATATTACCGGGTTAATACTACACAATTATTTTTGTATGAGTGCGTACATGTACACTTTAAGATGAAACCCAGAAAGGTTGATTGGACCAAGACGATGGCGGACAGAAGCACTTTAGAAAGGACGAGAGACAAACAGTTCCTCCATTTATTTGGACAGCTTCTCCAGGCAGAAAAACTACAGGCTCAGAACACAAGGGCACATAAATAACGTGCAATGAAAGGTCAGCAGGTGATGTATGGCAGGCGGGAGCCGGTAAATTCAATCCCATCGATTTAATCCTGATCTTAATCTGTTACAGCTTCTCTCCGGGACCCAGCCCACGAGCCCAGGGGCTTCGCAGAGAGAGAGGCGCGCATCACGTGACCTCCGACGGCGAAACCCCTCGCTCATTCTCCGAGAGCCGTGTCATCCCACCATTTCCTCTTCCTTCGCGCGAGAAAGAGTGCTGATGGCAGCTAGCTCTGGTGCCGCACAGACAGCGCGTTACAACAGTCATCATTATCTTCATTTCTTTTGAATAATTTACTCGTCGCTTGTAAGATCGGAGTCCTGTTACCCTGGAACACTTGGCTGGAGACGTTCCGGGGGCAAACCGCCTCTTTCATCCCATTTCCCTTCAACACAAAACAGCTGGAGCGGCGCAGGGACCACCCACACTGGGGGGACGGAGAGCCCAAAAGAAGAACAGCAGTATCATAGCAACGCAGAGAAAGCTCATACTTTAGCCGTATCTCCCCAGCTCTCCCTCGCCGTGGGGGCCGGCTGAATGGCGGACGCGGCGCTGCCCGGGGGGACGCGTCACCGTCCTTCGCTCGGTGGGGTCACGGCTCGCGCCCGCTTGCTCGCACAGCTGCAGCGCCTCCCCCTGGTGGCCCATGGTGCTGCAGGCGCCCGGCGCCGCACGCCGCAGGCTACGAGGCGAGCGAGGCTGAGCCAGGAGGAGCGAGGCATTCTGGGTAATTAACGAGTTTAAGCGCTGGACTCAGGACCACGAGGGGGAATGGTGTCCCCGTACAGGGCACGGAGGTGACCCCCTTCAGGGAGCCGATTCCACCTTAAAAAATTAACGAAGCGGCATAATTTCCCACCCATGAATTCAGAATTAAAAAATACTCCGGAGAGGCACATCAGCTTAGAAAACGCTGGATGAAAAAAAAGCGGGAAAAACGACATAGCTAAGCCGAAGGGTGCCTGTGAGAGTGATTAAAACCGGATCAAATGAACTCGGCAGAAAAGACCCAGCAGTCCAAATGCCCTGAGCACTGAGCAGCACAAACTGACTGTAACAGTGCAGTGCCCAACATTCACACTCACATGCACATTCACACTCACATTCACACTCACACTCACATACACATTCACATTCACACTCACATACACATTCACACTCACATTCACATTCACACTCACATTCACATACACATTCACACTCACATACACACTCACATGCATACTCACATTCACACTCGCACTCACATTCACACTCACATTCACATACACATTCACACTCACATACACATTCACACTCACATTCACATTCACACTCACATACACATTCACATTCACATACATATTCACACTCACATACACATACACACTCACATACACATTCACACTCACATTCACATTCACACTCACATACACACTCACATGCACACTCACATTCACACTCACATTCACACTCACACTCACATTCACATACACATACACATTCACACTCACATACACATTCACACTCACATTCACACTCACATTCACATACACATACACATACACATTCACACTCACATTCACATTCACACTCACATACACATTCACACTCACATACACATACACATTCACACTCACATTCACATACACATTCACACTCACATACACATTCACACTCACATACACATTCATATACACATTCACATACACATTCACACTCACATTCACATTCACACTCACATACACATTCACACTCACATTCACATTCACATACACATTCACACTCACATTCACATTCACACTCACATACACATTCACACTCACATACACATACACATTCACACTCACATTCACATACACATTCACACTCACATTCACACTCACATACACATACACATTCACACTCACATTCACATACACATTCACACTCACATTCACACTCACATACACATTCACACTCACATGAAGTCATGTACCGCAGAAGCGCTGCAGTTGAAGGCCAAGTGACTCGTATCAAAATGAAGATGTTGGATGAGCGTCAGGCTGTTGTACCCCCCCCCCCCCCACCACCACCCCCCATCATTCCCTTTTAATGTGAAAGCTGTATGTCAGCTCTGCTTCCTAATTACGGCAGCTCAGGTCTTCATTTGCATCCCCTTCAAACCCCGATCCCACGTCAGAAACGTCGAGCTGCGGTCCTGCGGGATAGCAGAGCAGGCGTCTCCATGCGGCTCTGAACGGGGGGATGGGTCCAGATTCGGCAGAGCACCTACAAAGACTCGCGTTCATGACACCAAACCCCCCCCCCACCCCCCCACCCCCCACTCGCAGCTTGCTGGCGAGGCCACGCGTTCCGTTCCCATAGTAACGCACTTTGCTGGCCACGCCCCCGTCGCGAGTCCCTGCCCTGGACCGACGCCCGCGCTTCCGCTGTGGAATACAGAGTGCTGCTCTGGACAGGAAGAGAGAGAACGCACAGGCCGGTGAACCAGGAGAGAGGAGCAAAGGGATACAAGGGAGCAGAACACACCGAAGACTCCAGGCCTTTACCGACCAATCATTGCTTGTGTTATTAGTTCCGCGGTCTTGCACATACAAAAAGTCTCAGTACATCAAGCCTCACTGTAACTAATTCACAGCTCAGCAATGTCTACTAAAATATCAGGAAGAGCAGCGTTGCGCCATTTCTCTAGAGTTCCGTCAATCAGACAGGAAGGCACGGGGCCCTACCTTCACCATAATTACTCCAGTTCCTATTCAGTCAAACAGCCTCGGTAGCCATTTATTTTTAATACACATGCCCGGGGCAATGATACACGTCAGTGGTATCTGAAACTCTGGAAAAATACTCCGGCGCTCAGTTGAGCTTCGCTGGTTGGAGCCTCTGGCTAAGCGCGCGGTGTTTGGGAGTCTCGTCGGAGCTCTCCTCGTGAGAGGGCTGCTGCCGGGGATGAAAACCGCGCGTCCTGACAGCTGTCCGTCAAACGGGCCTGGCGCCGCGCGGCTCACGCATCCCTAACGAGCGGGGCCTGGCTGCCGAGCCAGCGCAGACGCAGCGGCACAGCACGCCGCTCGCACCGGAAAGCACGGCTAAGTACTTTCCTCTGTTACCAAAGAAGGAAGGCACGCTGATAAACCTGACAGAATACAACCTCTGAGGACTGAATCGTGTGTGAGAATACGCCACGTATTGCAGAATACAGCAGAGCGTACCAACGTTTTCATGAGCGCCACGCAGCACGCAATTCACAAAATCGACTGAATCAAGCGCAGTACTCCGGGAACGTTCTGGAACGCGGCACTGGGCTCCCCTCCCAAACCAGAGGCTGATCTTCAAACGGCTCGACCCTGTATGTCAGAACGAGAACAGCTCCGCGGTTTCTACACTGCAGTTGCCCTATGGATGCTTGATCAGGCGAAACCAAAAACAGGATCCCGCACACCTGTAGCCACGCCCGGTCTGAACGTGCGCTGAACGGTGTGCGGCAGGTGCGGTGGTTACCTACCACAGTTACTTTAACCCAGAAATGCTGCCGCTTTCTTGCACACACACAAAGAAAACACATAAAAAAGGCATGTGGATTGGGTGGCATGCTATAGTAGCGCGTTAGCAAAGCTTGCGGTAGGACATGGTGATGCAGTACACAGAGCGGACGCTGTTCAGGAGTGAAATAAAGGGTTCAGTTTCCTCCCGGTGTTCAGTTTACCCATAGCCCAGCGGTGCGTAGCAGCTGGGAGGAGTAAGAGCTAAACGCTCCTCATCTTCATCATACATCATGCAAGGATTTTAAAGAACAAAATGCACTCAAATTCCTGGCACAAAATTTCCATGAAGCTGGGTGTCAATCATCCTGAGTTGTGCAAAGCTGCTGAGCAGCAACTCTGAGTGCCCCCCAGAGGCATGGAGTTATACAACATGGAGAACACGGAGTTCCTATTGAGCCTACTGACAACGGTGCTTGGTGTTCGCTGGTGGTTCTTTTTTGATAAGTTGCATCCCTACTCCAAATGCATGGTTTAGGGAATAGTAGGGATGCAACTAATAACAAGGCCTCACAGGGATACAGGGAGACCAGTGCCCCAGGGCCCCACAGGGATACAGGGAGACCAGTGCCCCAGGGCCCCACAGGGATACAGGGAGACCAGTGCCCCAGGGCCTCACAGGAATACAGGGAGACCAGTGCCCCAGGGCCCCACAGGGATACAGGGAGACCAGTGCCCCAGGGCCTCACAGGACTACAGGGAGACCAGTGCCCCAGCGCCCTACAGGACTACAGAGAGACCAGCGCCCCAGGGCCCCACAGGACTACAGAGAGACCAGCGCCCCAGCGCCCTACAGGACTACAGAGAGACCAGCGCCCCAGCGCCCCACAGGACTACAGAGAGACCAGTGCCCCAGTGCCCCACAGGACTACAGAGAGACCAGTGCCCCAGCGCCCCACAGGACTACAGAGAGACCAGTGCCCCAGGGCCCCACAGGACTACAGAGAGACCAGCGCCCCAGCGCCCTACAGGACTACAGAGAGACCAGCGCCCCAGCGCCCTACAGGACTACAGAGAGACCAGCGCCCCAGCGCCCTACAGGACTACAGAGAGACCAGTGCTCTGGGCCCCACAGGACTACAGAGAGACCAGCGCCCCAGCGCCCTACAGGACTACAGAGAGACCAGCGCCCCAGCACCCTACAGGACTACAGAGAGACCAGTACTCTGGGTCCCACAGGACTACAGAGAGACCAGTACTCTGGGTCCCACAGGACTACAGAGAGACCAGTGCCCCAGTGCCCCACAGGACTACAGGGAGACCAGTGCCCCAGGGCCCCACAGGAATACAGAGAGACCAGTGCCCCAGGGCCCCACTCAAAATTTCCCATAAATGTCTAAGACTTCTCACAGAGTTTCTTGAAAACTCACAGACTTTTCCAACCCTATTCCTGGCACTCCTCATCCTGGACAGCAGTGTACTGTAATGGGTAAGGAAGTGGTCTTGTAACCTAAAGGTCACAGGTTTGATTCCCAGGTAGGATACTGCCGTTGCACCCATTAGGACATGCAGCCGGCGTTGCAAGAAGCTGCCGACAGGCCAGGCCCCGTTCCTGGGGCCTGATGTGGGGTGCCTGCCCCAGGCGTTCTATGCCCCCATTGGCACTGCGGTCCCAGTGGTGCCCTCACACGCTGATGTCACTTCCCATATGGCATCTGTGGCTGCGGGGCTACCTGCCTGTCACTGGCTGTCTCTGTAACTGCCCCGCCCACTAATGTCAGTGTCTGTGACTGCCCGTTCCAGTCCACAGTCTGTCTGTTTCTGCCAGCTGTGGTCAGTTACAGTCAGTTACCATCGAGACCCGCAAGCACTGGCGTCAGTGCCTGCTGGTTTGGGGATGCATCATTACTGAGATGGCTGTGATGTCATGGCCCGGCTGGAGAGAGCTACATGGGCTGAGATCACAGCATTGCTTACACACGCTGGCAGAGGAGCAGGCTTTAGTGCATTCGAAAGGCTGGGCTGAAAAACAGGGCTGATTGAGTTTGCCATTAGAGGGGAAAAATGAGAAAGGTCAAATTAACCCTTTATAGGTGCAGGAACCAGCGTGTCTCCTTTAGGCACAAGCAAGCTTTAGCACCGACCCATTACTGTGACACAGGGCCGAAACTCCTGGGAGCTCCAAGCTGTGCACTGATTACTGCAGACCCATGATTGCAGCGAAGGGTGTCATTTGGGCCTCTTTTACAGTTATATACAACACCGCTCTCATCTGCAGCAAAGCTTAATATGCCCCCCAAAGGAGCGCGTTTCTCGCCTTCATTACCGAAATCCACCGACGAACAATTCTAAGTGAAACACAATTATTGCAAAGGACACACTGACTCGCTTAATGTTTTTACAGAGAGGAAATTCAGATGAAATTGGTTTGGATCCCCACTCCTCCTTCATAACGATAATGGTATTAATAATGAATTGGTAAAGCCATTTAAAACCCTGAAAGATAACATATACACAATTGGTGTCTCTAACTTTAACCCTAAGCAGTTTAGAGCTTTTCCAGCCCCGTGGTCAGGCTTTGATAAATGAGTTCTCATGTTCCCTGCTAGTGATTACCATAATAACAGTATTTTTCATTAAATGACCTGTGAGTTTATTCCCATAATATACGACCTCAGGCCTGCAATAATGAGATGCTGCAGTACTGAGAATAGCCCGAGGTGAGACGATCATGAATGCCAGCAACTGTACCTGCAGTTTACAACGGTTACAAAAAAGCGATATGTTTCATCTTACACGTGGCAAAAACACTGCCAGCATCCAATCTGAGAAACTTAAATGACAAAGCAGCAGATTAAATGATCAACAGGTCAAGCTGAGTTTAATGTGAGAGAAGGATAGTGCTCGTGGTTTCAGACTCTCCGTCTCTCCTGCTTTTAGCACTGCTAGGGCAAAAACTCAGCCTGTAACATGAGAAATGGTGCATCAACATCTGCCTTATTGTACATAGTATGCAGCACCATTTAAATTTATTTTATGTTGAACTCAGTGAGCTTTGATGGACCCTGACACACAGGACTTGATGAACCCCATGTCAATCAACAAGCCATGCAAAGGTCATTTATGAATGTTTGGTATTTTTTGGTATTTTTAGATTATCACCTTAGAGGTCAGACAATATCATTTGCGTGATCACAGGAATGTGTCTGTTTTCTCTCTGTCCCTTCTCCCTGCTCTCCTCTGCTCAAACATACATGATCAGAACATCCTTGGGGCAGATAGTCAAGCTGAGGGGGCTGTTTTTTTCCCCCATCTCGCAACACAGAAACCTACGTCCTGGAAGAATATTCTCCCGTTTGAAAGTTTTATTGCTTCATTGCTCAAAGAGAGCACACCATATAGGGGGTGAGAGACCTTGTGTGGCTACAGACATACAAAGATCATCTTCCTTCTGGTTAAGTTTGAATGCAATCTGTAACATTTAATTGAAATCATTGATTGAAAATATTAACATCTATATAGACAACGGTTGTAAATTAAAACCAATTCTGTTTCCCCAACAGAACAGTGTGGAAGAACTTGACTGGTCTGTACATAGCCCTGACCTCAACCCCTTCCAACACCTGCCAACTGTTAGCCAGGCCTAATCGTACAGTCAGTTCCCGACCTCACTAATGCTCTTCTGGTGGAATGGAAGAAAATCCATGCAGCAATGCTCTGACATCTAGTATAACGCCTTCCCAGAAGAGTGGAGGTTGTTATAGCAGCAAAGGGTGGACCAGCTCCATATTAATGCCCATTATTTTGGATGAGATGTTGGATGACAGGTGTCCACATACTTTTGGCCATGAAGTATACCTGTGTAGCAAGTCAGTCCCTAATATGCAATTCAAGCTATTTCCAATGCAAAGGCCAAATTACTCTGGGAATGATCTGAAGAACACAATACGAGTATTAGTTTACTTGAGTGAATGGTCATACTCCTAATTTAAACAAGCAGTGATCCACTTTGCGTTTATACTCCAACAGCCGTCATGAAGTTGAAATGAGATTCTCAGTATTTTACAACCAATTTTCTACGTTTTAGCACCACTGAGCTCACAACATTGCAAGCATTCAAAAATGAGTGATGCTTCTTTGACCACTGCAAAGAACGGCAATGTGTCAATTTAAAAATGGCTGTACTGTTGTGGACATTCTCTGCATATTTACCCATTAATTATCACTTCAGATTTCTGTACATTTTTTCACCCTGTGTTCACAACTCACAATGTTAATGGATATGGATAGCTGCTACTTTATGAGAACTGTACTTCATCTGAGACCTGTGTTTATTTAGTAGTTCCAACACCCGTTCTTATGCACTTATCGCACGTCTCTTTGGATACAAGTGTCTGCCCAATAAAACAGAATGTCATGCAATTAACTTATTATCACACATAGACCAGGGCATGCCAGTGCACGTTCAAGCTAAGAATGCTTTGAATTCATCTAGGTAGTCACAAACACATTGAATAACAGCAGCAACCATTCCAACACATTTCTGAATTAGGAAAAGACCTTTTACGAAACGTCTGTTGGCTATTCTGTTAATCCCAGCAGGTCCTCCGAAAGACTGAATCTACGTTCCCTTCACCTCACAAGCAGCACCATGTTTGATATTCCTTACCTACTGAAATCACTGCAAAAAACAAAACGTAATTCTCAGTTGACCAATCTAATTAACTAGAAGTAAAATAAATAACCATAAACAGTGCAATCACTGAAGTCAATTAATTATTATTGTTCCCTGTAGAAAAGCACAGTTTATGGCCCATGAAATCACGTACACTTCCCACTCCCTGCACAGTGGGTACATGTCTCTGCTACACCTTTTTTTACCGCAACAACAAAACATTTCATTTCACTCACTTGTGAGTGAAGGCGCAATTTTAATACGATAGCTTGGTTTCTATTTTTATCGCAATGCTCAAAAGGACAGACACGCACATTGCCACAGCTGCGGTGGCTCCACCAGTGAACTTCAGCTGGCCTTTCATTTATGTAGTTAGCCTAGCGCCAGGGCTAGCACGACGCCTGGAAAAGGGCACACGGTGGGGTCACAGAGGCAGGGACCCCGTCTTTATAAACGCCCGTGAATGAGAGGCAGAGTCGAAAGGGTGGGGGGGGGCAGAAAGACGTAAAGAAGAAGAAGGATAAGCGGGCAGCAGGGAGAGTTGGGGGGGGGGGGGGGGGGATGGCGTGTGCCTGTCTTCAGCACACCGTACCCAGGCTTCGTTGAAGGCTTTTGACTTTGTGAACAAGGAAGAAAGAGCCGCGCAACTCATTAACATAACCCTTAAAGGGTTTAGCCCGAGTCGCCAACGGCAACAAAATTAAATTAAAAGTAGATTCTCGCTGCCTGCCAGAGAGGAAGGCAGCCGAGCTGAAAAATATTAGTTCTGTAAGCCCAGAAAAGTCCATTTATACACACTTCCCACAATCATAAAAATGTCACAAACTGAGTCAACGCTAATCCCGGTTTAGCTCTGGTAATCCCTACACATTTCTGGGAATGAAAGCTTGGTTTTCGGTCCTGGGAGATGATCTCATTTTCTTTTCTCTCTCCTGTTTTTCAGAGAAACGAACCTCACATTACGCCGTCTGCACTAACAGTGGAGATAATGGAGGCGCAGGCTCTCTTGAAGAACCGCTGCCCTTCTCACAAGGAGAGAGGGGACGTTTGGGCGCTGAGAGGAAAGCCCGGCCTGCACACACCAGCACAGAGCAGAACACCGGCTCTCCACTAATCCAGAGCAAATCGAGTGCGACAACACAATTTGTTTTGTCACCGTGTAACAATGGCTAAAGAACAAAACCCACAAATTAGTTACTGGTAAGAAATGTGCTTAAACCCGTATGAAGCGAGAGGGGGAAAGAGCAGTGAGTCAGCCAAACACCATCACGTATTTACCACACAAAGCCCAAACATGCCATCACGTATTTACCCCACAAAGCCCAAACACAGCATCACGTATTTACCCCACAAAGCCCAAACACGCCATCACGTATTTACCACACAAAGCCCAAACACGCCATCATGTATTTACCCCACAAAGCCCAAACACGCCATCATGTATTTACCCCACAAAGCCCAAACACGCCATCATGTATTTACCCCACAAAGCCCAAACACAGCATCATGTATTTACCCCACAAAGCCCAAACACAGCATCATGCATTTACCCCACAAAGCCCAAACATGCCATCACGTATTTACCCCACAAAGCCCAAACACAGCATCATGCATTTACCACACAAAACCCAAACACAGCATCATGTATTTACCCCACAAAGCCCAAACACAGCATCACGTATTTACCCCACAAAGCCCAAACACAGCATCACGTATTTACCACACAAAGCCCAAACACAGCATCATGTGTTTACCCCACAAAGCCCAAGCACAGCATCATGTGTTTACCCCACAAAGCCCAAACACAGCATCATGTGTTTACCCCACAAAGCCCAAACACAGCATCATGTATTTACCCCACAAAGCCCAAACACAGCATCATGTGTTTACGCCACAAAGCCCAAACATGCCATCACGTATTTACCCCACAAAGCCCAAACACAGCATCATGTGTTTACCCCACAAAGCCCAAGCACAGCATCATGTATCTACCCCACAAAACCCAAACACAGCATCATGTATTTACCCCACAAAGCCCAAACACAGCATCATGTATTTACCCCACAAAACCCAAACACGGCATCATGTATTTACCACACAAAGCCCACACACCGCTGGAGACACAGCTTGCCCCCAAAGTGTCGGAGATGATTCGGGTGGTGTAATTGGGAAGATCGCGGGAGGTCCCCTGATCCAGCAGACCAGCGGTGAATCCGGATAATCGAGAACCGCGGGAGACCAGTGAAAATGGGGACGGGGCCGTGCCCTTATTCTGCCCCCATACGGAGGGTGAGATCTAGGGGAACGACATCACCGAAGGACACGGAAACCGTGCGGGTTGGGGTTGAGGGGGCTGGGCAGCCAGACACACTAGAGGGAACTAAGGTGATACACAGCTGTGTTTTGCCCCCCACACCCCCCCCCCCACCACCTTTCCTGCCTGATTGGGCCCTGTTTGAGGGTGATCTAGTGCGATGGGGGGGTAGGGGTTGCTGAGGGGGTTGATGGGAGGGGGCGTGGGTTGATGGGAGGGGGTGCACCAGGTGCGTGCGCTCAGCAATGCTAATGCGTTTGGCATCGCGCGCTTTCCACAGGCTGTGTGCTGTCACAATTAATGATTTCAGATTGGATTCCCGGGACTCGAGCGAGACGATTAACCCGAACACCGCAGCTCCCGTGAACATCCGCGCGTAAACAAACGCTCGATGAGCGACACTTCAGCGGCGCACACCGCACTTCCCAGGATGCCGCGGTCCTCGGCGCAGACGAACGGCGATAAAACTCGGGCGACCCTTGACCCCGCCGCGGATCTCGCCGAGCGTGACGGAGGATGACGGACGGCCCGTAACCCCGGCGACGGGGCGGCGCCGCCCGTCCGTCACGCTCTCCCAGACGGGATCGTTAGCCGGCGCCGGTCCACAGGGACAGCGACTCCTCGGGCTTCAGAGCCCCAGTGTAATTATGACCTCGATCAATAGGCGTCACCTTCGGGGCGGGAACGTTCCCGACACATCGCCGACCGGCATCGATCGCGCCTTTTCACGCACAATCACGCCAGTACCCAAACCCCCCTTCCCCCCCCCCAACCAGGGGGGCTCGGGAGCAAGGTACGAAGCTATGGAGATCGCCAGTGTGAACTTCCCCCGCCACACCTTGTGACCCCCTACCCACCTGCATACACCCGAGCATCTCTGCAACAAGTGACCCCCACGTCCCGCTACCATCCCCATTTCAGCCCCGTGTCCCGCTACCCTCCCCATTTCAGCCCCACGTCCCGCTACCATCCCCATTTCAGCCCCACGTCCCGCTACCATCCCCATTTCAGCCCCACGTCCCGCTACCATCCCCATTTCAGCACTGTGTCCCACTACCCTCCCCATTTCAGCCCCACGTCCCGCTACCATCCCCATTTCAGCCCCGTGTCCCGCTACCCTCCCCATTTCAGCCCCACGTCCCGCTACCATCCCCATTTCAGCCCCACGTCCCGCTACCATCCCCATTTCAGCCCCACGTCCCGCTACCATCCCCATTTCAGCCCCACGTCCCGCTACCATCCCCATTTCAGCACTGTGTCCCACTACCCTCCCCATTTCAGCCCCACGTCCCGCTACCATCCCCATTTCAGCACTGTGTCCCACTACCGTCCCCATTTCAGCCCCACGTCCCGCTACCCTCCCCATTTCCACCCCACGTCCCGCTACCATCCCCATTTCAGCCCCACATCCCGCTACCCTCCCCATTTCAGCCCCACGTCCCGCTACCCTCCCCATTTCAGCACTGTGTCCCGCTACCATCCCCATTTCAGCCTCACGTCCCGCTACCCTCCCCATTTCAGCCCCACGTCCCGCTACCATCCCCATTTCAGCACTGTGTCCCGCTACCCTCCCCATTTCAGCACTCTATCCCGCTACCATCCCCATTTCAGCCCCACGTCCCGCTACCCTCCCCATTTCAGCCCCACGTCCCGCTACCATCCCCATTTCAACACTGGTGGCCGATAACGGTTTCCTTCTTCTCTTCCATTACTCTCTCAGAATAGGTCATTATAGCCAACATGAAAAAATGTGCACTGGGCTTAAAATTACCGCAATGCTCCAGCAGTTCACCAACATCCTGAAAGGAATTACCGTGGGACGAGGGGGGAGGGTGGGGGGGTGGGGAGCGTGAGAAACCACCATCAAACTAAACCTGTAGATAATGTACCCATGTCACACTAGTGCAAACCGATATAGACCATTCCCACAACTCATAATTACAATACATCAATCATACTTTAACGTCTCACTGTCGGTAATAATCCATCGACATCACGGAAAGAATTGTTTTAATGCCAGCGGCGAGACTAAGCAGGGACCGGCAGGAAGGTCATAAAAGTGATAAGGGATGCGCGCGGTGATTAATGTTCCCAGCGGCCTCTCTGTAAGAGCGAACGCTGCGAGCCGCACGTTTTTAGCGGGACAGCTACGATGCGCAGGAAGCAGAATGCAGATGTGGGAAATCCTGATTAACTCGCATTTAAATAAAACCCACTGAATCAGTGCTGCTCAGGCAATGACACATCTGTAGCAAAGTCAGAGAGTTTTTATTTTTAATCTTCCACTAATTACTTTCTTTGCCTTTATTGGATGGCTAATTAAAATCACTTACACAACAGCTAGGTTAATAATTACCCGTTACGTTGCCTGGTTTGAGGCTATCCTCTCTTTTAATAACAGGATGACAAAACCAATGTTGTGAAATTAAATACAAATTTCAACACGCAGCATTTTTTTTGCATGAAGGGATGTGTTCAAAATATCAGATTTTAAGGTAAACGGATTCATTCACATTTTTCAAGCCTTTAGCAATAACACTGCAATGAGCGGCCGCAATACATTACAGAATGACTGAGCGGTTTGGCAGGAGGGTTACTTTCTTGTCGGGTAATAGGCTAAAGCCATTTTAAAATGACTAGGTTTATGGACATGAAGCATGGAGCGGAGACCTTTTTTACAGGCTTCTGGCCAACTCAGGAGCCTTTTTAAACAGACTCTAGCTGTGTAAACACACACGTGCTCTCCACCTCTCTGCCAACCTCAGATGGGCCGGCACCTGTAAACACATCAAACTGAGCTAACAGCCAGCGTAGCACGCGGCCTGCTTTACTACATCAGATACAGGGGAGAGCGGTCATCTGTTAACGCCGGGACTGTATAAACAGCTCTTTACGGAAAAATAAATTGCGCCCAAGTTTGCTTTACGAATCTTCGGTCACATAAATCTCAATGTCCCGGCTGGACAGTAACAGCTCGGTCCGGGACACGTGGTAATTTAGAGAGGGTCTGTTGCCGAGCGTTCCTTTGCATAAATGAGGAAGATGGCCTTGAGGGTTCACAAAAGAAAAACAAACACTGAGTGCATCACTTACATCTCAGTCTCCTTCAGAACGCAGTGACCTCGCCAGCCCCAGGAGACCTTCACATGGCAGGACTTTTTTTTTTTTTTGAAAACTCAATTTTTTTAATTTTTTTGTTTTAAATTACCTTCCCTTTAGCTGAGGCTATTTTTGGTGGGATGGTATTTGAGCATTGTTTAGGACCCCCTTGAAAACGAGATGGTACATCTCAAGGGGTTATTCCTAATAAAGAATTTCCTACATTGTCTCACAGAGGGCTGCATTATTCATTCATTGCTGGTGAGAGAACAAAAGGAAACATGTATACACTAAAAGGTCACGGAAATGCATGGGAACTCAGGGAAAAGGTCAACTTTGATCACTTTGATGCAAACGCCTTGTTTTCTGTGACAGTGACTATCCACCCATCCACCCCTCACCCCTCCTGCACTCCCCCCCCACCCCTCCTGCACCCATACCACTCTCCCTCATTAGTGCTCATTTAAAGGACTTAATACTTTACTGGTCACGGCGAAAAAATGACAGTCTGGACAATCCCCAGACCGTCAAAGGTCACCACAGAATTTATTAACAATCCAACTGCTCTGAGAAAACCTACTCCAGTTTGTGCCTTCAAGTCCTCAAAAACTCCTCCCCCCATTTTTGTCATACCATGACAGCATGCGTACTTCAGCCAATGAAAACAAATGGAGCTTGTCTTGTTCATCAAATCAAATCGGTTGTTTTGTAAGCAGATTTCATGTCCATGGCCGCGTGATCTCCCCTGCTCCGTAAGGCAGGAAGCGCAAACAGAACGCAGCACAGGCACAGGGCCCACGGTCCACTTCCTGCTTCCTGTGCCGCCACAACCCCTAAACAAATCCGCAGCCACTCAACGCCTCCATTTAACTGCTCGCATAATCTCTGTTAGCTAAATCCTATTACTGCACATTGTAACTGCCAGATTATGCATTCTGGTATCATCTGTGATTAATGTCAGATTAACAGAACCTTCAAAAAAACCAAAAAAAAAACAACAGAGTGTCTGAGGGAAGAGAGGAGGGAGGATAATGGGGACTAGCAGGAGTGTAGTCACTGTGACGTCTGGGTAGAGACTGGGTAGAGGCAGAGGGCCCACTAAGTGGCTCAAGACTCCTTTAGCTCGGAGCAGTGCATCCTGGGAGTCTCCCATTTTAACACTTCCAGTTTCCAGCGATTCTGTGCCAAGAACACAACAGCAGAGTCACGGGAGGGAGGAGAGGCGCCGAGCAAGGGCTGAATTAAACATGAGCGTGAGCGATACCGCCAAATACCGAAACGCAAATGCTCAGCTGCCGAGGGGAGCGGGGCCTGACACAATGCCCAGGGGGGCGGGACGTTCTGCTGAGGGGGCGGGGCCTAATTCTCTGCTGAGGGGAGTGGGGCCTGATGCTCTGCCCAGGCGGGTGTGGTTTGATTGAATATGTGCTGCGCATCAGTTCTTGTCTGGCCGTCAGCAATCAACTAACTACTTATAGCAAGCAACCTTTGGCTATTTCAGGGTTCAGGGTTAAGAATGCAAATACCACAGGGAATTGAATGCCGCAATACTATAGTTATCAAGGATGTCTGTGTGCTTTAAATTTGTAGCTTTGGTTCTCTTAGGCTTTATTGTATGAAGTTTCACGCAGGACTTCGCGTCTCCTTCGACCACGTTGGCAAGAGCGAGTTCGTCACGCGCTGGCCAATGATCATCCAACATAATAAGGTGTTTGTGTGAAACTTCCTGGCCAGGAACTCGTGCAGACCATAAATCCAACGGCGCTTGAAAGCAGCGTAAGCTGCAGGGACATATCCCTGGCAAGCCTATCACTGCTGCTCCCAGCCTGAAAGGTGGGAGTGTCTCAAGATCTCTCCAGATGTGACCGCCAGCCCTCACACTCTGGGAATTGGAAAGGAGGTGGAACGTGCTCCGGGCCCCCACACACACCCGCACCCCTACCCCACCCCCCCGCGCCAAGCAGCAGCCATGACCTTATTAAGCCGGGCCCTGTGAAAGGTAAACAGCTCTGAGGATGTGGAGAAGGCTGCCGTTAGTCAGCAGATGTAGAGGGACACATAATTAGTCACGATGACACCCACGCTTGCCCGAGTGTTTTATTGATGAAGAGGAGCTCCTCGCCTCATAACAAGAGCACTAGCCACACCCCCATTCACCCCTCTCCCAATCACCCACACACACACACATACACAGACAGAAACACACATCAGACATAGATACACACAGATACACACAGACATACACCACACACACATGCACACACACAAACACATACAGAAAGGCACACAGACATGCACCACACACAGACACACGCACGCACACACACACGGACACACACACAAACGCCCACACTCACATGCATGCACTGCAACATGAGAACCTGCCAGCTTCTCAAATTCTTATCAAAGCAACACCCTCATCACAGTGGACTAATCACCCAGCTGCCTCCACACTATCAAAGAAACACCCTCACCACAGTGGACTAATCATCCAGCTGCCTCCACACTATCAAAGAAACACCCTCACCACAGTGGACTAATCACCCAGCTGCCTCCACACTATCAAAGAAACACCCTCACCACAGTAGACCAATCACCCAGCTGCCTCCACAGTGGACTAATCACCCAGCTGCCTCCACAGTGGACTAATCACCCAGCTGCCTCCACACTATCAAAGAAACACCCTCACCACAGCGGACTAATCACCCAGCTGCCTCCACACTATCAAAGAAACACCCTCACCACGGTGGACCAAGCAGTAATTAGACAGCCGCGGATCCCAATGCACAATAACAATGGAGTTCTCCGTAAATCGACTTCTGCGGAGGGCTGGACGCAGTCCCGCAACCGCCCCGGGCACCGTCCCGTCACAGCGACGCTTCATTTCCATATACAGAGCTGAGGAAAGCTGGCCAGGGCCCAAAGCCGCTACCTAGCAGCACGCGCGCAGCACAGCGCACTAGCCACGGGGACGCTGACCCAGTTAGGCTCTTAAAGCTCCGCCGTTTAGCAAGAGGCTCCAGTCAGCCAGCGTTCTCAGGCCGACTCACGCAGCGCCTCAAACAAGCCTTTCATGATAAACATTATTAGGGTTAATAATTTATGCAGATTAACAATGCGCATTTAGAGTGGAAGTCGGGGAAAGAAACACTTTGAAAACGCATCGAGGAAACGGAGGCGAACAGTGAGGAGAGCCGGTGAATGCAAAAGCCTTGCGCACGTGAATGCACCCCATCTACTGCACCACCAATTCAAGCAAAGCACAAAAGGTGATCTGCAATGGAAAATGAACAAACTCAGCCCAAGAAAATCAATTCAAATGAGAAACCCAACGCAGACTGGGAATTAATGTGAGGTCCAAGCTGGCTACATTTAATGACATTAATTGTTTTTACGGGTCACACGCAAGAACAAATAACTGCACCTACTTCATCTGGGTGCGTGGAACACTGTGGACTTCACAACGTGAAATGCATTAGATCTGCGAGGGGGCGGGGGGTCACAAAAATCCAATCGAACTTGGAGAAAAGCAGAGCTGGTGACAGTGGAGCAGGCAGTCACACAGAGAGAAGAGCACGACTTAGAGAGAGAAAGAGGAAGGGGGGAAAGAGAGAGGTGGGGGGGCAGAACACAAAATCTGGAGCCAGCTTCAACCCTTTTACCATTCTGCTTCACTGAGACCCATCTGGAGCCAGCTTCTACCCTTTTATCATTTATCTTCACTGAGACCCATCTGGAGCCAGCTTCCACCCTTTTACCATTCTGCTTCACTGAGACCCATCTGGAGCCAGCTTCAACCCTTTTACCATTCTGCTTCACTGAGACCCATCTGGAGCCAGCTTCAACCCTTTTACCATTCAGCTTCACTGAGAACCATCTGGAGCCAGCTTCCACCCTTTTACCATTCTGCTTCACTGAGACCCATCTGGAGCCAGCTTCAACCCTTTTACTATTCTGCTTCACTGAGACCCATTTGGAGCCAGCTTCCACCCTTTTACCATTCAGCTTCACTGAGAACCATCTGGAGCCAGCTTCCACCATTTTACCATTCAGCTTCACTGAGAACCATCTGGAGCCAGCTTCCACCCTTTTACTATTCTGCTTCACTGAGACCCATTTGGAGCCAGCTTCCACCCTTTTACCATTCAGCTTCACTGAGAACCATCTGGAGCCAGCTTCCACCCTTTTACCATTCTGCTTCACTGAGACCCATTTGGAGCCAGCTTCCACCCTTTTACCATTCAGCTTCACTGAGAACCATCTGGAGCCAGCTTCCACCCTTTTACCATTCTGCTTCACTGAGACCCATCTGGAGCCAGCTTCAACCCTTTTACTATTCAGCTTCACAAAGACCCATCTGGTGCCAGCTTCCACCCTTTTACCATTCAGCTTCACTGAGACCCATCTGAAGCCAGCTTCCGCCCTTTTATCATTCTGCTTCACTGAGACCCATCTGGAGCCAGCTTCCACCCTTTTACTATTCAGCTTCACTGAGACCCATCTGAAGCCAGCTTCCACCCTTTTACCATTCAGCTTCACAAAGACCCATCTGGAGCCAGCTTCCACCCTTTTATCATTCAGCTTCACTAAGACCCATCTGGAGCCAGCTTCCACCATTTTACCATTCAGCTTCACTGAGACCCATTTGGAACCAGCTTCAACCCTTGTACAATTCAGCTTCACAAAGACCCATCTGGAGGGAGCCACCAAGAAGACCTTACAGGCCAAATGCAGGAGGCATACAGCAAGAAAGCAGGGGAGGAGAAGGCAGGGAAGGAGGAGGCGACGAAGGAGGCATTTCTTCTTACCCCAGCGTTGTCATGGTTACGATGGTGTACCAGAAGGAGGCCGGGATGCTGGTGAACTTGCTGGAGCTGGAGCCCTTCTCGGCGTAGAACATGACGGTGGCGAAGATGATGATGGCCATGGTGAGGGAGAAGAGCAGGAAGCCCAGCTCCGAGGCGCAGCTCTTCAGCGTGTAGCCCAGGATCCGCAGGCCCTGCGAGTGGCGGGAGAACTTGAAGATGCGGAAGACGCGGAAGACCCGCAGGGTGACGAAGGCGCCGCTCACGTCCTCGTTGTTGGTCATGACCAGGCCGATGTAGTAGGGCAGGATGGCCACCACGTCGATGATGCTCATGACGCTGCGCATGAAGCGGTAGCGGCTGGGCGCGGCGAACAGGCGCATCAGGTACTCCACGGTGAAGATCATCACGCAGGCTGTGTCCATGCAGAAGAAGGCCACCGTGTAGCGCTCCCCGCACGGCATGTCCTTCTGGTTAGGCGTGGCGCCGCACGGCACCGTCTCCACCACGTTGGTGATGACGGAGATGGCGATGAAGAAGCCGGTGACGTAGTAGAAGACCAGCGCCATGGTGCTGGTGTGCGGGTTCTCAAAGGCCCGCCACATGGTCTCTCGGAAGGTCATGTTGGGCAGCTTGCTGTCCTTGTTGTCCTCCTGGTCGTCCATCAGCCGCTCGGCGTTCTCCCGCTTGCGGTCCTTGTACTCTTCGTAGCAGCAGTCGCCGATGATCTCCGGGATGATGCCGAAGAAGGCCAGCTCCTCGTCGTAGGCCGATATGCACTCGTACCGCGGGTAGTGCAGCTTGCCCGTCCGGTAGAAGTTGAGGACGCTGCGGAAAACGTCCGGGTCGCGGTCAAAAAAGTACTCCTTGGTCTCCTCGTTGTAGAAGAACTCCTTCTCGGAGCTGCCCAGCAGGGTGTCGGGGTAGCGGTCCAGCGTGTTCCTCCAGGTCTGGAAGCGCCGTCCACTCACGTTCAAGATGATCAGCTCGTCCTGCCTCTTATTTTTCTCTGGGGGAGCGATGGGCATCGGCAGGTTGGCCACGGGCATCCAGCCAATCGCTGCAGCCCGGGCAAAAGGGAGCCATGCTGCCACTCCTGCCGCCATGGCGACTCTGGGTCGAGGCGAGGGCAACGAGTCCACCACCTTCAAAACCAGCTTGCCTTCAGGTCTGGGACCATCTGGAAGAGGGAGGGAACGAAGGGGGGAAAGGAGAGGAGAGAAATCGAGAAACAGAGAGAGAGAGGGAGAGTGAGAAAGAGAGGAAGGGAGACCACAGAGCGAGAGGGGGGTCACCCAGCTGAATCCTGGCTGTTAAAAAGCTACCGCCCACAGGCTGTCATCAAATGGTTTGAACTGGGACTAGGTGGTGCGGAACATTAAAACATTTGCATAACCCTGTTAACCACTAAGTCGGTAATTGCCGGGAAACCCTGTGGTTAATTGTGCTGCCGAAATCCTGGACAGAGAAAGGGAATTCTTCATAATAATACCATAAAATTTATAGTGCTGTAAATGATCTCATAATGGACTGCATATATAGTAAAATAGTAAATGCTCATAAAATTCGAAATGCATAACAATGATAGAAAAATTAATGGTGCTGTACCTCGCATTCATTATAAGCATATTTCTTTGTTCCTGTTGAAAATTATGTGATGGACAAAGTGCATTGCTTACTACTAGTTATGAAGTATACACTTTATATGGCTTATATGTAGTTTATTTGATAGATGCCTCAGTGTGTATATTTGTTGAAATCAATGATGACAATAACAACAACAACAATAATAAAACAACAACAGCTTAGCACTGTTTCAGTGCAAGTACAGTACATTTTGCATATTTTGACAGTATTATTTCAGAGAACATTTAATCATCATGATCTGATAGAAACACATGCAGTACACAAAAATGATATGTGATACGTACATATGGGTATGTTTACTCAATGATGATAAATTATTAAACCTTTGATAAAGGCAATGCCGTTCACGTTTCACAGAAGTGCAAGCGAGATAATTGTGTGCTTTCTAAAAAAAAAAAAAAAAATACAAGCGAGCACATCTACAATATACACCAAAATCATCTAGTTAAAAAGCCTAATTGGCCGTGTAGACAATTTAATGCAGTACAATTTTACTTATGAAATATACAATGCAAGACATATTGATCCGTAACTTGGATATTTTAACCTCCGGTTTACAAAAATAATAAATTACTGCCAAGAGCGCCGAGAAGGGGTTTCTAAAAGAGGTTCGGTACCTGTTGAGTCAGAACTACAGAAGAACTCTGGCGATTCGAGCAAACATTTTGTTCGTTTCCTTTAGCCGCTACAGTTACGTTACACTGATTTTATCAAAATGCCGTGTTTGTATTATGCCGATTTCACATCATTAAAAAAATCCAATTTAAAGGCTTTAGTTTCATTTTATACTTTGTTGTTTACTAACAAGAGCTAGAGATGTATTTCTCGTTTGCAAAGCCTAAAAAAAGTCAAGCAAGCATTTAGAATATTAATGGGCTTGTCGAATATGTACACAGGCTGTAGAACACATTAAATAACAGTAACATTTTGGATGATCTACAGTACGAGTACTAATACGAATGCATAAAATGCGCATTTAAATCAGCAAACCCCCAAAACGCCCTGAACAATTGAATACTGTTTAAAGTAATTTCATAACAAGTATTGTTTTAACTTAATCCAGCGTTTGGATTTATCCATTTAGTTAACAAAAGACACACTTACCTCCAAGAATAAAAATATCCGATTAAATGAAAAAAACATGAAAATGCCTGCTTTTTGGAAAAGTAACTCTTTAGAAAAAAGCTGTTGCTGTGTATCGTCGCTGAGAACACTGGGGGGAAATCCAGCTACGATAGATAGAAAAGAAATAAAAAAATAACAACAGGCAATAGATGTCAACACGTAATTAAACCAAATAAGAACGTGAAAAATCGCCGTCACTCTCTCGCTCTCTACCACGGCTACGTGGGATTTTCTCCTAGTCTGTAACAGAGACGGCGGCGTGGACGTTTATTCCTTTCGCTCCATCAGTTGGAAATGGTACCCTGAAAGGCTAAGCTTTCCCGGTGGCACCTCGCTGGAATAGTAAGATGACAGACAGAGGTGGGAGTCTCTCTCTCTCTCTCTCTCTCTCTCTCTCTCTCTCTCTCTCTCTCTCTCAGTCCACACAGCTGCTCGCGTTCGCGCGCACCTTGTCTTCCGTGCACGCGGAGAAAGAGCGCTGCAAGAGAAACGCACCGAGGCAGTGTCCGCTCACTTTCGGGCACCGATATAACCGACGCCACGGGAGTGAGGTGTCATAGCCAAAACGAGGCCATTTAGGTAATCATTTGTGCTGTAGTTACAGCAATGTCGGCTGATTTTGGCTTAGTTTTCATTGCTCGTTTGTTCCGTTATAGTCAAAAAATAAAAATAATCAGATCAAAAAATAAAAAAATCAAATGCTCAATCTATAGTGAGAAGTACTGCACAGCTTGTTCCATTTAGACAAGTGGTTTTTCTACCTACTCATGAAATGAGGGCTAATGAAGAGAAGCTGAAACATAAATATTAAATATTGTGAAAGTATTGAAGGAAGATTTAAAAATGCATAACAGGAATTAGATTTTTATTTGAATTCAATTCAATTTTATGTCTATAGTGCTTTTTTTTTTTTTACAGAGAACTGTCACATAGACACTTTACAGAGTAGCAAGACAAGAGACAAAAAAGAACAAACACCAGGCCTGAACCCCCAAATAGCAAGTACATTAGGTAAAAAAAAAACTCCCATTGGGGAGAAAACCCTCAAATGGTGACAAGAAAAAACTCCCCAATGGGAAAAAATCTCAAGAGGAACCAGGCTATAGAGGGGGAGCCCATCCTCCACTGGCCAGCCTGGTGTAAAGTAGCAAACAGCAGAAAAAATGGGTTGAGCAGGTTACAGCTGAGGTGAAAGCTAACAGGAATAATAGAAGACCAAATGGTATAGCTCAGAATTGTTTAGTTTAGAGGAGCTGGATGATGGATCTGGAGCTCCAGAGAGCATCAAGGCATGGGCAGGGGAGGAACAGGACTAAAGCGATGCCGTGGATTCAGGCCGAGGAAACAGGCTGGAGCCGTCTTTGGACTCAGGGCGAGGTAAGGGGTGGGATCCCCATGGAACGAGAAACAGAGAAGATATGGTTAAGGCCAGCTTGGCACTTGAGGCTACGTTACCTAGTGTGTCAACTCTATAAGGCCAGCTTGACACTTGACACATGAGGCTAAGCTAACTAGTGTGACCGCTCTGTTAATGCAAGCTTGATACTTAAGCTAAGCTACATAGTGTGTCAGCTCTGTAAAGACCAGCTTGACCCTTAAGCTAAGCTACCTAGTGTGTCAGCTCTGTAAAGACCAGCTTGACCCTTAAGCTAAGCTACCTAGTGTGTCAACTCTATAAGGCCAGCTTGACACTTGAGGCTAAGCTAACTAGCATGTCCGCTCCGTTGATGCAAGCTTGACACTTAATGCTAAGCTCCCTACCAAGCCCAGGCATCCGTGTTTAATTTCATTGATTCAATAATTATACAATATACATTTAACAGGATTATAGGACTATAGGAATGGCTAACTATAGGACTGACTACAGAGGTAAGTTTTAAGCCTACACTTAAAGAGAGTCTGTCTGACGTCCACACGTTATACATATTTAGCATCGTTTGCTAATGGTAGGCTATAGCCTAATTAAAGTTGCATGTTTCAGACTAGATTGTTATGTGGAGGTTGACCTACAACGATTTCCCAATGCAAACGCAGCCATCTGAGTCATATGTCCTATAAGTAGTTAATTAATAATAAATGTTTCTTTTTAACCATGCAGGTTCCACAGGGCACTCTGGGGTACCACCATTTAAAGGACAGCGGATGTATAGGAACTATGAAGAAAAAAAATAAAGTAAAGTATGCATTAATTAACAGTATTAATGTATTATTAACAGTTGGCCTATACAGTAAATGGGCCTATGCACAATTATGAAAACCCAGCAAAAGTCAAGGGAGATTACTGTGAAACAAACTAGGGAACATACAATACCAGAACACTGTGGATAGCAGCTGTAATGTACAGTACAGTTACAGCCTAAACATTTTCAAATCGCACGTGAACCACATTCTCTTACTTTCATCACGACTGCCATCAAATGTTGCAAACACACACGTCTTGGTTATTCATAAAGAGAGCTACAGAATGGATTTGTGGCTGAATATAAAATAAGGTGGCGGATGAATCAAACATGTGCACTGTATATCCAGTTTCCCTTCAATGCTGAGCATTTGGGGCTTTTAATTAATTCTGCAGGGAATCATGAGTCTCTTGCTGCTGCCCAGTCTCAGAGAATACCAATAAGCTTTAGCCAAGGACCACGGCCTGCGAACCAAGAATGTAATGTGCTGGAAGTTGTGCCCTTTTCAAAATTAATTAAATCCCTCAACCCCTTGAAATGTCACTGTGAAACCCTGCAGTTAGTCGCAAGTTTCCACATTACGCCTTTGCGTTCTAACGACTAAACGAGGACTTTACCCAATGATCGCACATCAACATTCATCCGCAATGCTTCTGAGCAATTCAGAACTCCGTTCCACTGATACTGAAAATACTGAGATCATTGCACTAATGCGTAGCATGGCATGTGAGACGTTAGTGAGAATCCAGATTTTGTATTTTTTTTTTATTTTTTTTTTACAAATTGGGATCCCTTTGAGCATTCAAGAGCCTACCAGCACTATAAATTAAACAACCAACAAGATAATAAAAACTTTGTCATGCTCATGCATGACAAAGGAAGCGACAGGCTGTCGAGGCCTTGTTGGGCCAACATTATGATGATGTTAAAGTCATAATCCATGTTTTCTTATTTATATTTATCAATGTTTTATGTAACACAGTGCAACACAATGTATGAAACAACATTTCTGATCGTACATTCCTTTTGCAATGCATTCGGTGTGTTTCCCATAAGAACTCACTTCTATCCTATTTTAAGAGTGTCGATTCTTCTCTTTACTTTTGAAGTTATGTCTGGCAGAGTTTAAGCTCCCACAACTCTGACGATGTCTGTTTCCACCGCTCTGTTTTCTGTCTCTACATTTTAAAGGAACAGAAGATATTCAAAATACACATTACAAAGTTAAGATCCTTATACTTTAAAAACTTGCAGTTCAACCTACGATCTGTGAGTCAAACAAATCTGATCGTAAATCGTATATAAATGTATTTAAGCAAACAATGTGGGATTTATCAAAGTTTTTGTATGTCAGATTGTTCGTAGGATCCGAACAGATTTCACGAGTGCCCTAAACTGTTCTAAAACACAACTGTAAAGCTTGTTTGTGCTTTCAATATTCAATTCATTTGTCTTTTGTTTTGATAAAGAGTAACAAAATTATTTCAATAAATTATAAGTCAATTGAATATTAAATTAGAATTGTTCAAATTAGGCCTACTATATAAAAATCACAATTGGATTCAACATTAAGTTAATGCTTCATTTGCCTAATCTTGATGCATCTAGTGCTTGATTGCAATTGAATATAAATTCCATAAAACACGAAAAAAGTTTGCTGTAAATAGGACACAGAAATCATAGCTTAGGCCTTCATTGCCATCCTTTATTGAAAGCGTCATTAGAAATGAAGATTTTCTTTCCCTCAGAGTTAAACCATTTTGCTTTAACTGTCACGTGGAACTTGAGATGCAGGGTTTTACAACAGCTATATCGTTCCAGGCTTTAGTCTTCCCCAGCCCTGACACGGCACTGCTTACTCTCTGGCTTGCACTTCCATTAGCAGCTCTTCAATCTCCGCTTCAGAGAAGTTCTTTTCTTTTGTCTTTTCTCAGCCATCTGTTTAAATTGCCTGCGATGGCACCGCAACCTTCTTATGTGGTATTTTAGGGCGTCAGTGTATGCTAATTACAAGTTCTGTGAACATGCTTCTCATTGATTGGAATTTATCGACATACGCACACGGATACGAAAAAAAGCTGTGTCTATGAGTGTTTGATAAATCCAACGGCATTTGTGAGTTTGTTTAAGATAAATTTCACACGTAAATTTAAACATGGTTTTATGAAAATATCGATAAATGAGGGCCTGTGTGTGTGTGTGTGTGTGTGTGTCTGTGTGTAAAAATGTTTGACAGAAGTAAATATGCTGTATACATTTACATTCATGTTTATTTCAATAAGTATGTGAAAATATGAAACAATATTCAATGAAAAAATATACAGGCCTACACAAATACACATATCTCAAAGGCATACTGTGTTGTAGTGGAACATGACATCATTTTTGTAGAATGTTCTATTCTATATTGTACTAATGTATGTCTGTCATTGAACATGCTAATACCAGGAATACAGTAAAGTAACTGCTTCCTTGGTAACATTTGCATTGCAGTAATGTACAGGTCTCTCATCCAGATCCATCTGTATGCCTGCGATTTTATTTTAAGTGTACTTTGCATGGTCAATAAAAAATGTTTACATTATCTAATGTGATACTGTAAACCGCAACTATTTTCTGTAATACTTTACACAGTTTGCTTTAAAGTAATTTAAATGTGCTAATGGATGATTTTACACACAATTTACAAAAAGGATTATTCCACAATGCACATTTAGTAAGCAATACTTAACAATCAGCTGTGGTACTGTTTCAGTTAGTAATACTTGTTGTCACATCAGTACTTAAGTAAGATTTGAGGTGAATGCAGCAACACATTAACTGCTGCATGAAATGCTCACCACTGCCTCCATTACTGTGGACCTTACTGCTGCACAGAATGCTCACCACTGCCTTCATTACTGTGGACCTTACTGCTGCACAGAATGCTCACCACTGCCTCCATTACTGTGGACCTTACTGCTGCACAGAATGCTCACCACTGCCTCCATTACTGTGGACCTTACTGCTGCACAGAATGCTCACCACTGCCTCCATTGCTGTGGACCTTACTGCTGCACAGAATGCTCACCACTGCCTCCATTGCTGTGGACCGTACTGCTGCACAGAATGCTCACCACTGGCCATTTACACGTTACAGGGGCTTCACTGCCTGACTAAGCCTGTCAGTCTGCTGTTTGAAAGAGTTACAAGAATAAACGAATGTAGATCCACCGCAAATCAGGAAAGCATTTCTGTTTCTCCTGGTGTTCAGGCTAACCACTCTCACAGTTACTAATGTACATCCTGCACATTTCAATGCTATAAATGCTGCCAATTACATTTTTCATTGAATTTTAAGGACCTCACGACATATTCTTTAGCCTGCTGCTTAGAAAGAAGATGGACAGGATCAAAAGGGTCCTTGGGATGGATGTCTTTAAAAGAACACATAAAAATGAGCACCACACAGATAATCTAATACAGACGGAGAATGTACTTACCACAGCTTACTGTATTTGGTTTAAGTTCATAAGTCCTTCACCCTCTTGATATTCTGGGGATGTGTGTCTTCACAAGAGCTCTGTAAAGACAGACCCCCCCCAGCCCCCCCACCCCCCCTTATTAAGTTTTATTATGTCAGACAGGCCTTGTCTTCAGGAAGTTTCAGGGGTATCTCAGATCTAAGCTCCTGCTCTCCTGTGAACAATAAAAATTATCAGAAATGGGGAATGGTTTGCTATCATGAAACACACCTGTGTCTTTATTCAAATTTACTGAAAGATTTCTGAACCCCTGCCGAACTCTGACAGCAGTGCCTCTCTCCTCTTATCTATAGCAGCATACAAAATTGCACACAAAATGGTTAGCCTAAGAGCAGACACGATGCCAAGTCATCAGAATTAAATCCGATAGTAGTAGCAATTTCACTAGTCTACAGCATAATGTTAAGCACTATAGTAGGTAGAGGAGGGAGACTATGGATGTAGAGGTTTAATTAGCAAATGAATTTGAGGGTGCTGTGTGTGTTAAATGTAGCATAAATAGTGTTAATTCAGCCCAGAGTAAAGGCTTAAGGTTTAGGACTTGCTGAGCCAAATTCAGAGCCGACCGCTGGCATAAGTGCTCTGTGTCGTTTCGGGTCACACCTTTCAGGTTCTCAGTTCTTTTAAAAAAAAAAATCCTTTAAATTGTGCACTATTCACAGGGTGTGAATAGCATTTTCGATTATACTGCTCTTATACCGGTTTCACGGTTTGCGATCGGCGACACACACCCCCGGCCCGCCGTCGTCTTCCCCTGGCTCATTCTTGTTTAGGGCCACTGAAATCCTAAAATCCTAGAGCCGGGTCTGGATGAAATATAGAAGACAGACAGTGACTGGGCTGTCAGGTGTGATTGAGAGGAGGGACTATTTAGGGAAGGGATGCTAGGCAACCAGAGGTTGCAGAGTGGAGTGGTCCGGTAGGCCTTAAAGGATTTATAGTAGATTGTAAGTAAAAGGCACAGTCTGTCTTGCTGCCCTGTACACCAGAACCAGAGATCTAGATTTTACTCAGACCACTGGTACCCAGTGCAGGGAGATAAGGGATAAAGAGAGGCATGGCGTTGCAAGAATTTGGGAGTGTACTTCGGAGTTCAGAGTTTCCGATCAGAGCTGTTGGATTTGGGATGTCCCCTGTGATAAAGAATCTGGAGGTGACCCAAAGCAGTGACAAACACAAGGGGTCGTTGTTTATACACATCCCTGCTTCACCTCTCGATCAGGCTGGCAGAGCGTCTTAGGCCACAATCTGTTGTAGCCCTCCTCTACTTTAGTTTGAGCTCTGAACACTTGTGATAGGAGAGTTCATAGAATCCATAATGGGTGGGGTTAAAGCCACCTATCAATCACTGACTTGTTTTGAACCAATCAAACAAATCTGCTCCTAACAGACCAGAAAATCGTGGGTTCATATCAGTGAGCATATCAGAGCCCTCTCCAATCTATGTTTAACAAGGCCACACCAGTATATCCCATCAGTAGAGATGACTATGATGGCAGTACACCGTAGGAGCTATTGATGTAAGAATGAAAACAAAATGAAAACAGTGCCTGTGAACAAACTATAATGAAACTTTGAATGGTTCAGAGGAACACTGTGTATCTGTTCTAGCCCCACCATCCTCAGCACATGCTCTTCCCTCTGTACTGCCTCTCAGACAGTATTTGGACCCCATTCAGCTACCCAGGGTCATCAAAGCATCATATCGCTTCTTCAATATAGAGGGCTTTCTATCTTTCTTTCCATTCTGCTCAATCTGCTGAGACTGTGAGAGCTGGCGAGAGCTCTTGTCCCTATCGCCCGAGTTTCGCCAGGAGCCATTTTAACTTCTCAATGCCGTTGTTTCGCCTCGTGGAGCCACCGCACCTTCCTGTGTGCCCACAAGGCTTAGAAAACTTTGAGTTGAGACAGACTGCGACATGTCCACATTTGTGCCAAACTGGAACTAAGTAGCATTTCTTCGCATGCAGTAGCTGGTTACTCCATTTGGCACCAATGCAGCACAGTATTCTGTACATTTCAGTAATTTAGCAAATGCTTTGATCTACAGTGACTTACTTTACTTCCAATACTGTCCATTTATACAGCTGGATATTGTACTGAAGCAATTCACTCTGAACAATACTAAATCTGAGTTCTGAGTCCACGTCTCTTACCATTATACTGTACTCCATCACAGACGATATGAGCCCAATTTTATTAAACCAGAGTGCTCAGGGCTGTAAAATGGCTACCCATGGGCTGGCACACCTTAGACATATTAACATGGGAGACTGGCAAGATTCCTCCACACCGTGTCATTTAAATGGCCCGCAGTTTGATTGGCTCATTCAAATGAATACAGCCTATCAGCTGCACCCTGTCAGCTTTAAATGGTGCTGGCAGGGCTTTTTTTAAACAGAAACCAGTTCACTCGACCGTGCGAAGGAGAGCAGCTTTCATCTTCTCCTCCTGGTTCCTGTGACATGTTCATGTTCTGTGGAAATCAGGGACTTAATGGCCTGTGCTCACGTTGCGGTTTATGAGGTTTGGAGGCGAGTAGATGTAACGGTCACATTAATGGTGGAACATTATGGAGAGCGTCGGCGGATGACAAATTCCACTGAGAGACGATTCGATGGATTTTGCCTGATTTTTTTTTTAACGCACGACCAACTGCCCGTCATGTGCTCTAGCAGGAAGAAGGTCTGTCAGTCTGTGAACACGATGAACAAGGACTAGAGTCCCACAGTTCCTGTTAGTTTCTGAGGGTTCTTAGAACTGTGTACGGGAGACATATGTGTGCATATTCTACTCTGAAAGGTAAAGGAAACCTTATAAACAGGACCTTCTGACCTCCATTTTAAACACAAGCAATGTAAATATGCATGTGTGGAGACTGTGACTGACTTATACTCTAAATAAGGCAAGCCTAATTTAACCTCTGCAATAAGAGGCTATCTCTTTGACTCTTGTAGGCTGAGAGTACAATTGCAGCCATACCATGTAAACATATTAAAAACATAAGATGCTCAATGCTCTTTATAGTTATTCTAATTTGGTATGGCTGATCACAACTGCAATCCTGTTCCACAGTACTGCAAGGACCTTCAGTAGTTTGGGAGAGCAGTGACTAGCAAATCAATCATTCAAAACACCAGACCTCATTTCTTGTCACTTTGAAATCTGTGCAGTCTCTGTGTCAGAGACTGCTGGCACAGGAAAATCATAGGCACCCAACCCACCAGAGGGGGCGCTATTGAGCAATCAAGTGGAAAATACGCTTCCAGTTATTTTCTGTCTTCAGAACGCTCCACCCACATGCAGTCCTGGCCCAATCAGGGCTTGATTCTGGACAGTGTGGCACATCCCTACAGTGAGCATAAGTTCAGCGGGATGCACCATCCAGTCTGACATGTCTTATAATTCCAACAAAAAGCATTACTGTACAGAACAGGAGAGCTGTGTTTTAAAATGTTTTCTATGGTCAGATCAATTGATTTTTTAAATTTAAAAAAATATATATATTTTTACCACTGACTGCAATATAGTAGCAATAATGTGCATGAAGCCCTTAACAGAGATCCAAGATTTTATCTGAATAGGTCCTGGTATACCTTCAAACAAATCTTTTCCTTAATTTTGATAGGGCCACTAAGACCAGATCTGTTTTCAGGTAGGCTAATTAGCCTGTACACCTGTGGCAAAAGAACCACATACAACACAGTTTCACAGATAAAAACATCTGAATCTTTTGCCTCGTCTTTATTGACAAACACTCAGCGCAGATCTTTTATGAATGTAGACACGGCCTCACCTGACCACAAACATATGATTCAAAGTGCCAATAGGATCGGTTTCACCATACCACTCATGTTTCCTTGGTAATTTCAGAAGTACATTTGGAATGACAGGTTCTGAGATGTCTCCCAGTGTATCAAAGATAATGAGACTTTCTTTAAGACCACTAATTGTTTCCCCTGGGTTTGAACTTGCTTTCCAAATCACCTTTCAAACAACATTTATTGCAGTAAAATATTCCAGCAGTTTTCTTGCATGCTGTTCATAGACTGTACAGATGCTACAGTGGCTCCTTTGCAGTTCAGACCGCTCTTTCTGGACCCTTACCATCCTCATTAATGCAACTACCGCACTGCTCAGTCTTTTGCATGCCATGCTGTAATACAAATGGAAGCAAAGGTTTATGGAGCTGTGAAGATGGGGATCAGTGCTTTTTAGCTGCAGGCAATCAAAAACTGTTGCTGGACTGCGTCTATATTTGTCCATGGTAAAACAATAAGGTGTGACAAATTTTTTTTTTTTTTGAAAAGCATGATACTGGTAAAAATGTTTTCCCTCTGTTTTTTTATTTCTTTCAGTAGCGTAAGTGCATATGTTCATATTTATGCGAGCAAAAATGTAGGGCCAATTTAGTTTTATCTCGTAAATATTATTTGTATTATTTTATTTTCTGTGGGATTTGTACCTGAAATGGCTGATTAACAGGAACAACAGACTTTTCCTGGCACCCCTTTGGACACCCTCACACCCTGTGTGTGGACCACATCACTCAAGCAAAACAATGGTCTGGCGTTCAGTGAAGGCTAGCCACACAGCTATATAATCAATTGCGCAAGTCTGTTTTTCATAAAATTATTCAGTGATTGAGTACCCTGCTATTGGCTGTGTCATTTGTCTGGATTTGTCAGAAAGTCTGGATCTCACCCTACTGTAAAACAAGACAACATGGTGCCTCCTGGCTTTGGCGAAAACTGATAATGTCTGCTTGGAATATGAGCCTCTTTTCCTTAGTTTTCCCTCATTTGGTTGACTTCTAAATGTGCCCGGTGCCTCATTTTGTATTTAAGGGAAAGATGAAACTCAATTTAATTCAAGTCCACAAATGACTAGTGAAGCAATCTCAAGTCAACCTGAGTCAGCGGTATTTTATTAGGGCTGTGTCCTAATAAAAATGTTTAAAAAATTTTATTAAAAGATTGTTGACGACAAAAGATCCGTTGATTGCAAAATGATGACTTGCATGAAAAGAAAATTGGTGATGACCAGAGGGACATGGAGCGCAGCCTTTGGGTATTTGCTGTTGAGTTTGGAGCTCTGAGGGCATGCAATGCAGAAACTTCACAAGGTCTTCCAGGGGGACGAGCAGAGAGCCTCAGAAAACTTATGATACTACTTCATGGTGACCAACCCCTCCAAAAAATAGTGGGAAGTGCACCTGCTGGCACAATGATGTCACCAATATATGTAGCTGAATTCATAAAAGAATTATGGGTAATTACATACTGTCCTCTGTCTGCGCCCTTCCTGACGCTAAGAGTGGCCTGTGGACCAGCTTTCCCAGTCAGCACCCACTTTCTGGCTTGAACTGCACGTGTATTTGATCTTGCCTGAGAATACACTTGTTGCCCTGGCATAATACACAAATAGTCCATGGTTACCGTATCCAAGGTAAAATGTGGCCGAAAACAGGTCTGTCAGCTGGCCTAAAAAAGAGTTAATATTCTATTGCAAAAAAAAACAGATTAGATTAGATTTAAATATTTGTTTCAACATTTGCATGACTTTTGCAATGCCATAAATGTATAGTTTTAGGCACTTTCTGTTTTTTGTGTTATGTCCACAAAAGGGTGCAAGATGGCAGAAAGCAAGGCAATGTTTCACTAAACGATTTTACCTGAATCAGTCAATAACAGGGCTGCTCAACCCCGATCCAGGGAATATACCACCCTGTAGGTTTTCATTTCACCCATAATTTGGCACACATGATTACGGGGGGTTTGAGGATGAGGGAAATGACCAACACCTAAATAACTAAATAAAACAGCCGTCCCATGGGGGGTATGGGGATGAGGGAAATGGCCAACACCTAAATAACTAAATAAAACAGCCGTCCCATGGGGGGTATGGGGAAGAGGGAAATGGCCAACACCTAAATAACTAAATAAAACAGCCGTCCCATGGGGGGTATGGGGATGAGAGAAATGACCAACACCTAAATAACTAAATAAAACAGCCGTCCCATGGGGGGTATGGGGATGAGAGAAATGACCAACTCCTAAATAACTAAATAAAACAGCCGTCCCATGGGGGGTATGGGGATGAGAGAAATGACCAACACCTAAATAACTAAATAAAACAGCCGTCCCATGGGGGGTATGGGGATGAGGGAAATGGCCAACACCTAAATAACTAAATAAAACAGCCGTCCCATGGGGGGTATGGGGATGAGAGAAATGACCAACTCCTAAATAACTAAATAAAACAGCCGTCCCATGGGGGGTATGGGGATGAGGGAAATGGCCAACTCCTAAATAACTGAATAAAACAGCCGTCCCATGGGAGGTATGGGGATGAGGGAAATGGCCAACTCCTAAATAACTAAATAAAACAGCCGTCCCATGGGGGGTATGGGGAAGAGGGAAATGGCCAACACCTAAATAACTAAATAAAACAGCTGTCCCATGGGAGGTATGGGGATGAGGGAAATGGCCAACACCTAAATAACTAAATAAAACAGCCGTCCCATGGGGGGTATGGGGATGAGGGAAATGGCCAACACCTAAATAATTAAATAAAACAGCCGTCCCATGGGGGGTATGGGGATGAGAGAAATGACCAACACCTAAATAACTAAATAAAACAGCCGTCCCATGGGGGGTATGGGGATGAGGGAAATGGCCAACTCCTAAATAACTAAATAAAACAGCCGTCCCATGGGGGGTATGGGGATGAGGGAAATGGCCAACACCTAAATAACTAAATAAAACAGCCGTCCCATGGGGGGTATGGGGATGAGAGAAATGACCAACACCTAAATAACTAAATAAAACAGCCGTCCCATGGGGGGTATGGGGATGAGAGAAATGACCAACACCTAAATAACTAAATAAAACAGCCGTCCCATGGGGGGTATGGGGATGAGGGAAATGACCAACTCCTAAATAACTAAATAAAACAGCCGTCCCATGGGGGATGCAGCTCTGCCTCTCATAGGCACCGAGGAGAAGACAGAGGAAAATGGAGAACATTTATTTTAGAAAAAATAGAGCCAGTCATATATGCTCTGATAAATGGGACAGAGAGAGAGAGAGAGAGAGAGAGAGAGAGAGAGAGAGAGAGAGAGATGCTTATTCAGTAACCATAGCAACCGGCGTTCAAACAATACCTTTGGAACCGACAGTGATTACGTAGCTGATCATTACCTGCAGGCCTGCAAATGTTCAATAACTCTCCATCCGTGGACCGGTCTGCGTGGGAAGCGCAGCTTGGTACACGTCGGGCTAAATGGGCCAGCTTCGCCGCCAGGCCCCCGCCGCTCTCTCGCCGAACTCGGTTATGACCAAGCTGTGTCCTGTGCACGTGCCTGCGTGTCCTGTCTGCACGCCCCTGCGACGCATTCCCTCGAGCGCGTGATGACGTCCTCGCTGAAGGCGTCCCCGCGGAATGGTATGAAGTGTGCAAACAGTGGCTGAAGGGCTGTCCGTCCCTGTCAGTCCCCCCCTTAGACCTCGTAACCCTGGGGCAGAGCGAAGGCTACGAGCTTCTATAACTCCCCAGGCTCTGTGGCACCATGGGAAATGGCAAGCTCTGGATACTTACAGCATGGTAAAGATGCTATGCTTTTAACATATTATTATTATTATTATTATTATTATTATTATTATTATTATTATTATTATTATATTCTATGTCATGCATGTCACATTTCGAAAGGGCTTGCTGCTAAATAATAATACACTGAATGAGTGAATAACAGCAACAACAATAATAACAATCATGATGTTTCTCAGTGATTACCATTACTGTTACATGTTCTTTTTTATTATAAAGAATACTGATGGATGCACATAACCTTTATCCAAAAAGGCAAAATAGACGTTAAAAAAGAACCAATCAATTTGCGGCCTTCCCTGAAGGGAAACGTACGTGAAAGGAGATGTGTACTTACAGGTTTTTTTTTTTGCAGTGTTTGGGACAGGAGTCTTTTCTACAGCACTGTAATGCTGCGATCATTCCTTCATGACGTTCATTACGCACGATCAGTGTTTAGGGCTCCTCTCGCGTTACGTGTGACCACAGCCTGCCCCTGTTATTTTTACATACCCTGCATGTGTGAGATGAGGACGCAGTAACACGGAGGAGTGGAGTTCACATTACATCTGTATTCCCTGCCTGTCCAGCAGCCCGCTTCCATGAGATTTTTTATTGAGTAAATTGCCCTGCGATAATGGACTGGAAATATGGTTTTGTGGATTGAAATTTGACCGTTCCAATTTCCCATTCATTTCTTAAGCAGATACGTGGTGAAGTATGTGGTGAAGATCCAGTGTGATGTGCTCAGTGAGTGGGAACAAACCTATTTTTATTCCGCAAACAATTAGACACCTCTAAGGTGTACTCGTAGTTACAATGGTAACTCTCGCACTGTCTGCGAGCTATTCAAGGAGCTGATTGTCTGCTCAACGTCGTCTGAAGTCTATTTTAAGCTCTGCTGCTGCAGCCTTGACTCCTCACCACACAATAACACAGATTCTTTAGGCTTGCCAGATATTCAGTGACTTGTATTCCTCCCATCCTCTCTGCTTCTTAACTGAAGTGTCCAGGGCTGTTATACAGGTGAGTAAATTAAGAGAATCAATTGGAGTTTGCTTGGCTCAAGCTCCCATTGCAAAGTCTGTCTCTAAAATGAGGGTGGGATGCATGATGGGAAATACAGTATGATTCTTAATTTGAAGACTGGATTTGCCAAGCAGACCAGTCTTCTAAAAACTGTTAAAGGAGTTAAAGCTTATGAAACCAAATCAAGTGCATACAAATCAAGTATGCATTGCCATCTGAATTAACAAGTACCAACACACTATATGCACTTCAAGAGGATATGGAAAATAAGAAACAAAACACGTACTAATCATCTCACAAGTCGCCGCTGATGTTTCTGAATGTGATAGCACCGCCATTGGATCAGTCATTATCATTTTGACTTGATTTGCGTGTGTGTGTGTGTTTTTGTGTGTGATGTCATATCAAAGATTAAATATGTACCATAGAGATTACACAAACGAGTGCTGTGGTGATAATTAATAATCAGTGAAGCAAGGCAGGTGGGCTGATAAAGGGATCAAATTGGAAATTAATCTATCTGAATGGGCTGAGTTTTAATTTAACCAATACTTACACAGGGTATGTTGACTGAGCACACATTTGTAGGGCCATAAAATTTGACGCTCTAAAAGTTACATATCGCACCTTTAAAGCCCCCCAAATATTATATATAATTCGAAGGTTAGAAAATCGTAATCTTTCTCAGTAATGTTCCAGTGCTTTAAAGCACTGATAATCAGGATCTGGTAATCTTGAAAAGTCGGAATCTGGATCAGGGTGATCCTATCCTGAATTGCTTTGAAATACCGGGACAAAATCTAGCTGAGTTGTCTGATCCTGGATCACAAAATATGGGATTTCAAAATCTGATCGGATCTGATTGAGATAAAAAGTTCTGAACTCCTGGGCCGGGGTGATGATCTTCATCTTTACTTTAGATATAAAAGTATATCTCAGTGTTCCATCATTTAATTCACTCCTTCAAGAATATGTTGAAGGAAATTTTTTTACATGTATACAGTATTTTTGTTATTTATTACTACAATGTCAACAATTTTAGCTGGAGAAATGTAAGTTTTATAGAGATGCACTTTAAAAATGGTTGGTTTCACCATTTAGAGGTTATTTTGTTTTGACACAAGTAAATAAGAAAAATGGCCTTATTTTTCAGAAGTCGTCCTTCTTATGCCATTATAAATCGCGTGGATTTGCTTTCAGTAGAGAATAAAGCATTGCATAATATTCGACATGGATACAGACGAGGTGAGGCTGCATAAGCTTGGCCCTCCTGTTTGCCCTGTTGTGCGTTTCTGAAGCTGTTCCTGTGTATGGGGTTTTTGCGTATGCGGTGTTGTTCTCTCTAAGCCTTGTTTTGTTAGGATAATAGGAAGCGCCAGGCGATGTCTTTCTTACGCGCCCCTCCTAATCAAGCGGGTCATTGGTAATCCTCCTCCAGGCTGACTTCCCTTCCCAGCAGGCCCTGCTGCCTGTTCCCGCTCTAGGATTGATATATCCTTCTGATTCCCATTCCCGGTGGCTTGCTGAGCCTTTGAATAACCGAATGAGGGACTTTGCGTTGTCACGGCGACCTTGTGGGGGCTTTGGAGAGGTGCGTTTCCATCTATCCTGCGGAGATTACGGTCCAGACCGCCTTGCGTTCGCCGCGCCTCTTAAAAAGCGGGCTCTGATTCACTTGGGGGGGGGGGGTCACCTTTGATTTGCGTCAAAGGGGACATGAGCGCACCGTCCAAGTCCTTCCGAAATGATCGCAGACAACATCGTGCGTAGCGCGGGGGCTCAACCTTGGTCCTGGTGAGCTGCAGGGCATGCAGAGTTTTGTTTTTACTCAGCAATTAATTGATCAATTAAAGCAGCTGATTAGACAGTTAGAATTTTTGGTATCCTGGGTCTAAATTGGTTTTCTGATTTTAAGGTGAAAACAGAATCCAGCAGACTCCGGGGTCCCTGATATACAACACGACCGACCCCCCTGCTATACAGCACACAGACACCAGGGTCCCTGCTATACAGCACGGTGCTTTTCCACCTCCATTTCAACAAGACTAGTGACATTTATCCCGACCAGTTAAATTATACATACAGCATATATTTGCACACACATATATGTACATATATTATATTTACATCACTTCGCACGTTTATTGCTTGGGAATAAAAGTATGAGTCAAGCTTAATGTAGCAAATGACAAATGACGGCAGCTATATGTTTTTTTTGTCAATTTTTGCTTCTTCAGTACTTCTGTATTGGGTTTACCATATCTGGATACGTAAAAATGATTGTTATTTGTGTGAAATAACCTTCCACTTTCCAAATTTAACCCGAGAGTAAGGCCCTTTGAACAGCATGCCCTCAGGTCAGGCAGGCAGCTCAGGGCATGATTAGGTTCTTGAATAAACAGTGGGTGGAAGACTCAGTTCATCTGACTGGAGACACGTCAGTCGTTCAGCTTGACCTCTCACCCTGTCTATGCCGGCGAGCACGACCTTCTCTTACCTGGCCCCAAACTCCTTTACACTGAACTCCTCTCACTGCCCGAACTCCTCTCACTGCCCGAACTCCTCTCACTGCCTGAACTCCTCTCACTGCCTGAACTCCTCTCACTGCCCAAACTCCTCTCACTGCCCGAACTCCTCTCACTGCCCGAACTCCTCTCACTGCCTGAACTCCTCTCACTGCCCGAGCAAAAGGCCCAGGACTCCCAGCTCATTTCTCACAGAGAAGTGGCTTCCTCTTATCTGACGTCCAGAAAAAGGTTTTCCTTTCTCCTGCGGCGGCCATGTTTCCCGCAGAACGTACGTTATCAGCGGCAATTAGTTTAGTCAACCTCGCCGACGGGCTGCGCCCTGGAACTCGGAAAACCTCATTACAGGCGCACGGGGGGAAACAGCCCCGCGGCCCCCCCTGGAGGTGAGGATTCAGTCAGGGACTGATTTCATTTGCGTGGAGAAAGAGCCGGAGTGGGAGAGTGGGGCGGTGGTAGGGTGGGGCGGTGGGGGGGGGGGCGGTGGGGTTGGCGGGGTGGCGCGGTGGAGTGGTGGCAGGGTGGGGGGGTGGGGGGTTATGGGAGTGGTGGGGTGCAGGGGTGGTAGGGTGGCGGGATGCAGCGCTGTGCAGTGGGGTGTGGGTGGTAGGGTGGCGGGGTGCAGCGCTGTGTAATGGGGTGTGGGTGGCAGGGTGGGGGGGGGGCAGCGCTGTGCAGTGGGGTGTGGGTGGCAGGGTGGTGGGGTGGGGGGTGGCGAGGTGGGGGGGTGCAGCGCTGTGTAATGGGGTGTGGCGGGTGCAGGGGATTAATTCACATATGCAGTTTAATGTAGCGGAAAAGCACACTATCAACATGGCAATATTAGTCCAGCCAGAGAAAAATTAGACAAAAACACCTGTAGGGGAAACGGAAATCTTAATAGCTTTTAAAGAATATTTAAAAAGCAGAAAAGCACGATTTCTTTAGGGCACAAGGAGAAATACAGAGTCAAATAAAAATCTTTCCGGACTTGTACTCCGACAAATGATTAAAAGCTCTTCAACCCTTCAATCTGTATAGAAACAAATTCAGTTTGTTAGTTTTCAGTGCTTTTAACACATGAAAGGATATAAAACAGCATGTATGTTCATGCATTACAAAGACACTTCTTTTTCCTTCCATTTCTTGGTCCTCCAAATAACAGCTCATAACTTCAAATGTTTATAACTTCAAATGTAAGCCGTCCACATGCACAATTCACATCACATCACAGATAAGACAGTTGATATGATTACAGAAGCATAGAAAAGGTTCTTGATAACACCCGTTTACCTGTGATGAATCTTGAACGACAAATAAAATTGTTCCCAGAATTGTACGGACCATTTGAGCCCTGTCACACTTGCCCACTCACAGAACAGTTTGCCAACCATAGCTGGGTGTTTTAACCAATGCCATGCAGCGGTGGGTAGTGGAGGGAGGGGCTAATTCCCTCGCTGATGGGCAAAATGGCTCTGGGGTCAGGTATAGCAGCAGGGACTCAATGAAATACAAAACACCCTCTCGCACAGCCATGAGCACACACTTACATCATTGTGGCCTGTGAGAATGAAGTGGTAAAGTCCCATCAGCAGGCAGCTGTTACAGTGGAAAGACGTGCATATTAGTCAAGGGTTGTCAGAATGTGGACTAGCTGACATAATTTGTACAGTAATAACTCATGGCTTCATTGTTAAAAAAAAATCGCTTGAACTGTTTTGAGGTGAAAGGGTAGTTGTTAACAATGGCAGACATTTTATTGGATCATTTTTCCCCCATCAATACACAAATGTGAGGAACTATGAAACTTCTCTCAAGCTTGTCATGAAGAAATGTGCAGTTAAACGGATACATTGATTCTAAGGAGGTGCTGAAGCCTGGGATTCAAGTTAAGGTTATGAGATGGAAGGGTTCTGGACGAGAAGGTGTTAAAGTAATGATATCAAAAATATTTTAGACACAATTTAATTTGGTACATTTATCGTGGGGTGGTGTAAACCAATTGTGTGAATATGACATCATATTCACACAAAAGAATGGTAACCAAGTTAATGTGGACAACGCCTGTTCAGTCAATTCTTGTGACACCTCATGAAATGCTTGTTATGATACTCAAACTGCTCAATGCTCAAACACTATTGACAGAACTACAAGCTGAAATTACGTGTCTTCTTTCGTTTGTGTTTTTTTATTTTGTTTGTGTAAGAGTTTTATGTGCTGAAAAGACAGTCCTACTTTCAGGTAGTCAGGGATAAATTGCTTGTAGGATCTTAAGCTGGGATTTTTAACTTCACTCTGGGAGGGGAGGGGGGCAGTGCCTGCAGGTTTAACTCGTCCTGGAGGGGGCGCTGTGTCTGCAGGTTTAACTCCAGTCCTGGAGGACCAGTGTCTGTGTCTGCAGGTTTAACTCCAGTCCTGGAGGACCAGTGTCTGTGTCTGCAGGTTTAACGCCAGTCCTGGAGGACCAGTGTCTGTGTCTGCAGGTTTAACGCCAGTCCTGGAGGACCAGTGTCTGTGTCTGCAGGTTTAACTCCAGTCCTGGAGGACCAGTGTCTGTGTCTGCAGGTTTAACTCCAGTCCTGGAGGACCAGTGTCTGTGTCTGCAGGTTTAACGCCAGTCCTGGAGGACCAGTGTCTGTGTCTGCAGGTTTAACGCCAGTCCTGGAGGACCAGTGTCTGTGTCTGCAGGTTTAACTCCAGTCCTGGAGGACCAGTATCTGTGTCTGCAGGTTGAACTCCAGTCCTGGAGGGCCGCAGTGTCTGCAGGTTTAACTCCAGTCCTGGAGGGCCGCAGTGTCTGCAGGTTGAACTCCAGTCCTGGAGGGCCGCAGTGTCTGCAGGTTGAACTCCAGTCCTGGAGGGCCGCAGTGTCTGCAGGTTGAACTCCAGTCCTGGAGGGCCACAGTGTCTGCAGGTTGAACTCCAGTCCTGGAGGGCCGCAGTGTCTGCAGGTTGAACTCCAGTCCTGGAGGGCCACAGTGTCTGCAGGTTGAACTCCAGTCCTGGAGGGCCACAGTGTCTGCAGGTTGAACTCCAGTCCTGGAGGGCCACAGTGTCTGCAGGTTGAACTCCAGTCCTGGAGGGCCACAGTGTCTGCAGGTTGAACTCCAGTCCTGGAGGGCCACAGTGTCTGCAGGTTGAACTCCAGTCCTGGAGGGCCACAGTGTCTGCAGGTTGAACTCCAGTCCTGGAGGGCCACAGTGTCTGCAGGTTGAACTCCAGTCCTGGAGGTTTTTGTTTCAGATGCTTAAATCAGAGGACTCTGTCACTCAATCAATGACTTCAGTTAGTGCTGAAACACACAGGAAACAAGCACCTGGCACTCCAGGACAGGACTTTGAGACCCCTGCTCTTGAGGAAGGAGAACCGCTGGTGGGGGAGGGGGGGGGCAGGGCTGGTGGGGGCTGGTGGGGCACTGGAGAAAGGAGGGATCTCCATCACAGTCTCATCATACTGTAATCCGTGCTGTGCTACATGATTTCTGTTTCAATAACTCCACTCATGGAAAACTCACACGTCCTCACTACAATGAGAAGTGCTGAGGGAAGCGGTAAAGCAGCCGCATCTGAAAGAACACATCAGGTCCCCACTGGGCTCACAGAAACCCCTAGAGCTGCTTCATCCCTGAAAATCTTGCCGCACGGGAAGCATTTTTTGTGAATATTTTTGAATAATGACAGAAATGCATAATCATAACACTACATTACCTTGTGGTAAAACCTCACATGGGCATCAATTAAGAATGACTATTCATTCATATTTGCTGAAAGTAACATCTGGAAAAAAAACCTGAATACTGTGACTCTTCACACTTCTCAAGAATTTGGAAGAAACATCTAAGTGTGAAGCCCTCTCAGACAGTAGCAGCAGAGCAGTGCTGTTTCAGCTACAGTGCGCGCGTACACGTGTGCTGTGAAGGCTGAGCAATTTCACCCGTCGGGACTAGAATGCGCTCATTCCAGATCCCAGATGGCACACAGCTGCAGGACCGTTGTGCTCGGAACTGAATTGCGGCAGAATAATATCCGGGCTTTTACTCGCTGTAATGCGCGCTAGAAAAGAACATCTGCTAAGTGAAGAGAAAAAAAAAACTGAAATGGCCAGGAGAGCACACGCTGGGTTCAGGAAGCTTCAGCTCGAGCAGCGTGCTCAGTGTGTGTGTGTTTCGCCGGCCGACCAGATGGCTGCAGGTTTAAATCCCAGATGGGGCACAGCCACTGCACCCTTGAGCAAAGAAGTTAACCTGATGTTACGCGGGCAATATGTTCAATGTGGGGCATCCGCATCGCTTTGGAGAAGAAGGGATCCGTGATCAGAGGCGTGAGGTGCTGCTGTTATCATGAGCGGTGCGAAGGGTCCGTGTGCCGCCCGTAGAGAAGCTTCCGGAAACGCGGCGATTTACAGGTACTGAGCGCGACCTCATCGCCCCCTACAGGTGGCCACAGCAGCTGGAGCAACGAGGGGGAAATGGAAGAGGGTCAATCTCAGAACGTCCTCAGCTGTCATTCGAGTAAGGTCAGTAGAACAGGGACTGCAAACGAAGGAGAGCAGCGTTCTCTACCCGGCGTTCTCCAAACCCCCCCTCATCAAAACCTCAAAGCCAATGAATGTCACAGCCTCATTAAGGTATTGTAGTTATTAAAAGATTTGAAGAGTAATTTTTGAAGTATGGGTGTATTCGCTTAAAGTGGCGAACCCATTTACATCCAAAAAGCAGGTTAGTATGAAAATGTACTGTCATATTTATTTATTTATTTATTTATTTATACAAGGTAGGTTGACTGAGCACGCATGCTCTTTTACAGAAATGCCTCCTCCACCCGGGTAGCCTATCCTATGAAACAAGAGCAACATTAAGAATACGATCGTAAGTACCATAGAGAAACTTCAGTTCAAAGTGATCAATAACAATTTACAACTGGCAAAATGACAGAAATGCCTGCTTTGTATATACTCCGTAGTACCTACAATGTCACAGAGTAAATTTGGCACACAAAATTACCATTGATCACGGCATATTTTCCATGCCCGCCACGGCCCAGTATTTGGGCCAACAGGCCATGAATTATTGATTAAGTGACTGTGTGATTGATTGACAGATGGCAAGGGATTTGTATTCTTGGAACGTATTAGAGCCAGAGAGCACATTACATTGCAAAGTGCAATGCAGCCTGAACACCTTCATGGAAGCTGCTCTGTAAATATTTAGACACAAACTGCAGGTATACGCCTGTGAATGGGAGGGGCAATTACAACTGGCCAAACAGACATTTCTGCTCTGACTGACAGCTCAGAAATAAGAGCGGTCGGATTAATTTAGAGAGTCACGACCAAAGTGTTCGCGACTTCACAAAAAGAGATTAATCAGAGTATGGACTTTTATCTTTTTTCAGTTTTGATTAGATTAATTTCTCCCTCCTGTCCCCTCTTATTAACTAATCAAGGTCCATAAATTAAATATGACAAGCATATAAATAAAAGAGCCAAACTGTAATGAGACTGCAAATCCATTTTATTCTTTAATGAAGATTTTGGAGTTTGCGTCAGATCTTTCTATGCACAATGTTTGAAAGTGTACTACCTCCACTTCTCTCATCCTCTCTCTCTCATCCCTCTTCCCCCCTCTCTCTCTCTCTTTCTCTCTCTCATGTATTGTTCTCATGCCGATGGTCAAAAGTGATCAGGATGCTAGAAGTTGGTCTTCATCAGTCTGCATTTTGTTAGAATTGCATATAATGTTTTTCTCAAACTGCCCTTCTCTTTTTAATGGCACATATACAAGTTTGACTAAATGTGGGTAATAAATGTAGTTTACTATTGGTTAATAACATAGTTATTAATGCTTTTATTTTGTAGATAGTTGTTAGAGTGTGTGCTGGAGTGCGCTCCAACTAAAGCAATGAGTCAGACAATAAGAAATCGCATCACTGTATTTATAGCTCCGGGTTCGTTGATCTGGTTTCCTTGGAGGCTCTTTGTTCACTCTCGTGTGGAATTCCAAGCCATCGCTCACCAGCTGCGTTCGCCACTCCAGCCCAGAAAGAACAAAGGCACACAGATTTTGGGCCGAGGGTCTGGGGCCAATGGCCATGAAATGAGTGAATGTTGTCCAACTCCAAAAACAAAAGTCAATTAGCGATGCCACCTGTGTAACACTGAACCCACTCTTTTACCTCTGAACTTACTCATCACTGGCATTTCTTAAGTTTATTTTTTTATTCTGAAGCTATTTTTGGCTAGTGAAAAAAAGTTCCCTCAGTTCTCAGGAACAGCAGAGCGTTGAGCAGCAAGCACGGAAATAATTCAAGATAAGAGCTGGTGCAAGGGGCGCATTCCACATGACTGGCAGTTCAATTCCAGTTCTACTAATGATTTCAATTATCTGGGATTTTTTAATTAAAATCATTACAGAGGCAGAGCGCATGTTAAGCACATGCATAAGGAATGAAGAGTCCAATTTGTCTTTTTATAATCCTTTCCTTCAGTTACACTTTGATTAAAAAACAGGGAGGCTCAGATCACACAAAAACAACAACGTTTCCTGTCTTCACTTGGAAGGAAAGCAGTGGACTGAACTTTCCATCAGAAGACTGCGCTGTATATTTACAATTTAAAAAAAAAAATCATGTGAATGCATTGTACTAACAGTGTAAAACAAAACAGGCTCACGCGCCGAAAGGGATTTTTACTCGATTGCAGGCAAGTTTAAGCGAGCTAGAGGTCGTAAAAATACATGATGTATGGTGTTTATGGAGTACCTGTAATAGTGTTTACAGGGATGTGTCTCCTTCAGAACTCCCAACTGTAAAGTAAGCATCACAAACCTTATGTCTGACATGAGAGAGAGAGAGAGAGAGAGAGAGAGAGAGAGAGAGAGAGAGAGAGAGAGAGAGAGAGAGAGAGAGAGAGAGAGAGAGAGAGAGAGAGAGAGAGAATGTCAGCTGGAATAAGTCTGTGTGTGATATGGATTTATTGATTTGTTTCGTGTTGGTGGCCTGACATGATTTATACACAGATGTCCAAGCAGATAAATTAGTTAAGATATATCACATTCGTTTTGCTTTGAGTTTCAGGCATAATAATAACTTTTATTCCCCCAATTTCAGTTGACAACAATAGCTTTTTAACTGTGGTATAATGGAGCAATAATATTTGAATTACTTTAATGTCTGTGGTGGCCTCACATACTTTATGGCTGCTTGGGGTCTATTTTGTTAAAGTAATTGCTATTTTTCTTCTGCGTAAAGAGATGTAGTTTTTAATGTCTTTATGCATGTGCTTCTTTTTCTTAGCATCAGGCACACTTTATTTCATTTTAGGGTAAGTGTTGGAAATTAGCCATTGGCTACACTTAATGCTTCACTTAACTCAAATGTTTGTGTTTGTACAGCAATGCATCCAATGCTTGTTTTAAAATTTGCAACAATGCATTTTGCTAAGCTAGAACATTTGCTTTTTTGAAACATAGTATTTCATCTATTTGACCCACTAATATTCATGTACTAGACAGATCCACATTTATAAATCATTACTGAAGGGCAGATTCACATGTATTCTCCTACTTGCAGCTTGCAGGTATTCCTGTACGAGGAAAGTTAAATCTCATAAAAAACACGTTTTCAATGTACAAAAATGGCAAGTTACTCACACGTACGAAGCATTGTCTATAACGCATTCATTCAAACTGGCAAAATCTAGGCCTGCCATTAAAAGTATTGATATCAAAATGACGCCAAACAATACTACAAACAGTACTACAAACAATATAGGCTATCTTGCCTCACCGAAATTAAAGAAGCTGTATTTCAAAGCAATGCTACCCAATGTTTCCTAAATTGTTTCAAGTCACTTGGCAGTTAACACACTGGAACGTCCAGCGTGAAATTGACTTGGCTGCTAAAAGTGGTGCTTTTGGGGCTTGCTTGGTGGCTCATCCTGGTATAGCATTGTTCTAGTGCATGGATTGACCCCGTGGTCCGGCATGGCATCCTGCCGTGCCGGTGCCAGCGCCAACTGTGCCCAGCAGCCTGGCAGGGTGATCCGTGAATGGCGGTGGTGTCTCCCGGGGCCGTGGTGGGTTTCGTCAGCAGGGATCTGTGTCTCGCCGCCCCCTAGCCACCCCCGCTAGGTGATTCGGTGCTCAGAGCACACTCGCTAACGCCGCATGTGGTCAAGTTCTTCCACACCATTCTCGACAAAACCGTTTCTATATGGAGCTCGCTGTGTGCCTGGGGGCATTGTCATGCTGAAGCAGGAAAAGGCCTTCCTCAAACTGTTAGGGAAGCACAGAATTGTCTAGAATGTGTTTATATGATGTATAATTAAGATTTGCCTTCAGTGGAATTAAGGGGCCTCACTCAAACCATGAAAAACAGCCCCAGGCCAAGGGGTGTCCAGATACGTAAGCAGAACTGGGGAAAACACTTCATTTAAAATGCTTTAACCCTTTAGACACCAGTAACATTCCCTAGTAACATGTTCTTGTTGAAAATGAGGTGACTTTTCAGATGCATAGTTGACCCATGGTCTATCCTTGAGCTCAAACGAAGACTACTGGGGCCCCAACCCCAGCTGCAGGAGAGTGGTAAGGAACAGCTCTGAGCAGGATGCAGGAGGGTCGTAAGGAACAGCTCTGAGCAGGATGCAGGAGGGTCATAAGGAACAGCTCTGAGCAGGATGCAGGAGGGTGGTAAGGAACAGCTCAGAGCAGGATGCAGGAGGGTCGTAAGGAACAGCTCTGAGCAGGATGCAGGAGGGTCATAAGGAACAGCTCTGAGCAGGATGCAGGAGGGTGGTAAGGAACAGCTCAGAGCAGGATGCAGGAGGGTTGTAAGGAACAGCTCTGAGCAGGATGCAGGAGGGTGGTAAGAAACAGCTCAGAGCAGGATGCAGGAGGGTCATAAGGAACAGCTCAGAGCAGGATGTAGGAGGGTCGTAAGGAACAGCTCTGAGCAGGATGCAGGAGGGTGGTAAGGAATAGCTCTGAGCAGGATGCAGGAGGGTCGTAAGGAACAGCTCAGAGCAGGATGTAGGAGGGTGGTAAGGAACAGCTCTGAGCAGGATGCAGGAGGGTCATAAGGAACAGCTCAGAGCAGGATGCAGGAGGGTCATAAGGAACAGCTCTGAGCAGGATGCAGGAGGGTGGTAAGGAACAGCTCTGAGCAGGAGACCATGTTCCCTTTATCCTCACATAGCGGTCCCATTGCGGCCTTGCTCTGCATTACTGTGACTCTACAGCAGTTATGGGATTACTTGTGACAGCGATGGAGGGTTGTAAGCTGTAGATGAGTAATAATAATAGGGGGGGCACTGATATAATAATCAGGGCGCGAAACTAACCTTCTCGCCCATTGGCCACAGTGGCTGCTGCATCGCAAAATTCACCAGCCAATTTCACTGTCCCACCAGACAACTGGGTATTTGGTGGTTCACTGCCAAAGTGGCTCTTAGAGCAGACAAGCTCACCAGCCACAGATACATTTCACCAGCATTAGCTGATGGCTGGTGTTAATCTCTCACCCTGAATACAGTCCTATGCAGTTATAATAATATGAGCTGGAAGGACACAGCACAGCAGATGTAAACAGGAATAATGGTACTGTAATTCTGTACATGGCACTGTAATGGTACTGCAGTACAGCACAGATATGATATTGTAGCTGTGTACAAGTATAATGAGTGTACAATACTGCAGTAGTGTAAGAGTATGTGTATTGATACTGTAATTGATACTGCATTGCCTCAGTATATATCCAGATGTATAAATGGATACAATGTAAAAAAAAAAAAAAAAAAAAAAAAATGCTATGTAAAAGTTGTGTAAGTCGCTCTGGATAAGAGCGTTTGCTAAATGCCTGTAATGTAATGTCATGTAATGTAATTCCATACAGGTATAATTATACTACAGCGCTGCACAGGGTTAATGATAATGTAGTGCTCTGCAGTTCTAATTATACAATAGCAGTCTACAGGTATAATGATACTGTAATGCCATATAGGTATAATTTTATGGTTTTCTTTTGAACAAACATTTCTGTTTTGTGTCCGTCAAAAGATGTAAATTAAAAAGTTTTGCCTATATCGGTCTAAAGCAGCCACTTTCAATTCTACTGAGGTACTCAGTGAACTTTCGGGATGGAGCAACACAGCTACAGTTTATATGGCATATTCCACTCGAGACACACTTTGGAAAGTAGGCTAGAGCCTCTCCTGCGACAGTCCGCCGCTGCGCAGTCATTCTGACAGTCTTCGCCATGGCCGAAGCCCAGAGCAGCCAGCGGCTCTGCTCGCCTCAGAACGCAGAAACGCAGACTAATTGATGGAGCGGCCTCTCTGAGAGAGGCTGCTGGGTACTGTATTATTCAAAGCTTCCCCCTTTGAGGCAAGCGCGGAGTCTGCGGCGAGACGGGTTAATTACTTATCTGTTGTGAGGTCGATTCACAATGTTTTCATCCTCCTCACCCGTGATGAGAAAGCCGCAAGCAAGACGCGGCCCGGAAGAGGTTTGTCCGCGCGGAAACGTAAACACGCGTGCATACCCGCCTGTATAAAGCTCTCCATAAGGACAAACTCCTCTCTGCTCGGTGCATAAAGAAAGAAACCCCTTTCTTCTTCACAGACACTGATAGAGAACGAGAATGCCTTTGGCTTTTATCTCTGAAAAATAAACGGTCTGTTTTTCCCTTACCGTTAGTGGAGGAAGTTAACTGTGCATAATTACTGTGTCGGACGTAAGGGCTCAAACGCAAAATTGTAATCTTCATCACCCAGGCCGTTTATTTCGACCTTGGGATTAAAACATTTTAAAATGGAAGATGGGGATGGGGGTGGGGGTGGGGGGCATGAATATGAAAACCTCTTTGTCTTAATTTCTACACCCTGTATCAGTTACCAAACTCCACAACTGCCCCCAATGTTAGCAGTGGGCCTTCAAATGTCAGAGATCCGTTTAGATAAGCAGGACTCAGAGAGGGGGATGATTACCACCGTAGCGGGAACGGCAGGGGTGCGTGAAACCCAAGATCATCCTCGCGCAAGATAACCGACCACAAAGAGCGAGGGGGAGTGCGGGCTTATCCGGTATCCAGGCAACCGCTCGTTACCACGCCGCTTCATGCATGATGCTTTGCCGACACCATTTGAGCTTCAAGTTGGCTTGCTAACCAAGCAGACTTATCATCTCAAACTGTGCAGGACACAGGACACACCTCCCCACAGGAGAAAACTGTGTTCCACAGGACACACCTCCCTACAGGGGGAAACTGTGTTCCACAGGACACACCTCCCCACTGGGGAATCCAGTGTTCCACAGGACACACCTCCCCACAGGAGAAGCCAGTGTTCCACAGGACACGCCTCCCCACAGGAGAAACCAGTGCTCCACAGGACACGCCTCCCCACAGGAGAAACCAGTGCTCCACAGGACACGCCTCCCCACAGGAGAAGCCAGTGCTCCACAGGGCACACCTCCCCACAGGAGAAACCAGTGCTCCACAGGGCACACCTCCCCACAGGAGAAACCAGTGCTCCACAGGGCACACCTCCCCACAGGAGAAACCAGTGCTCCACAGGGCACACCTCCCCACAGGAGAAGCCAGTGTTCCACAGGACACACCTCCCCACAAGAGAAACCAGTGCTCCACAGGGCACACCTCCCCACAGGAGAAACCAGTGCTCCACAGGACACACCTCCCAACAGGAGAAACCAGTGTTCCACAGGACACACCTCCCCACAGGAGAAACCAGTGTTCCACAGGACACACCTCCCCACAGGAGAAACCAGTGTTCCACAGGACACGCCTCCCCACAGGAGAAACCAGTGTTCCACAGGACACACCTCCCCACAGGAGAAACCAGTGTTCCACAGGACACACCTCCCCACAGGAGAAACCAGTGCTCCACAGGACACACCTCCCCACAGGGTTCCACTGTTCCACTGGGTCACATAGCATGCACAGGTTGGGGTCACCCTTCAAAAACAAAGGGTGACCCAAATAAAGAGGCAAAAATCAAATGAAATCAAATAAACAGGCAGAACAATCATTCTGATGGAGCCGTTCTGGAACTATATGGGAAAATGCTTTCCATTACTACCCATACTTCACCAGACGTGCCACCGGAGTTATGATTGTAAATATTTCTTATAAAGTGACAGGACATTATCATGTGTGGACATGGCTGGTTGGGGATCAGAGATCAGCTGAACTCCCAGCTGGCTCTGAGCTCGGACGCTCAGCCTCTCACAGTCTCCAGCTGGCCCTGAGCTTGGATGCTCAGTCTCTCACAGTCTCCAGCTGGCCCTGAGCTTGGATGCTCAGTCTCTCACAGTCTCCAGCTGGCCCTGAGCTTGGATGCTCAGTCTCTCACAGTCTCCAGCTGGCCCTGAGCTCACTGCAGTCTCTCACTCAGCCTCCAGCTGGCCCTGAGCTCGGACACTCAGTCTCTCACAGTCTCCAGCTGGCCCTGAGCTCGGACACTCAGTCTCTCACTCTGCCTCCAGCTGGCTCTGAGCTCACTGCAGTCTCTCACTCTGCCTCCAGCCTTCCTTCTGCCCCAGAGTCACTTCAGGGGCCTCCTGGCATTAGTGTGCTTCTCGAGGCACAGCAGGAAACACCTTCTAAAAGCTTTTTCCTTTACTTGTATAGAACACTGGGTTTGAATACATTCATACACTCAGCAGACCCAATACTCAGAGTGACTTGGATTTATTTTACTGTTTGTTTGATTTATGCACATTCAGATTCATAGCTGGATAGTTACTGATGCAATTCACGTAAAATACCCTTCTTCAAGCATAGGGCTATGGTGTGGAGAGTAATCTGTAACCTGTGGTTTACCAGCCCAGCTCCCTGATTACTACACTGTGCTGTCATCAGTTTGCTCAGCTCCGTACTCCTCTCCAGCCCAGCTCCGTACCCCTCTCCAGCCCAGCTCTGTACCCCTCTCCAGCTCAGCTCCGTACTCCTCTCCAGCCCAGCTCGGTACCCCTCTCCAGCCCAGCTCCGTACCCCTCTCCAGCTCAGCTCCATACCCCTCTCCAGCCCAGCTCCGTACCCCTCTCCAGCTCAGCTCCATTCCCCTCTCCAGCTCAGCTCCATACCCCTCTCCAGCCCAGCTCTGTACCCCTCTCCAGCCCAGCTCTGTACCCCTCTCCAGCCCAGCTCTGTACCCCTCTCCAGCCCAGCTCGGTACCCCTCTCCAGCCCAGCTCCGTACCCCTCTCCAGCTCAGCTCCATACCCCTCTCCAGCCCAGCTCTGTACCCCTCTCCAGCCCAGCTCTGTACCCCTCTCCAGCCCAGCTCTGTACCCCTCTCCAGCCCAGCTCTGTACCCCTCTCCAGCTCAGCTCCATTCCCCTCTCCAGCTCAGCTCCATACCCCTCTCCAGCCCAGCTCTGTACCCCTCTCCAGCCCAGCTCTGTACCCCTCTCCAGCTCAGCTCCATACCCCTCTCCAGCCCAGCTCCGTACCCCTCTCCAGCCCAGCTCTGTACCCCTCTCCAGCTCAGCTCCATTCCCCTCTCCAGCTCAGCTCCATACCCCTCTCCAGCCCAGCTCTGTACCCCTCTCCAGCCCAGCTCTGTACCCCTCTCCAGCCCAGCTCTGTACCCCTCTCCAGCTCAGCTCCGTACTCCTCTCCAGCCCAGCTCGGTACCCCTCTCCAGCCCAGCTCCATTCCCCTCTCCAGCTCAGCTCTGTACCCCTCTCCAGCTCAGCTCCATACCCCTCTCCAGCTCAGCTCCATTCCCCTCTCCAGCTCAGCTCCATACCCCTCTCCAGCTCAGCTCCATACCCCTCTCCAGCTCAGCTCCATACCCCTCTCCAGCCCAGCTCTGTACCCCTCTCCAGCTCAGCTCCATACCCCTCTCCAGCCCAGCTCTGTACCCCTCTCCAGCTCAGCTCCATACCCCTCTCCAGCCCAGCTCTGTACCCCTCTCCAGCTCAGCTCCATACCCCTCTCCAGCCCAGCTCTGTACCCCTCTCCAGCCCAGCTCTGTACCCCTCTCCAGCCCAGCTCTGTACCCCTCTCCAGCCCAGCTCCGTACCCCTCTCCAGCTCAGCTCCATACCCCTCTCCAGCCCAGCTCTGTACCCCTCTCCAGCTCAGCTCCATACCCCTCTCCAGCTCAGCTCCATACCCCTCTCCAGCCCAGCTCCATACCCCTCTCCAGCTCAGCTCCATACCCCTCTCCAGCGCGCCACTCAAAACCCTGTCTGGGCACCGCCCACCATTCACAGCCCTGCTACGCCCCAATCCCCCAAACCTGGGGACAGGGAGACCCAAAGCAGAGGCTGGGGGTAAGGTTGTACATGGATAAACAGCGTGAGGGAGGTGGAACAGCACATCACAGCACGAATGCATACATGAACACACATCACTGGGGCTCCTCCCCCTTCACACAAAGAAGGATTATTTATGGGGGGAAATTATCACCCAGTATCACCGTTTACCCACACAAATAATAACATAACAGAATATGAAACAGGTTAGGTTATCACTATTTGCCATGCAGTGTAACTGTTCTATGGGTCTTAGATGCTAGAGAAACAGTAGAGACACATGGGTGTTCATTCCACTATGCACATGGGTTAACTGATACCACAAATTCAAATGAGACATGTCAGTTCTCATCAAGTAAAACCGGTGGTTGTTAATACAAAATATTCTAGAGCGCAACTGTTGGAAAAGTTTCCTGCAGTTTGCTTATGTGTCTGGGTGAAAGTCAGACCGTGGAGCCAAACCCTGTTTTCAGGGCTGGTACAAGCAACAAGAGGCTTGTTTCAGAGTTTTTTTTTATAAAACACTGAATGCTATCAAATCATAAATCAGCAAGAAGAATGTACACAGGAAAAACAACACCTGGATAGCATAAAGAGAGAGATGGAAAGAATAGTAAACACGTTTATGGCACTGTGGTCTCTAGTAGCTTGTTATCCAATATGTTTAGAGTACAGCAAGTCTGCCAGCGACCATTCCACCCTGAAAAACTTTTAAAACTGAGCAGCCAATGATGCCAAAGATCCCATGATGCATGATAGGGGTGAACCCCAATGACCCAGTCAAACTCCTACAAAAACCTGTCCATTTTGTCAGCCATAATCCCATACTTTCCCTACCCAGTGAAAATATTGTCATTGAAGGACCCAGCAGAATGAGAGAGGCAGTCTGGTCTGCTGGTGAGTATTTATTTATATCTGAAAAAAACAGTTTTCAATGTACAAAAATGGCAAGTTACTCATACATACAATGCACTATAAGTCATTAAGACTTGCAAAATCTAGGCCTGCCATTAAAAGTAGTGATATCGAAATTAGGCCAAGTTACAATAAACAATATTGACTATCTTAGCTAACACTAGTTCAATTCAATCCCAAGCCCCAACTGTCCCACAGACAAGCGCGTTACCAATTAGCCACTGGGGAAGTAGTTACAATGGTAGCAAATGTTTTTGCATTACAGCATAAAGTTTTAAACACCTACTTAGTTAAATGGGCATGAACGGCTTTGAAAAAATAAGACATTCTTTAATGCTATGATTTGCTCATGCTTTTAAAGAAAGCAGCCCAGTAAGCACAGTTCAGCTTTGCTTTTATTCCATATGGCCTGGCCGTATCCTTTCACAATGCAACCAAATGTAGCCAGTTAACCGAACGGCTAGATGGTATGTCATAATACAATCTATATGTTTGGTGAAAGACCGGCTAGATTTGGTTCACAAGGATCCAGAAGAATTGTAGATGCAAAAGCAATAGTTTAAAAGTAATAGGAAATTATTCGTGAGCAAATAAGCATTCGTAAGACATTTAAGATTTGCCTGAGCCTCAGTGGTCCTAAGGCAAGGACATGCTAGTGAGCCACCAACAAAGTAACTGCATTGACTGAATTTTCTTGGTGGAAAAATATATATGCCCATTTTGCATGTGTATGTGATGTTTTCGTTGGCTGGAGTAGCTAAATGTCCAATGGGGAGACACATTGTTTGTGGGCTTGGAGCATTTGTGATGATGTAAGGCAGGAAAAAGAAGAAGTAGAGGAAGTAAAAAACACACAAGAAAAGTTAGGGGCTTTATTGTGCGGATGTGTGAAATTTAAGAAAATGTGAATACAAGGGCAAATTCATCAAGTTATTCATGCAAAGAAACTTCCCAAACAAATGTCAAAAGTATTTATTTCATAAATATGTATGATGATGCACATTGTAGAATGGGGGCAGTATCATTAAATAATTTTTCACAAAACTGACTTATTGTCACATTTGCATTTTCATAAGGATGTTTTCTTTTTTAAAATATATTTTTTTGGCCTTTTTTCAACAGGGCAGTATAGAGAGACCAGAAGAATGGGGAGTGAGAGAGAGAGAAAGACAGGTGGCAAAGGTCACGTGGCTAAATTCGAACCATCAACATCACTCACAACAAGCATGTGGACGGTGCTCTATAGGCTAGACCACAAGACACCACAAGGATGCATGCTTCACTGCCTAAGCATTACCACTCAATTATTTAAAAAAACAAGAGCATCAGTTTGTGAAAAATAGCTCACTGGTCACAAAGCTGGATAAAATCCCAGTGATGTCCATTTTATGTACTATCCAAATGAAAATGAATTTTTAAATAAAACAAAGTGAGGGACAACAATCTAAATGCACAGATAAAGTTGCTGTATGCAGTAACCAGGTTCTGCCAACTTAGCTTGCGCTGTGCCGACTAACCACGACAAGCTACTGGAAGAAGAACCTTTTTGATGACCAACCGGGGGGACAACATCGCCGCTGCTAAGGAACAAGGGCTCAGATTTCACACCTCACGCCTGGAAACCTCGACAAATTCACCACGCCAAGACCATTCTCTCCAGGACCCAACCACGACCACTGGAGACAACAACATGCATGGCAGAATATCAGTAAGACTGACTATACATCCCGGGCAATAGCTGTTTAGCTTAGTCTGTACTGAGTTTAATGTGATATTGTGTGTTCCCATTTTGTCCTTTAAAATTATTTGTGCTGGCAATGTATCCAATGGAGTACAACCACACACGTGGTCTCTCTCTCTCTTCCTCTTTCTCCCCGACTAACTTCCCAACTTTAATGACACCAGGCTAGTCGGTCGTGGGTGGACAACTGGCTTGGTTGCATGCATCGCTTAAGAACTGATGTTACGCTTCACTCTCCAGCACTACCAGGAGTGACACTCATTAGTAGTTGAGCTAAGTTATTAAGTCACACTGGTTACACTACACACTCACACACACATATACGTATCCCACACAAACGCGACCAACCCACCACTTGCCCTTCCCCCTTTCGTCCACTGACAAATGGGCACCTGCACACACACACCCTCAGACCTTCCATATTCAGCATATAAATTTTGATTATTGATTGAAGTTCCAAAGTTATGATCGGATAGTCTAGATAGCAGTAATTTTATAAGACTGATTTTTAATTGTGGGGTTATACCACTACGTCAACATAAGTGGTGCCCAATGTAAGAATACAGAAGTATATTTATTCTGGAAGCTGTGCGCGTAGCGAGGCACACATCACCAGATAGCTAAACACTCTTAACTGACTTGACTGAAGTAGCCCTAGGTAGCTCCAATGATGAAGGAGCATAAAGTAAGTTATCAACGTGCACTTTTACGTCCGTTTAATGAAGATACAGCACTTTCATGTGGTCAAGTTGTTGTAGTGTGAAACTGCAAACAATACAAAAGTGACTATGAAATAATGTAAACAAATATTATGAAATACAATGAAGTATGAGCAGGAATAATTTCTAAAAACATAGATGAATTAATCTACTCACAAACAAAGCTTCTCCAAGGACCACACAGGCAGATGGAACAAGAGTAAAGGAGGTCTTGAATCATGCTGTTCTCTAGCTTGTTTTACAGGGAAAATGGGAAAATGGCTGCTCTTATCATGTGACTAACAATCAATGTGACTTTAAACAACCAATGAGAATGCAAACATCTAAAATAACAGGAATAAGTGACACTCACTTAATGGCCTATAGAAGGTGCTAGGAACACTTAAACAGAATGACTGTATGTAACATTACAATATTCCCTACATCAGTGTGCCCCGTGTAAGGCTATATTATGATTTCCCTGACGCCATTCAAACCAAAATACTACCTCCTCTGCACATTGTTTTAGTTTGTGTGGAAAATCCAGCAAGGCGGCACCTGTTCCTCACCGGCTCGGCTGATTGGGGTGAGGGGTGAGAGGTGTGGCTGGGGACTACACAGCCATGTTAATCTACACATTAGTGCTGGGAATGCTGCTTAAGTCCCTATTGGGACTTTAGGAGGACTACATTAAAGTTTGTAGTTCAACTGTGAAAATACATTATCTTATTGTCACTTTCACAAGATCACATATTGTAGATAACTTTCTTGACAATTATCATTCAGGAACTGGCAGAAATGCCTGAGGACAATGCGGAAAACGCCCTGCTTCAAGACAACAGCCGTGAGGCACAGAGTGATGTGGGTCGAATAATAACTTGAACCCTTTAGAAGTATGATCTGTAAAAGGAACGTTATCTATAAAGGAACCTCTGTTTTCATCAGTATTGAGAAGAAAATTCTTCTTTCATGACTGCATGTTTTACTTGGCAACACATTGTCAGGGATCTGCGTGAGAGCTTTCAACATTTAATCAGCTTGTGTACCAGCATCCTAACCTGAGATTCTGTAGTTTCACATCGCTTGCGGGTTTCTTCTGTTTCAGAATGCGTTTCTGTTTCACATGTTTAATTTAAGTCATTGATTGGTAGAGTCCATGCACCCTTTTCCAAGATCTAAAGTGGAAGTCCACAGAAACCTGCAGAGACCTCCAGGATTCAAGCTCAAGTCCCCTGACCTAAAGAGCTAAAGTAATAAAATACGTACTTGGCCCACCTTTGGGGCTTTTGAATCTGACTGTTAACACCTTTTGTGTTCCAGTTCCAAGCTGTCGTACAGCCCTTTCTCTCCTTTTCTGATGTTTGCAGCATTGGGTGGTTTTTTTTTTCCAAGACTGCTTTCTTTGCTTGAGGGGATGATGTCATCCTCGGGGAGGGGACTGTCATGTGACAAGCGTGCACAGGCAGCGCATGGCCCACTTTTCACGTGCTGGCGTCCAGCTCCGAGCTGCTCATTAAAAGCCTGGAGCCGCTCGCTTTGATCCGTTTCATTAGAAGCATCAGGCTTCGCCACCATCAACGCTGGAGAAGCTCAGACCATCAGGAGCTGCTCGGCCAACAGTAAACCAATCAATCACCAGGCTTCCTAACAGAAGGACCTGAAGATCGCATTAAGCCTTTAAGGTGTGAGGTCACAAACATGTGATTAGAATGTTCTTAACTGAACATTCTAATGCTGATGCAACAACCAAAACAAGTGCATTCAACTGAAAGCAATGAAGTTCTAGAAAATACAACACTCTGTTATAACAAATAACAAATATTGCCATTTTAAAACAATTTGTGAGAGAAATTTACACAGACAACCCATTATTGCATTACATTGGCCTGAAGAAGCGATTTGCTGTTTAAAGTTTAAAAGCACCACACAACTTCACCTGAGCACTTCAGCCATTTCTGGTATCCCTTACCTTCCCCATCTCTCAGCCAGACCCAAATCTGTCCCCAGACTCCAAACCCAAGTTCAAAGTCAAGGTCTGTTTTCGTCATTAAACCAATTTGCATGCATTTAATTTGCCTGGAATCTGCTTTACTGAAGCTCTGTGGGCAAGCGTCCACGTCTAAATGCACAGCAGATGGTTCTCATTACCTCTCAGCAGCGATTACACTAAGTGGTGGTGGAGGTGGTTTACCCTGCGGCAGGACGTAGCATCACGTTGGTGGTGGAGGTGGTTTACCCTGCGGCAGGACGTAGCATCACGGTGGTGGTGGAGGTGGTTTGCCCTGCGGCAGGATGTAGCATCATGGTGGTGGTGGAGGTGGTTTACCCTGCGGCAGGACGTAGCATCACGGTGGTGGTGGAGGGGGTTTGCCCTGCGGCAGGACGTAGCATCACGGTGGTGGTGGAGGTGGTTTACCCTGCGGCAGGATGTAGCATCACGGTGGTGGTGGAGGTGGTTTACCCTGTGGCAGGATGTAGCATCATGGTGGTGGTGGAGGTGGTTTACCCTGCGGCAGGACGTAGCATCACGTTGGTGGTGGAGGTGGTTTGCCCTGCGGCAGGACGTAGCATCACGGTGGTGGTGGAGGGGGTTTGCCCTGCGGCAGGACGTAGCATCACGGTGGTGGTGGAGGTGGTTTACCCTGCGGCAGGATGTAGCATCACGGTGGTGGTGGAGGTGGTTTACCCTGTGGCAGGATGTAGCATCACGGTGGTGGTGATTCGCTGAAAGGAGCGACTGAGTGTCTTAACTCCTCCCATTAGTCTCATTCGCTCACAGTGTCGTTGAGCTGGGTTACTGATTTTAGAAAGAGCCAACCAGCTCCCACGCAGAGGGTTTGATGTTCACTACATTACTGATTACTACCCCCCCCCCAACAAGTGAGACCTACAAAAGATTAATTTTGAGCTCAAATTCTTGCTGAAGAACTGACATCAATGCAACATTCATATTAAATTCAAAGGGATAAATAGTGAACTGGAAGTGGATCACTACCAAATGCAGAAAGAAAACAAACTTTAATGCAATCTCAGATTCTGTAGGTAGTTGAATAGTGTGGAAGGTGTTAAGGTTCAGTGCCTTTCCATTATGTTTGTATATTAATAAAGTGTATTGCAATAAAGGGGGACTGTGATTCCATTACATTACATTACATTTATTTGGCAGACGCTTTTATCCAAAGCGACAGGATGAGTCCGAAAAAGAAATCCAAACCAGTTCTGTCTTCATCTGTAAACCAACACGTGGTAATTTAATTGAAAGCCTCTCGTACCGGAGGTTCTGTCTCAGCCACTGCTGGCCTTACCAGTCCCAGATGAGGCAAATATCTCATTAAATCCTGGTTCTAGGAAAGGTGCTTTCTTCCTTTACTTTACTCATGAACATCAGTCTAAAGACAAGGCCACGCTTGGTTTAACCCACTCTCCCTCACAAGCGCCAATTTGGGTCCTAAATCACCAAAGTCCCGTCGGCTGAGAATGTCCTCGCGGTGCAACAAAGTCGCGCAAAATATCCTCCACAGAAGCAAAAAACGATCTCCTAATGATGATGCGCGCCAGTGCCAGTAAGTCCGTGATCCTTCCTCACGGTCCCTAATGAAAGCAGCATTTTCAGGATCACAACCAAGAGCGTTTTCCAACGCTTCACGGCCCTAATTCAGTGGTTCAAACATATTCCACCAAGACGCTAATGAATTATTGACCTGTGATCAGAGCCCGTCTCTGGGAGCATACTGATGAAGTCATTAGCGAGTGCCAGCGTTGTGCTGGGAGTCTTGCCTGTTGATGAAACGGTATTTTAAACGCTGCTGTGGACTCTTCCACTTGCACGGGGCTCGGAAGGCCACCAGGGCGAAACCCAGATCACCCAGAAAAATACGTTGAGCAAAAACGCATGGAGTTAATAAAGCAACCCAGTGTTAAAGGCAAACAACAATGGCTATGATAGATTCTGTTTCCAGACACAAATATGTAGACATTGTATAACTACCCTTAGTGTAAAAAACAAAGAATATTTGTCACAAATCTTTCGGACTTGTGACTGAAATGTGCATACGCAGCGTTATTGGAGGGTCCAGCTGCCTGTGATGTGTAAGCACCCTGTAATTTTCACTTTTATTTATTTTTTCAACCGCCATCTCTATTGTCAATCACAAGAAACTGACCGCTGCGTACAGCATGTTACACGATGAGATTTAAAAATCTCAGAATATTTTTTAGCGTATTTTTTCTCATAGGAGCTTTTTTACTACGCATGGCCCCTGCTTCCTGCTGCTTACACCTATATGTTATTTTTTAAATTCAGAATAATTATTTTCTGAGCAAAGGCACGTTACCCTGGTAGTCATAGATGGCTCATATTTTCATATATAACCACATTTATGCAGCTGCACATATACAGTTCGGGTGAGTTCTCTCCATGCAGGGCATATCCATGACTCATCCTGGGATTTCAACATGCAACTTATGGTTCAGCAACTTATACAGCATGTAGCCCAAGAGCTTTGGAACATAAATATACATGCATTTGATTTTCTATTTTTGAATATCTTTTCCTTTCTTCTTGTTCATCCCAGACAGTTCCTTTAAAATAGAAATCTATTTTTGTAGGGCACCCTGATCAAACAATCACAGAATCATAAATAAAGATACAGCACAGTGTCACAAAAAAACAGAAGCCATGAAACATAGAGAGTCTAAATGACTTTACAGGTGACGAACATCTAATGTGTCTCAGAAAGAAAGAACTTCCTATCAATCATTTGTGAGTACACACTTTAAACGAGTACACTTTTAAAGTGCAATGCTAGCTGGAGGCCTAAATGATCATCTTCTCTTCTGACCTGACTTGCCTATTAATATGCAGATCTTTTTAATTATCTAGTCTAATACCCTGGGTTAATTACTGCATTTATTTTCCCAGTAGATTACCCATTAACTCCCTATGATCGTTTAGCCTAACCGTCACTGACGGTGACACAAGCCAGCCAATCCAAGACGGCTTCCTCCTGACATTTCCTGCTTTCTCGGTTTCCTGTAAAGGGACTTTGTGACTGTGTCTCTGTGAAAGGCATCCTGCATAAAAATAAATTGATTCTCCATGTATATGTACAGTGCATATCCACACTGCAAATCAATGACAGGGTTGATTAAAACCCTTTTCCTCAAGGTTTCTGTTTACTCACCAGAAGGCAACAAACAGAACCGTAGAGAATTAGTTCTCTGCTCTGCACCCTGCTCCCCCTTATTTCAGCGGGGCCCCAGTAAATAATTGAAGGAGGTGGCATATAACATGCCTCCAGCTGGATTTATTCCGTGTGCGAGGAACACTGATTGAATATCACACGCGTGTGTGCGTGTCTCATGAATGATGTATGCGAGGGCAATATCAAGTAATGTACTGGGGAGGTATGGGCTGCACACCCCGTTCATCTGGCGCTGGATCAATTTCAGTGCAACCCGAACTGCACAGCAAGACGGGACCCCAGTTAACCCCAGTTTATAGCATCTCCCACAGAAAGACACTTCAGTCATAGTCTAAAGGAACGATGCCTGTCCATCATGCAGTCACACCAGAGTACATTTGTCCATATAATATGGAGTGAAACGATTGGTACAGTTTTGAACCTGAGTGCGATATATTCCAAAGAGAGCACGGGCCATCGAGAGGACATTAAATGGCGCGCTGTCAGGCCCAGAGACCTCGGTGCAGTCGCGGCTGATGGATCGCTAAGTCACTCGACGAGCAGTGCGGGAGACATTCCGCCTGGCGGGTGAACGCACTCACCTCTGAAACTACATCTGCGCAGACACCAGCGCCCAAGAGATCGCAAACTGTACACTCAGACACAGCCTTCACAAGCGTCAGTGTAACTGTGTCACGGCGTAACCAATTAATTAAATTGTGAAATACAATAAATAATGTTGTTTTGTTGACTCAGAAGTACAGAGTCTCAGCATAGTCAAGTCAAAGTTTATTTATATAGCACATTTACAAAAACCACAGTTGACCAAAGTGCTTGAACAGACTTAAAATACCATACACAAGAAAAAAAAAACAATTTAATTTCAAATTTCATTATACAAGAATTTGATGGCATTGTCTTCAGTGACTTACCATTCAACTGGCCTGCACAGTGAAACTGTCCAGTGTTAATTCGACTCTAACAGAGTTTATATGAGTCTACTCTGGACTTCACTGAGCAGGCCAGCTGAACATTGTGAGCAAAGCCAGCTGAACAAAGTAGCTACTGGCAAGAATATAGACAAATATCTTTCTATATGGGGGTCAAATGAGATGCTGAGTCATGTTTGCACACATCCAATGGGAGCACTTCACTGCAGTAATGAGGAGGCTACACTGGCGAGCCAGCAAGCCAACTCCTCTGGCCAGACATCGCCACGGCCACAGAGGATGATTGGTCGCCACGTTTCCGTGGCAACTAAGGGAGACTCCGGTTAATTCGGAGAGACCAGCACTCCGGTATCACCCGCGTGCCGGACGAGCGGAGGCCCTGGAGCACAATGGCTGGCGGATTGTAATAACCATGAACTTGGGCCAAGATTAGATCCCGCCGACGGAGGCCAGGCCAGCTCACCGCTGCCCTCTCCGCTCCCTCTCACTCTTTTCCCCTCTCTCCCTTCGCATCTCTTCAGCCTGATGAGCTCATCATTTATTCACAGGCTGCCATATTCAAAACCGAAAGCATGTTTAATTAATGGAACTTATTGTAAAGTATGCCCCTGGGGGGTTCCTTCCTCTGTAAAATGGAATTCTCTATTCCCAAAGAAGACGGGTCTTCCGTTAAAAAAAAAAAAAAAAAAAAAATGATTATGTGTAACAAAATCAAGTTAACAGAATCCAAGAGCAAAGTCTCGATTCATTCACCTCATCAAAATGATTCCCGAGATCTAGTCCCACAGGGTTTGAGCCCCACTTTTATTCTGGAAGTGCTGTATCTAGTAAGCATACAAGCGAAGCCTGTTACACAAAATCACTGCTGGAGGAAGTCCTGAAGTGCCAAATTGCCCATGTGTTCCACAGATGTGCAACTTTACAAGAGTGCTCGGTGGTGCTTAAAAAATGTGTGACGAAACCCAGAAAGTTCAGATCGCTCTGTGTGTGCCCACCAAACCCTTTCCCTGGTTCAGATCACTCTGTGTGTGCTCACCAAACCCTTTCCCTGGTTCAGATCACTCTGTGTGTGCTCACCAAACCCTTTCCCTGGTTCAGATCACTCTGTGTGTGCCCACCAAACCCTTTCCCCGGTTCAGATCACTCTGTGTGTGCTCACCAAACCCTTTCCCTGGTTCAGATCACTCTGTGTGTGCTCACCAAACCCTTTCCCTGGTTCAGATCACTCTGTGTGTGCTCACCAAACCCTTTCCCTGGTTCAGATCACTCTGTGTGTGCTCACCAAACCCTTTCCCCGGTTCAGATCACTCTGTGTGTGCTCACCAAACCCTTTCCCTGGTTCAGATCACTCTGTGTGTGCTCACCAAACCCTTTCCCTGGTTCAGATCACTCTGTGTGTGCCCACCATACCCTTTCCCTGGTTCAGATCACTCTGTGTGTGCTCACCAAACCCTTTCCCTGGTTCAGATCACTCTGTGTGTGCTCACCAAACCCTTTTCCTGGTTCCACACGCCTTCTCCTTTCATTTCAGCCTCCAATTATAAATTTTTAATGGCAACAGCAAGGGAAAGCATTTGTGAGGTTTCAACAAGACATTCTGTGACTGGTTTTTTTTAAACACTCTTTTGCCAGCCTTCAGTGTAACATCTGCTATATTTAGTTCATGAATTTTGATCAGACCAATAACAGTAAGCAGAGAATAAACACCTGCTAAATGTTAACACTACAAATCCACAGAGGGGGAACAAAGCAGAGGAAGAGCACTAAAAGGAATGCACAGCAGGCGGTGTAAAAGAAAAGATTTAAATAGATTTCAGGCATGCAAAGGCTTTTTGAATGGCGCAGACTTCTGCAGAGAAAATCACTGTGGTTTCACTCCTAGGAGTCGACAATGAATACAGTGACTGCATCAGCGAGGCTAAATCTGACAAACATGCAAATACACCAAGGGACCTGCCTGTATCAACTTTGACAGGCTCTGTAATCACACAGCCTTGTAAGGGGGTGAATGATCAGGAAAGGAACAGAACCGGCAAAGCTTTTCTTCAGTATTTCATTTGCTGCAGGAACCAGGGAAAGATCAGAGGCTGGGTCGAATACAATAACACAAACCAATCGTTCCCTTATACCACATTTCACTATTCAAAGAAATGTTCCTCGCAAGCAGTTGATTTGCTTAAGCGTTCCCGGATTGCACTTAATCAGGACTATTATTACACATAAGACAGGATAGTTGATATAATTAAAGCACTACAGCCGATTAAACATCAGGACTGTACACACTGAGCCCTTTATAACAAGTGATATCAAACAGAGCACTGATAATGTAATATGAACTGAGCAATATCATAATAATCTGGCACCCTCCTGATGTTAAACAGATGGCATCATTCAAAATAATTTGCAAAGACAATTAAGGAAAGAGGGAAGAGTGGACACATTAAAAATCAACACAGCATGGGTAAGAACAGGCAACCGGTCCAAAGAAATGTTAAGAAAGAACAACAACTAATTTACGCTAATTGAACAAATTCCATTCACAGCCGTGAATATAAAAATGTTTACATTAACTATTTGTTTAGGGTGGCAAGGAGGTTTAAGGCCAATTCATGCTTTCTGCATTCACAAAGGTCACATTTAGAGTCTGTTTTGCTTTGTGTTTTAATACCCCTCCCCCTTACTCCCAATTTCAATACCCAATTACTGTATACCTCTCAGCACTCTCTGCCACAACCTCCACTATGGATTCAGGAGATCACGGACAAGCATCGGCTGTCCACTGCAGTTCACAAGTCAGGTTCACAAGTACGGGAGTCAGAGGAGGCCGAACAGTGTGGCACCAAGTCGCTATCGCACAATAAGGACAGCTAGCGCCGACGGTGCGTCCCCTCGTGGTGATGCTGACCACTGTCCGGATCCAATAAGCCCAACTTGGAATCCATCCACACCCCAAAACAGAGCCTTAAGCCACCCAGCAGCCCGTCCATTTTGGTTCCCTGACCCCGCTTCTCGGCAAATCCGCGCAGGAGTCACACCCGTTCCGCGCATTTGCGCCAGAAGCAATACGCGCAACGATCTGAGAATGTCACCTTGATTCAGTATGCATTTGAGCCACATGTGAAATACAAATGCGCTTTTGTTGATTAGGCAGACACAGTGCCTTCCGAAAGTATTCAGACTCCTTCACTTCTTCCACATTTTATTACGTTACAGCCTTATTATAAAATGCATTAAATTCATTTTTATTCTCCATCAATCTACACACAGTACCCCATAATGACAAAGCGAACATAAGTTTAGAAATTTTTGCTCATTTATAAAAAATAAAAAACTGAAATATGACATTTACATAAGTATTCAGACCCTTTACTCAGTACTTTGTTGAGGCACCTTTGCCAGCGATTACAGCCTCGAGTCTTCTTGGGTATGATGCTACAAGCTTGGCACTCCTGTATTTGGGTATTTCTCCCATTCTGCTCTGCAGATCCTCTCTAGCTCTGTCAGGTTGGATGGGGAGCATTGCTGCACAGCTATTTTCAGGTCTCTGCAGATCTGGGGGAATAGTGTGTAGACTGATATAACTGAATCTGAGCACAATGCATTAGAAATGCTTTTATATAATTAGAAAACATGTGATTCCCTCTAAAGAACAATGTTAGAAGCAAGTCAGTGAATTTCTTTAGTGATCACATTTTGGCATCAGCAAGTTGACTAATATGTTTTTTTTTGTTAGTATTGCTCCTGTCATCATTGCCGTCTCTTCTTTGTATGATACATGTTGTCAAACCCAAATAAATGTTTTTTTTGTTTACTGCAGCCTGTAATTTGTATATGTTGAAGCAGTGGTTCAAAATTGTAACTCAACGCAGTGGAGGGTCTTACGACGATAGACTAAGCCACTGTTAAACTGTTAAGAAAGCCACTTTCTGGAGGGAAATAAATACATTTTTCAGGATGCTTGTGAATTGTTCTGGTCTTTTTTGTATTCCATGGGGTTCTGTGCACATATTTAGGGTAAAGGCAAGAGAACAAATATGTCAGTAGAATTAAAACTGCATTTTTAAAGTTGTTAATGTACTTCTAGCAAGAGCTAGAATATCTTGAAAGGGTGTGGGTGTTGGACAGCTTCAGTGCTAAATATGTCTGAATATATCTGAATACAACTGAATCTCAAATGAATACAAATGAACCATATTTGTAAACAAGGCTCCAGGATCCGGGCTGTATCTGCCCTAGATGTAAGGAGGTGTATGGTGGGGTACAGGCTGGTGTGGAGGCAGCTGAGGCTGGGGCTGGGGTGGAGGCAGCTGAGGCTTGGGCGGGGCTGGGGTGGAGGCTTGGGCGGGGCTGGGGTGGAGGCTAGGGCGGGGCTGAGGTGGAGGATGGGGCGGGACTGGGGCGGGCTGGGGTGGAGGCTGGGGTGGAGCTGGGGCTGTCAGTCTAACTATAACAGTGTCTGCGCCACATTTGAACCAGACATGAAAATGCGTCACAGACCGGTGCCGGATCTGGACAGGTTATATTGAAATTCAAGGTTCAGCTGGGCCAGTTCTGTCCTTAACTCACACCAGACACGCCAAACGGATCTATGCTGGTATTGGCCTGCTGTGCAAAAATAGGCTGGGCCAAGTCCGTTTGCTAGATTCGTTACAGATCTTCAGTCTGGTTTGGGCCATATTTGGGCCAGAGTAATTTCGCTATCCGGCTTCCCAATGCAGGCTTGTGTAGCCAACACCATACATGGGCACTAAATGCATTACGAATGGACAGCTGGTCCATGTTCATGTCCGGGCCTGGCTTTGTCGGGTGTCCCCCGTGTTTTTAGAGTCAAGATGTGCTGCGTGGCTGCCTGTCTTCCCTGCTATACTCTACCTCATGGGGATGATGGAGATGCTTTCTTTCACCCAGCATTTAATAAACAGGAGCTTGTGTGTTCTGAATCTCTGAAAACAACAAGGGAGATGCACATAACAACCTCTGCCAGTGGAGTGCCTTTCCGATTAGGGAAATTGATCCCAATTTCACACATGGATGTTTTGCTTAATAGGGAAGCATAGGTAGTCCTGGTTCGTTCACTTTGTCGGAAGGGAAAGGCCTTTTCTGTGTACTGAGAGTAGTGTAATCTCTCAACACTCAGAGAGAAAGCGACTGAAACCTCAGCCACAAAGAATTTAAAACCACCCCTCCTGCCTGTGTCAACAACACTGCTCCTTCTGTATTTTCTCCTGAGCACTGCACATCATTAGCGGCTAACGAACAGAGAGAAGGCTGGACCAGCACTGCATCTTCTTTCTCATTTTTCTAAATTCAGTCAGAATGAAGCGAAGGCAAAGGAAGATCTAACAGCATTGCTAAGAGGACGAGCGCTGTGCAGGTCTGGGTAAAAGTGCCATGAAGTTTTCTTCAAGAGAGGAAAACTTCTTCCAGCTGAGCGTTTCTCAGTTAAAATTTCCATTAAACTCAAGGGTTTCTGACAGGTTAGCACTATCAGGATCCGGATGAAAGGGCAGGTAGAATCTGAGGTTTTATCTGGACATGAAAAACGTTGGTGCTCATCATTCTTTAAAGAGGGACGAATAGGTGGCCACCTTCTCATGAGCCTGGAAATGTCTTCCAGTCGCATCAGCATTCGCAAATAAAACATTCGGGGACACTTAGGTGGAAAGCAGCTTGCTGCTGGATAGAGGGCCCACTGTCCAGTTTCTGTTTCAGAGCCTATCTTGTGATAGCACACTCTGCTCAAGGGGCGCTAAGGGGCATATTCTCTGGGCCACATTCTTAGATGAGCCTATTACAGAGTGGGGTGCATGGTTTCCATTCAAGGCCATAACTCTGTTGATCTGTTGAATGTGGGTAACAATGCAAAGTCCACTCATTATGGTAAACCGGTTTATCAGCAGTTAAAGCACTGTGAGGGCATCCATTTTCCTCACAATATATTTCATGTATACTTCATTCCCACAATGCCTGTGGAATTTACCAGATGAGCCTTATCTTCCCTGGAATGTGGAGACTACACATATACTCCTTGCGTAACCCTCATGAAATCTCAACTAGAATGAATGTGTGCAGTCTTCAACGGCTGTTTTAATGAGACTGAAATATTAGGTAAATTATTGATTCATCTCTCACAGGTTTCGAAAGCTGACATGACCCATTGCATGTGTGTGGATTATTCGAAGCTATTTCTGCCTGTCCATCATTTATACCTCACGCAATCATCTCATCCCTTTAAACAAGTAACGAGCAAGCAGGACCAAAAGTTGCATCTATTTTGACAAGAGCATAACCTTAGCTGACAGATTTCAGAGTGCAGACTCAGGCTTCAATGCCCTTTCTGATACAGAACATTTGGGCTTGTAGAACATATTGATTGCCTAGAAGCTAACCGATTCAATAAAAAAGTAGGGCAACTCAGCCAATTCTGTTTCTGTTATTTGAAATAAAAGTGAGAAAATGATACTTTGACAAGGAGAACAAGTACAAGGTTAATGCCTTTTTCATTGTAAAACAGAACAGCATGGTTGGTACATATTGAGCCATGGGATGAGGCCCAAGTATTATGCTTGAATTGAGAATACACATACAGATCAACCTGCTACCCATCCAAAGTGCCCTTTAAAATATCCTTCCAATCTAGATGTAAACAACCTCACACCACAACTTACCCAACTCACACTCAACAACCTCACACCACACCCTCCAGAACTTAAACCTAATAACTTCACACCACCCCCTCCCAACTAAAACCCAACAACCTCACACCATACCCTCCCCAACCCCTTACCAAACAACCTCACACCACACCCTCCCCAACCCTCCCCAACCTCACACCACACCCTCCAAAACTCACACCCAACAACCTTTATTTTTATGTGTGCTATGTGAGTGCTTGTGTGCCAAGTGTGCATGGGTGTGAGTGTGTGCATTTACGTGCAGGGTACTAGGTGTGTGTTTATGGACCAAGATACCGTGTATCTGATTCTGCAGCAGGTAAAGTCACAACCAGTATGGGAGGCGTGATTTTTTTCCCCCCAACCGACTTCTACCATAACCAGTCCCCTTAGCTGTTGCTGACAGTTCTAAACCTCTACAAAGCAGTTTCATAGGACAAAATTCATTCGCACAGACGAGAGCGTTGATTGGACAGTTCGTCAACAGCAGGGAAACACTAACTATGCTGTCGAGCTTGATATTTCCTCAACAAGACGAGGAAATTGGAAAATGTGAATAGCTATTAAGTTAATTAATTATAAAGAAGTCAGTTCAATATTAATGTTCCACAGTTACGATGCTATTTCTTTTTACAGAAACAGGCAAGTCATAGAAATGACAGCACTCTTATACACATTCCCCCTATTTCAGGACACCATAATGTTTGGGACAAATTGCTGCACAGGTATTTCTGATTAGCCAAGCGTGGTAAATTGCTTTCTTAAGTGCCGGTACATAGCTATATTTCAGAAAATAAATATACTTGTCTACTGATACGTGTACTAATTTAAAGAGTTGTACATTCTTCAGGATGACACTTGACTGTCAGACAGGGTGCCTGCCTGTATGAGCTGCTCTCCACTGCAGCCTACTATCTCCATTTTGCCATATGCCAGGGGATCACATTTAGTAGAAATGTTTTCTGGGGGCTTGAGTTATAGTAAGCTGAGATATGCGTATATGGTATTTGTGCCATCAATGTTATTTACATGTAAGCACGAACATTCAGGCTGTGGCTACGGTACAGGCTTTCATTTCTTACTAGCATTAAGTCCAGGCCTTGGAGCAGTCAATATCGGCTTGGGCAGTAGCTTTATTTTTGAGTTTTATCAATGGGAACACAACCATTTGGGGAAAAAATATTGTACCTACATGCTTTAACCGATCAGCCTTGTCAACATGTTAGTTGCCTATGCTTTGTTTAACGCAACCAAAGAAGACGGTACCTTGAAAAAAAGACGCTTGCAGACTAACAGCAAACTGCTGTATTGTAGACAGAGTTGCGGCAACAGTAACTAAAGTTTTTAAAAAAAAAAAGCTGTCCAATGATCAATCGCACTGCGCGATACGGTGTCCGATTAAATCGATCGGAATCTTGTCACATCCGGGGGTTGTGGTTTTGTCACAACTGCGCTGCGATTCATGAACACGCGTATGGAAGGAGGGGCTACAATTGCTCATCAATGATGCAACAATTTTGCATAATTCCAATTTTGAAATGCACCAGCCGTCTAAGTCACTGAACAGCCAGCTGATGCAGGAGATTTCAGGTCTATGGCCACAGGGGTGAGCGTGCTGTGACAGTATTTAACCTGGAGCAGCTCAGTGTTCATTTGCAGAAGGACTCTTCTACGCGTGGCAGGACCCTGTTCTCCCAGGAAGACCCTGAATATCAGCTTGCATGTTAAGGCACCAGCAATTAAAATGAGATCGATGCTTCCTGGTACTCCGTGAAACCTCAGGGGACCTATAGTGTGCTTGGCTTTGATATGATTGCATGTTAATATGGCAATTATTCATAAAATGTGTGAAATAATTTCACACCTAACAGGATAAAAGATACAAATTTCAAGTCATTATACGTGGGTATGAATAGCTCAGATTTACTATCAATACTGTGCAACTTGTACTCACTATGCTATTCTTGCAACAAAAAATAAAGAAGAAGTTCAGAGCAAAGACTAGATATGGGGTCATGACTTGTTTAATAATCACATTCTGCAAAGTTATGATTAAAATAATGTTTTTATAATAAAAAATTATTTTTAATAACATTTGTATGACAGCACTGAGTAACTTTAACTATACTATTGTGCATCTTTAGTGAATATTATGTGAATATTTAATATAATTTTGTGGAGTTTATTTCCCAAAGGATTATTACGAAGAACAATAAACCTTGTTTTATGAAAATGTCCTCAACTCCTCACAATGAGTCATCTGAGCCAACTTTGATTCGATTCAGAGGGGACAAAGTCAGCCAGAACCATTAAGCTTTTTCCTCCTCTTCCACTGAATACCTGACATGGGTTTCATGAATGTCTCAATTATTTTCTGCACCATAAATGAGGATGAATACTAAAAAGAAATAACATAATGTTAAGAATATGAATTCTTGTGAAGGGCAAATCTTTCTTCACAAAATGCCTGATGCAATTAATTTCCTCCACTCAAACATAAACACATGGTGCAAAGGCAGGCTAAAGTTTTTTTTAAGCACGACCAAAACAAAATAGTTCAATTAAAAAAACAATATTGTGACTCTATAACAGAGATTGGAACACGAGGCAAGGAGAAATCCATGGGTGAACTGCTGCATACAAATTAAACTTCTTATCAGGGGGCTATGTCAAATAATTCTAAAGAATTATCAGAGAGAAACACATGGCCCCTTTAATTAAATTCACTTTAAAACAGCAATAAGCCACTTTGAAATAGATTTCTATTCATCCTTACTTTCACAATTTACTGGATGTCCAAATGAAGTGGACCAAACCATTTTTGCTCTCTCCAAGGTCTTAGAAGAGTACAGTTCATTTCAGATTTCTTGTAACAAGCTGGCTGATCATATTGAGGCATCTATATTTTCGCAGGGAAGTTATTATTTCTGAAACTTCAGTTGAAATGGTTGGTAACCTCTCAGAGATTGCTCCTCTGCCTCCAGGCTGCACAATGCACTGAAAGTTTGTTTGTGCCTGTCTTTGATGACTGCTAGCCAGAGAGCACCCAGCACATCTTTGGGTGAAGAATCCTGCTGGATGTAGGCCTTTGACTGTAGAAAAAATATGGACCAAGTCACTGTGACCTCACCCATTGACTCCCCATCGGCTTGTACAAACTGGAGCCAGAGACTGCTCAGTAGGGAAAAGGGGGACCCTTATATGGCCATGAAGTCTGGTTGTCCACTAAGCGCATGAGTTACAGTGACTCGGCAGTGATGCAAACTGTCCCTGATTCGCTCACAAAATACTACCTTCTTGTCCAACTAAGAAAATAACTTTAAAAATTGGTATATGGGGAGACATTAGACAAAGAAAAAACACAAATTTCAACGACATTTTTTGTAGTAATGGGAAAAAATTATCAACTTTTGACTGTATTGTTACCATTGACTTACAAGTGACTGTTACGCCTACAGTATGCTGGAGTGAGCAACATCTCTCAACAAGACCAGGTTAAGGCTGGAGCTAGTCCACGGATGACCTCGGGAGCTTGTGAAGAAAATCTGAAGGATTCAGGAAATAATTGAAATAACAAGTATTGTGGAAGCTGAACTGTGCCCCTTGACCCCAGACCACACATTAAGCATCCAGCTCACTTTGGAACCACAGCTTGAGAGGTTTACACTTAATGAATATGAGACAGACTACCAAGGACAGAAATGAAAAACTGAATAGTAATTTTAGTAAAAACTAAAGCGTTGATGAGAGTAGAGAAGAAACTGAATGTTTGGAGTGGAAAAAAGTCTTCCCTGGAAAGAAACCTTGAAAAAGATTATATCAAGTTAGGTTCAATGTTTTTTTTCAATGCATTGCTCTCAAAGAGTGCTTATAATGATCTCTTATCTTTAAAATTTACATAACACTCAGTAAAATGTTCAGTGTTATAAATCAACTCTTACAGAGTACATACTCTGTTAGTTTAATGAACACAGAATATTTTATTGTGTACCATTACTGATCAGTACCTTTCAAAATACACTATATGACCAAAAGTATCAGGACACCCCTTGGTTGGGTTTTTTTTTCATGGTTTGGGCTAGGCCCCTTAGTTCCAGTGAAGGCAAATCTTAATGCTACAGCATGCAATCATATTCTAGACAACTCTGTGCTTCCCCCACAATTTGGGGAAGGCCCTTTCTTGTTTCATGACAATGCTCCCAAGCATACAGTGAGGTCCTTATAGAAATGTTTTTTTTCAGGAATGATGTGGCATAACTTGACTGGCCTGCACAGGGCCCTGACCTCAACCCCATCAAACACCGTTGGGATCAGTTGGATAGCCAAATGGAAGCCAGGTCTAATCAAACAACCACACTAATGCTCTTTTGCCTGAATAGAAGCAAATCCCTGTAGCAATGCTCCACCATCTAGTATAAAGCCCTCCCAGAAGAGTGGAGGTTGTTATAGCAGCAAAGGGTGGACCAACACTATGCATCCATATTTACTTCTCTTAATTATGGTACAGTAGCCTGAATCCCATAATTCTTGAGTTTATTATATTAATGTGGGGCTTCATGCAATATTTTAAATATCTCATATCAAGTCCTATCTAGTTTAAGGTTTAGGAGCACTAGAATGAGCAGTTGTCACATTAAAAACTGTAGGACAATTATTGTGTGTAGATTTATTTGTTAGTAGTGGTAAGGTAAATATATTACAGTGCAATGAGAAATATTTGCCCTGTATTTCCACTATTATTACATATTTATAACAATGAATGGTTTCAGAACTTTAGACAAAAAGTAATATTAGAGTAAGGGAAACAGAGTAAACAGAAAATATATATTTTTAAAATTATTTCATATATTTAATGAAGAAAGTTACTCACATCACCCATGTGAAAAAGTAATTGTTACTCAATCAACCGATTAAACAAATTTGATTGATAGATTCAGCTGATAGAACACATCCAGGCTTAATTGCAGCCAGCCCTGTTGAGTCTAAACCTCACTCATATTGAATCATACCATCACAGTGAAGTAGTCACCACAAAGTTTCAGCAAGCACACTGAGCCACAATCAAAGGATATTTTCCAGATAAGATATGAAAAAAAATATCAGTCTGGAAAGGCTCTGGGACTCCACCGAACCACAGTGAGAGCCATTATCTCCAAATGGAGAACACTTCAACAGTGGTGAATGTTCCCAAGAGTGGCCGGATTGCCAAACTTTTTCTAAGGGCACGACGACAACTTATCAAGGAAGTCACAAAAGATCCCAGAAGAACATGCAAAGAACCGTAGACCTCTCTTGTTTCAGCTAAGGTTAATGTTCATGACTCCACAATAAGAAAGTGACTCTATAATAATGGGATTGGTAGTAGAGTAGCAAGGCGGACACCACTGCTAACCAAGAAAAAACATCAATATTTACAAAAAAAAAAAAAAAAGCCTTTGGGGATGATCTTCTATGGACAGATGGGTCAAAAGTAAAACTTCTAGGACGAAACAGGTCTCATTATGTCCGGCGTATAGAAAGTAAAGCAGAATTTCACAGTAAGAACATCACACCAACAGTCAAACATGATGGTGGTAGTGTGATGGTGGGGGATGCTTTGCTGCCTTGGGATCTGGACAATTTGCCATTACTACAGGAACCATGAATTCTGTTGTGTCAGAAAATGCTTATTGAGAATGTCCGGTCATCTGTCCGTGAGCTGAAGCTGAAGCGTAATTGAGTTATGCAGCAAGACAATGACCCAAAACACAAAAGCAAGTCCACATCTGAATGGCTGACAAGAAATTGAATTAAAGTTTTGGAGTGGACCAGTCACAGTCCTGACTTGAACCCAGTAGAGATGTTGTGGCAGGACCTGAAAAAAGCAGTTCATGCTTGAAAACAAAAAATTTATCTGAATTAAATTAGTTGAAAAAAAGAGTGGTCTAAAAGTCCTCCATAGCAATATGAAAGACTGATATCAAATATTATTATTATTATTATTATTATTATTATTATTATTATTATTATTATTATTATTAGGAATTGTTTGGTTACAGTTATTGCTGCTATGGTGGTGCAACCAGTTAATTTTAAGGGAGCACGTGGGTAATATGGGTGTTTGATAACTTTTTTCATTAAGAAAATGAAATTTCTTTTCAAAATGTGTTTTATGTTTACTCAGGTTCTCTTTGTCTTATGTTATAATTTGTGTAAAGATCTGAAACCATTCAGTGTTCCAAATATTCAATAATAGAGGAAGGAGAAAATATTTTTCAAGGCACTGTATTAATGAACAAATTTACTTTAGGTATTTATTTGCCAGTCCTCGTCTGCTACAGCGTTACTTTTTTCCATTACGAGTGTTCTGTGTTCTTCATATCCATCTCTTATATCCGTCCATATCGATCTGTTTTCTGCAGGCTCATTTATGCCAGCCCCGCCACTTCTATAGGAACACGCACAGAGCTTGATTAACAAAGGCCATGTCCACTTAGCAAGCTGATAACCACCTTCTTCATAGCAGTTTAAACTGATCGTGGCTGTTAGGTTTTGTGAAGCCAGGTAACGCAAAGAAACCTTGGGTATGTTAAGCTTCCTTCGTAGTGCAACCCCCAGGCCTGTTTAGAGTGAAAATTATGCATTATCTGAGCATCCTCTTAGTCAGGATTTTTGACAAATGTATAATTTTTTTAATACCCATGAATTAAAATGATGAAATACCTGTTTTGTTTATTAATATGCAAATACAGGTGTCACTGTCCATGGACAAATGACTAGTACCCAGAGAACTTTTGAAACTCTTCCCCAAAACTTTCTATTTCTTTCCAAATTGAATTTTGAGTAAAAAAAAACAGAAACAAATACGCTTCATATCAGTGTCATTATTGATTTATATTTGCAGGTGAATGTGGCTAACTAACTGCTTACGAATTGATATGAAGATAGAGGGAAGTTTTGCCGTTCATTTATAAAAGGAAATGCTTGGTCCTGAATGGTCTCTTAGGTTTGAGCGAATGGTTTTGGCACCGTGAACGTCAGCCATCTTGACTCATTACCTCCATATCAGCCATCCATTACATTCCTCTAGTCATAATGGGGCATTATGGATCACCCTGTGCTGAAATGTTTCCCAGGACTTATAAACTTTACCTGCGGCCTAAACTCTGGAGATGGATCTAGCTGCAAAACCAGAAAATAAGGCCCATTATTTTACATTGGGGGGGGGGGGGGCGTATTGGGGGGAGCGCAGGATTCTGCACAAAGAGTCTGTAATCAAGTCTGCATATTCAATCTCCACCATAATGGTCTTTTTGGCAGAGCACAGGCAGACTGATGATGGAAATGTGGTTACTTGCGTATAATCTGGGCTATAGCTCAACACGTTTTCTTCACATTTCTTAGGACACAGCCTCTAGAATACTCAATAAACAACAGGAAAATGGAATGGCTTGATTAATATATTTTTTGTTTGAAGAAGGCAAGTGTAGTAACATCCACCGTGACAGGATCAGTAATATTTCCTCTTTCCAAATGCTTGTTTTGGCCTTAATGTTGTCTGAGCAAGTTTAAGTTCCTTTCATGTTCAGTAATAAATCAACTGTTCTTTTTTACAGGATAGATGTGCAATATTTTTTTAGGAAAGAATTTTGGCATGAAAGTATCATTACCTCGATAATAACACTACAATGTTACCTTTCAGTCAAGATCACAGTGTGTGGGCTGTCACACAGTTGCACAGAGGACAATAACAGTCTTAAGCTGTTTGAGAGCTCGCTACTAAACCAATATGTTTAGTAAGTGAGGTTAAAAGAGATTTGAGATACTCACTAAGCTTCCATCTACTCTGTTAACCACTTTGCGCAATGCCTCTAGTGGTCAGCACACCGGCATGCTTAGATTGCTCAACTCAGACATTCATTGCTCCTGCAATCAAACTATGAGTTGAAAACAGAAACTCTGTGTTCTAGTTTCATTAGTAGACAATACAGGACAACTATGCCGAATACAGAGTTTCGCAGTGCCACCACTGTTGTGCCGGTTGTTCATTTAACAAGCACCCCCTCCCTGTAGTCTCATCTGCAACTACCCCCACCTCCCCCACCCATGACACACTGGACAATAGCGTCTATCTGGGCTATCTGTCTATCTTCATAAAAACATTCTTTCACCCCACAATATTGCAGTCCATCATAGCAACAAGATAAACCCAACAATAGCCCTAAGATACTGTATTCCAATAAAGCAGTGAAAACTCTGCTCAGTGAATAATGAAATAAACCATTTTTTTTAGAAGTTCTTCTAAAATTATACCATGTCATTCAACTGCCAATATCTGGGACTAAATATGGAATAAGTATACAACCTTACCATTGGTTTTACGTGTAGAGATGTCCTTCTCAAGACTGAGTGGTCATATATTGTCTTGGACAATCCGTTTGCGAAATACACGCTCATTTGTGACACCTGGGAACCTTCCAAAATAGCTGTGCGTTATACCACACATGCTGTTTATGGCGTTGTCACCCTTTGTCGTGCAATCTGGCTTAATCTATCCAATAGGTCACAGTATAAGCTTTCTAACGATGCATAACGCGTCTAATTTAACTTTTGGAATAACGTTTTATAGGTCAGCATAACCGGAAGTTGTGAATCATCATCGCCGCCTTACACATTAACTCTGTGGTAGCAGTCATGGACGCTAAACGTTATCGATCAGTTTTGTGTTATTTTGTAAAATATTATTATTATTGAGGACGTAGTGTAGCTAAGGCATATGTTTGCTGATAGACCTAGCTGACATCGTTTTCTAGAGTAAAACAGAAGCAGAGAGAACTGTGTCATTGATTTACTGTCTCTGTCTCTATCTACTGAACACAGATAAGATTTCATCATTGCTATGTAAGTATTACTGCTCAGTTCAGTTATACACGTTATTTTTTAAATTCAGTGTCTTTACATAGGTTAGTGGTATTTTCTAATGAGGATGTTTCACACTGTAACTAGCGTTCTCTGGTAGCTCAGTAGTGTTTGTGTTTCATGCACCGGATTTGACGTGAAAGCTGGGACATCGCCAAAATGTCGTGGATGGTTGAATATTGTTTTAATGTTGTCCCATCCCCATACAAGAAAAAATACTGTAGAGTACAGAAAAACATACTAGAGTTAATGATTACACATTCATTTACTGTACCACATTTTGCGACAATGTTTTTTGCACAATTTTTAAATCTGATTTCAATATTTCATCCTAAACCTTTATAAGGGGCTCAGTTCTATCCTTTATAATGGACAAAGAGCATTTTGTTTATTTTTGGAGAGATTTTGGATATGTTTCTAGACCCCTAGATATTTTGGACCACTGTAGTGATAGAAAGCTTGTAATTCCCATTAGAAAAATGATGAGTTTCTTGAGTCAGAACAGATGATTTGTAGTGAAATACATGATTATGTTGTCATTTACAGCAATGCATAATTTAGATGTATTGGATAGATTTGGAGACACTGCTTACTTTTTGCTATATAGATCTTTTGTAGGTCTACATATACACCCTTACATTGTATGAACCTGTGGTCAAGGAGTTTTGATCCAGGACATGTATAGTTTAACCTCTTTTATACATGGGATCTCTCAATATTTCATAGCAAACTAAAAAAGAGCAAAATCATTTTTGTCTAGACAATTGCAATTGTGGCACTTTATTTCTTCCAGAATTATATAGACTATATAATATAGTCTTTGTGATGCTCACATCTGGAGTTATAAAGCTTTAAATAAGGTACCCCCTAAATGGGCAAAGATTTGGCAGATTTGGCATGTATGCAAAGGGGTTATTTGGTAATATGTTGTTTACATTAATTAAAAAATACAACTAAGTAAGAAAATAATATTTTTGAATAAGCACATTAAAACAATGGAAAGGAGAAAAACTAATGAATCCCGCTTGTATTGAAGTGCTTTTGTCTGTGCAAATATTGGAGAAGAATTCTTATTTAGTAATCCGTTTTTGGATCCAGTTAGTATCCGTTAAGTATCATTTTTCTTTGTTACAACTGTGGACAATACTTATTTATTGTGTACTCACCCCATAATTACTGTACATATGTCTGCTACCTAGACAAATATTATTTTAAGTAATTCCATTCAGCATAAACTTGTGAAGTAAATACAGGAATACAGTAACAGTACCAAAGTTTATATACAATACTGAGGGGTTTCATTTTCATTTTAGCATGATTTTAAACATAAGTGACCTTGTTTTCATTTCCCACTTAAAATAATGCCTTGACAGAAGCCACAGTAGGAAAAATGTGCAGTGCTTGCATTTTTAAATTTTGTGTCACAGTGATAATCCAGACTGAACATGTGACCATGTGTGATATTACACGAGGATTCAGGCCATTACTTGAGTGAAAATGGAAGATTACAGCATGCCTGCCCTCCATTGCTTCGCCCTGCTCTTCGGTTTCATAGGGAGGCAGTATACCCTGCTAAGAATTCCAGTTTAAATCAAGCTGGTCAAGGTGGTTTAAGCTGCATTTTCAACACTTTTACCCAGTCGACCAGCTGTTCACCAGCTGACCAGTTTAATCAGATTTATCCATCCAAAGACCATCTCGAACCAGCCACAGACCATCTCTGACCAGCCATAGACTAGCTTTGACCAGCCACAGATCAGCTGTGACCAGCCATGGACCAGCTTTGACCAGCCACAGACCAGCTTTGACCAGCCATGGACCAGCTGTGACCAGCCACGGACCAGCTCTAACCAGCCACAGATCAGCTTTGATCAGCCACAGACCAGCTCTGACCAGCCACAGACCAGCTTTGACCAGCCATGGACCAGCTTTGACCAACCACGAACCAGCTGTGACCAGCCACAGATCAGCTTTGATCAGCCACAGACCAGCTCTGACCAGCCACAGACCAGCTCTGACCAGCCACAGACCAGCTTTGACCAGCCATGGACCAGCTTTGACCAGCCACGAACCAGCTTTGATCAGCCACAGATCAGCTTTGATCAGCCACAGACCAGCTCTGACCAACCACAGACCAGATTAGACCAGCCACAGATCAGCTTTGATCAGCCACAGACCAGATTAGACCAGCCACAGACCAGCTTTGACCAGACACAGATCAGCTTTTACCAGTCACGGATCAGCTGTGACCAGCTAGTGTGAAAAACACAGCTTAAAGCAGTTTAGAATCCCAGTGGGGCTTAGCTGGTATTTTCAGCGGGGCGGTGAGAGGAGTCCACTCTGATAGGCTGTCAGCTCCCAGCAGTTCCTGGGACATGCGCCATTTGTCCAAGGTCATGCTGCTGGGAGATTCAGATGTCCCACTGGCTCCTGATTTCAGGGGGCCAGTACCCATCTCTAGCGTCACACAGCAAGTGTGGATGAGGAAGAATCAACCTCCCAGCTGCCTGATGGCCTCACGTTTTCCCATTACTTTCAAACATCTCACGGGCGAACGGCGGCTTCATCCATTTCACCTTGGCACAAAGGATTAGCCTGCTGCCGCAGATAAGGCAGTCCCGACATCATCGGCTACAGCGAAAAAACCCAGGAAAAATCTCCGCTGAATTTGCGCGTCGTTTTTCATGTTGCCACATTCGGTCCTGTTGTTGGCTCCTCTCACACTACTGCTTTGACCTCTGGGATTGGCATGACAGTTATGACCTCCCTAATGAGTGGCAGGTGGTGGAGTACTGCAGGAGCCACATGGGATAGGCGATAAAGGGGGTGAAAGTTCAAAGCAAAAATGATTGCAGCTTTTTCCTTTTCTATATGATAAGCTCGTGTAACAAGCTCTCAGAACACACATTACCCTACACTTTACATTTCACTAAAAGAACAGTAATAGGTTTTACAAGAGGCCAAGTGCTTATGCCAATAGAATAAACTGAAATTATTAATGTTAAAATATATTGCAATATCTGAAAGTTATTCCGGCAATTTGTTTGTTTACCAATATACAGTGAAGCATCCCGAAAATATATTTCAATACATTTTCAGCATATTGTATTTCTGTAAGGGAGAAGACGGACTAAATGTCTCTTAGGGGTGCAGAAGGTGCCAAACACGAGAGGGCAATCTATGAGTGCTGTCCTTTTCCTTTCTGCCTATAGAGGTATAACATTAGATCAGATCTAGACAAAACTGTATCCATTGTACAGAAATTCGTTTTTTGCTACACCTCAATACAAACAACACACATAGCAGTGCAGGTAATAGAAATAATAAAATAGTTTCACTAGAGATGATAGAAAATTTACATACACCATATACCACCCAAAAGACGCTTTTGCCCCAATAACTGCCCCTGTTACTACCCTTTGCCAACCTCAATTGCCTTAAACACAGGCATATAAAATTATAAGTGAATTTTATGGCGGTCTCGCCCTTATGACTCACACAGCCATGTCTGAGCCAGTAAACTATCCCCTGGGGACTGCACTTCAACAGCTTTGGTTTTATTAAGGAGCTATTTAGCCCTGCTGTCAAGCTTGCTTACAGATATAAATAGCGAAGGGAAATGTAAACAGTGTGATTGAGATTACAGGGTGTGTTTAAATAGCTTTGCATCGCTACAGCGTTCACTAGATTTCAGTGGCTGCTAGATTGTGGAGCCCAAGAACGCGCTTGTTTCTTGATGCGACTGCCTGACATTCGCGCGGGAGAGAGCAAAACAAGCACGCATCCTCGTCTGAAGCACACGGCGTCCGGCCACTTGGCGGTTCACTGGTAAAGGCTGCACACACGCGGAGTCAGAGGAGGACAGTTCATGTGCAGCTTGAGCAGGCGGACTGCGTACACCAGACTGACCACAGGGTGGCGCTGGTACACGTTGAGAAAGTCGTCCAACCAACTGAAATCCCTTTCCTGGGTGATGGCAGGGCCAATTACGCGTTCCCTGTGGGGCTACTGACAAAAGCCAGCACTGTCATTGGTCCAGATCATATACCAGACCTCTGGGCCCACCCACACACTGGATCTTAATAGAATGAGCCACCCAGAAAACTCTGATTCTAGATTTCTGATGCAATTCCTGCAGGTAGCATGCAAGCCTAGAAGCTTGTAGACCAGACAGTGGTTATCCCAAATAAATGATTATATCTTTGGCAAAAACCATCAAGGCAGCTTTAAAATGTATGAGAATTTCACTGGATGGAAGAAATGAAAAAAAAAGAAAAACTGGCATGAATTTGATTTCAAAAAGCCTCATCACAAGGGCCGAGATCAACGCTGTCCTTCCAGAAATGCCCTGGAAATATTTCACACGGAGTCATACAGCTTCAACAGCTCTCATGACTGCCCTGAGGTACAATTTCATGAATATGTCTTTATTTCTGTGCATCGTGCACAAACCTACCTTCAGCCTCTGAAATGCGATCATCGATATAACAGTGCGATACTTACGCTTGTGATACGCAGTAAAAAGCTACAGCATGATGATGTGATCAAGCACATCGCAGCCTGCTCGTTAGACGCTTCCCGCTGTGTTGGTTGCCAGGCTGAAATGGCCGCTTGCGTCATGGTGCTTTCCACGCTTAACGTTGAGATGCGCAGTTTCACAACAACTTTGGTCCTTAGCGTGTCTTCGCTTCAGCGGGCGAAGAACAGGGAGGCACGTTTGTCATGCGAACAGAGTGCCAGATTCAATTTGAGGAGCTCCGAAGACAGAGCGGTTTCCGGGGGGGGGGGGGATTTGGCTCCGTGATGGCGGCCATGACCGGCCGTTTCACAAACTTTGGAGAATTTATCGCTCCGGTCTGGAAGGTCCCGTGGAAATGATCTTTATTTCAACCTTTCAAACTTCTGAATGAAATAACCTGCCACCTCAGTTCTGCGACACTGTATTTCAGAATTTTCGACCGGCTCTCCATGATGCACTCGTTCAGTTCAGTGTGACAGATCTAGAATGGGCACGGACAAAGACTACAGCGAAGAGCCTAAATCTAGAACAATGGTGAAGCACATTAAACAGCCATAAAATGAAAATGTACAATATATTCTCCCATCTTCCCACATACCTGTCAATTTGATGATATGCTCTCAAAAAATGAACCGGCACCATCATCCCGATGCTGTGAAAAATATATAATAGCTCATTTGCAGCTTTTTCTTGAAATGTGAAGATAAGCATGTAAATGTGTTTTGAAATGTGTAGGACCTGGCACACGACTTCAGCTTTTAAAGGCACCACACAGGATGGGCGGGGGGGGGGGGGGGGGGGGGGTTCTAGTAGCGAATGCACTTACAACATATTACACTCAAGATAAGTAAGCAATATTTATCAATTTGTTCTTTTCTATGTTAACTTCATGACAAAATGTTCATCAGACAAGGTAGTCCTGTACACCTGCATTTCAGTGAACTATATTTTTTAAATGATTTGACTGAACTGGTAATGTGTATGAATCACAGCCTATGAGAAGGAGAGAGCCAGCTTGCATATGTGAGTGAGGATCATTGTCACCTGTCAGCCTGTGCTCTGCAGAAAGTGTGATTGAGCTAAATGCCAGCTCTTGCATTCTATATTTGTGTGTTCTGTTGGTTAAATTTGTTAAATGAGCAGAGGTCATGTATATATGCACAGCTCCAGTATATATGTATTTATGCTTGTTTTTGGATGGTGCCAAGCCATATACCTTTTCTGAAAAATAAATGGTTCACATTGTGTGAAATGCCTGGATCAATTTGGCAGACATTCTGGCTGCAGCAGACTGCTGTTACACTGTGCAAGGAATAAAATGTTGTCATCTGTGGAAGATTTTTTTGGTGTGGAAACTTTTCACAGTTCAGAACAATATAACGAATGAACCCTAATTTGTCTCCATGTAAGTGGAAGTTGCACTGAGGATTGCAATGCTGTCTGAAAGATTGTTTGAGCTATGAATTCACTGCAGCGTTTTGTGCATACTATTGAAAAGGGGATAACTCGATTGAAATAAAATGAACTGGAAGATATTTCACTGTAACCAAATGGTTGTAAATAAAAGATGTTGGCTAATTGTTCATGTCGCTTCTGCTGAAGATGTTGCTGGTGTAACTGGGTGTATGCTTAATAAAAAGGGAGTATTTAGACATGACACTATGTTTCTCAAGCACATAGAAATTTTCCGTTTCATTGTAATAAGTTAACATAACATATCATAACATTACATAACATAACATAACAGAATGACGAGGACAGGCCATTCATCCCAACAATGTTCGCCATTTTCTTGACTAAATTAGTGCTCTGATTACCTACAGACTAGATAGTATCTAACACTGTATCAAGCCTAGTATTGAAAATCCCCAGAGTTTCTGCCTCTACTATGTGACCTGGCAGGCTATTCCACGCATTGACTGCTCTCTGCGTGAAAAATTTCTTTCTAATGTCTGTATGGAATTTACCTTTTTCACAACATTTCTTAAAGAACAGCTATAGTAATGCAAAGGATTTCAATACATATGCTGTATATGTCATAAATAAATCAAATACATATCATATCTCCCAATTGATCAGTCATTTATTGCTGTCATTGTATCTGACTTATACTGTGTGCATTTTGGACAAGTAATTTTGACTTGCGAAAAAAAAGGGAAAAAGAAACAAAAAAGCATTTTGTCCAACAGAATCAAGGATCAAGGACCAAAGACTGTGCTTCTAAAATCTTAATTCAGAGGCCTGATTAGTTTCAAGTGCATACATAATTCAAATGCAGTAGTCAAATGTGGTTTGAATGCCACATATCAAACTTCGAGGTTGAGAAATGCATGTGGTAATAGGTTATGTAATTCTGCAACAATTATTGCCTTCATAATGAATTAAATTTCCAATATGACAAGTTGTGCATTTGGCATATAAACACAACATAAATCCATTCTTTTTAATAGTAAATTTTAATAATTCTTTTCCTGTATTTATAAGAGTTTTTTTTACAGTGTGGCATACACTAAGCATATATAATTTCCCTTGTGACGGTTTGGTTGTAGCCCAGCTGGTTCGTCGCTGGAGCCTCCTGTGCAGACACCGGGGCAGCGAATAGGAGGAGAGCAGCCCGGCCAGGCTGTGACACTGAGGTCCCTGGACGGCAGTCAGAATAAATGCAGGAGTTCAGCGGCGAGCTCCAGATGGAAACCGAGCGAGGAGAAACGTTCGTGACAGCCGCGGCGGCTCCGGCGGCGGGTCCGGCGGCGCCTCGCCGGCGCTATGCGAACTGACAGCCAGCAAATGGGCTGTCCCCGCGCATCTGCCCGAGCGGGGGCCGCGACGGGCCCTGACACCCGCCTCGCCGGGCCTCTGAGTCACCGCTCCGGGGGAGAGGAGCGCGTCGCTGAAAGGCACTCTGGGAGCCAGGAAGGGGCCCAGGCGGTGACACACAGAGTCACCTGACGCTACGGGGCCCCGCTCCTCCTCTCAAATCACCCGCAAATAAAATTTGTTTCTTATCGCCGAACGACCAGGATCTCAGCCCCTGGTGCTGCACCCTTTTATCCATTGTTTTGTATTAACTAACTGAACCCTGAGGTGATTTTGACGTTTTTTTCCTCTACCCTCAGTTTCTTACAGATTAAACAGCTTTATCCAATAGATAACACCTCTTAGGCCTGGAAATGATATGGATTTGTTGGTATGCCCTATTATAGGAGGGGAAAAAAAATCATTTTCGCTTACAAAAAAATGTGTTCACTTGAGTGCATATCCAAAACCTAAAATGTCAGCTCAGGTATATCGTCTTACATTACAAGAATATGTTGTATGGAGTAACTATATCATAGAGCCATGTCAATAGGATGTATCATTGATTTATAAGGTATAAAAGTATCAGGTGAGTACATGGTGGAAATGTGCGGTTTCACTTTGTCCTCCTTCATGTCGTCCTTCACAAAAATAAACCTCCTCATCCCCAGAAAGTGCACTTTTCACTTCACCTCCTGAACCTATAGAATGAAGTTTGGCATGAAGCGGCAGTTCTACTGATGCTTGTTTCTCGGGAAAGTTCCTGAAGTATTAAATACCAACATTTAGCAAATCTGGTTTTATTGTTGGTCAATTCAACATATTTGAGAGTCGCAAGTCTCCACTGCATAACACAAAAAGAAAACGATCCGAAATTCAGAAAAAATACAGAGATTAAAGGGAGTGTTTTATGATGGCAGTTGGTATAATCCAGGTTCAAGGAGTTAAAAGATTTATCAATTAGGCCCAGTCATGAACGCAGGCTTTTGGTTAACGGGTAAAAGAGATGCTCATGATTCGTAGTTATCCGACCATGGGGGGTTCGAGAAGCCATTTTGTGCACTGGCCTTGATATGGAGATGGAAGGATCCGTTCCCTTTTCTCACCTAAACCTGGAGATGTGGCTGCGGTAGCCGACGTCTTGGGACCACTGGAGAATGGGGGGAGGCGAGAGGCTTGGGCTGAAGGGAGGGGGGGGGCAAAACATGGCTTCTCCATTACCATTGTGCCCAAGTCTGTCTCCCTAGCCAGGGAACACCTTTAATGCACTTCTCTGGCCTAGTAACAATAGGACAGAAAAGTAACCCAAAACAGAAAGCTATGTCTCTTTGTGGTGGGCTATAGGGGGTGGGGGGTGGGGGATGACTTGAGATGGTTATCCTCTCCGCGACTGAGCTGTACAGTTCTGTAGATGGCAATAGTGAGTAACATGCATCATAGACCGCTAAAGTATGTGATGACATCACAGTGTAGTTGTATTATTTAAAGTGGGGATTTAACATCTGCATTTTCAACAGGCACTTTTTTTTTTACAGTAATTCAGCATGTTACAGCTTCTTGACCAACACACCTGCTCAGCAATAAATAAATCCAAATTCAGATTCCTTGAATACATACAGTACTAGCCTACGACATGGGAAATAATGCACAATTCCACATCACGCAACTTTACTACTTGTGATCATAACACACTCCTACAGCTTGCCTGTTGTACCCTTGAATCAGAAGTAATCCTTTTTCTATACAAGAATTTTTTTAATTGTATATGCATAAAACAATGTGTACGTAACAGAAACTACTAGACTAGCTTGCAGATTCCAAAGGAAAACAAATCACACACTATCTAACACAGAACTGTCTTCACTTACTTAAAAGGTGCTTATTTTTTCTCATCCATGTTTTAAACATTACCAGACCTGTTAATAGAGCGCTAGCTTTGTGGATATCGTGCCCGTAATGAGCGTAGCAGGTGAGGGATTTGAAACAGACACTGAATGAGCCGTGGATCTGCCCTCTCTCTCTGTCTGTACCGTCTGCCCTGCTTTTGATTAGCTATTCCACATCTTCCTCATTGTTTTTTATGATTTATTTTCTTTTCTGTTTATCTTTCTCTTTGCACTTGGGGTAAGCTTTCATGTACAAAAATGTCTCACGGGAGAAATACAGGCTTAGATATATCTGGTTTTGAATTTCAAAAGAGTGTCAATTATAGAGCCTTTCAAACTGAGCCGGTCACCTTCTCTAGAGTGAGATTCAGGTCAAAGTCAAGAACAGACCGGTACAGAGCTGAGGTCTGGGCTCCTTTTTTTCCTTCTATGCTCTGCGGTTCCTTCATTTCAGGAATATCAACTAATTTCTTTCATTCTTATTTATGTACGCAAGCAGCGTTTCAGCAGTGTGAGATAAGCACAGAACTGCATTCTGAGTTCTGAGTTCACATGCCTGTTTTTAAGATGAAGTCCCACTGGGGCCTGGTACAATGTTTCATCGTCCATGACTGAGAATTCTTCAGCAGATAACACTCATTAAAAATAGTTTTTCCTTCTTGTACTTCTGCAGAAATGTGCAATGATACAACAATTCATAAATGCTTACTGCACAGTTTCAAAGTCTTCCATGCGTCAGTGGTGCAAAGATTAAATTGATTTATTAAGAATGCGAGTATATGTTAGAGTAGACTGCATTGATGGGGGGAAAGCAGGGGGCTGTGTATATTGAAACAAGAGAAAGGGGAGCGTGTGCTCAGTGTGTGTGGGGGAGATGTGTGGCCATTATGGAGCTGTGTGTGTGTGTGTGGGAGAGATATGTGGCCATTATGGAGCTGTGTGTGTGTGTGTGTGGGGGAGATGTGTGACCATTATGGAGCTGTGTGTGTGTGTGGGGGAGATGTGCGGACATTATGGAGCTGTGTGTGTGGGGGAGATGTGTGGCCATTATGGAGCTGTGTGTGTGTGTGGGGGAGATGTGCGGCCATTATGGAGCTGTGTGTGTGTGTGGGGGAGAGATGTGTGGCCATTATGGAGCTGTGTGTGTGTGTGTGGGGGGGAAGATGTGTGGCCATTATGTGCAATATTGATGGCATGTGTGGCATCCATTTTGCACCCAAATGTTCACCACACATCAACTACGATGAAGTAATGTCAAGCATCATCGGCCGCAAATGAAACTACTACAGCATTGTTTTCCTAAGTCCCATTGTCTCCAGAGTTCTGAGCAGATCCATCCTGATGCAAAACAAGGCCATGAATTCTCATGTTTGCATCACAGGGATCCAATCAAAACTACCACACTGCAGGGTCAAAGGTCAGAGTGACCACAGCAGCTCCATATACAGGTACACAGTATGTACCAGGTAGCATTGTGGCCACAATCTGCACAATAGGATCACCACAAAAACAAAAACACCTTTACAGGCATTAAACTGACACTATTATCCAAAGCGACTTCCACAACTTTTTTTCATAGCATTTACATTGCACCCATTTATGCAGCTGGATATATACTGAAGCAATGCAGGTTAAGTGCACTGCTGTTGAATCCTTGAGCAGGGTGCTACAGGGTACCCAGACATCGAACCTGTGACCTTCAGGTTACGAGACCAGTTCCTTACCCATTATACTACACTGCTGCCCACTTTGAGCAGCGATCATCTGAGGCCCTGTGCGTCCTACACAAGTGCCATGGAGGGCATGGCCTCTCCGACCAGTGGGAATGATTCCGACAGATACGCATGTGGGCGTTTGCTGGGAGGATGCAGTGCTAGTGGACATGGCAGAGAAAAGATAGCAGTCTTATAGGATCCGTCAGCAGTTAGATTAATGGCCTGGCCTCAGGCCACAGTCAGAGCAGAGCCACAAGCGTGATTTATGTTCTGCTTAACAAAATATTAGCCACTGACCATACCTGTGTCATCCCCGCCCAGGAAAAAGATGAAAGATATATAAAGCACCACTGACATCAATTCCAAACATTTTAATACAGCTTTGACAGGTGGATCATGATCAATGTAGGGGAACCTATTAAGAGTTTTTGGTTGTACCTTGCAGCACCGCTTGTATTTCAGCTCAGTTCCTTGAAGGCGAAAACCAGAGTAAGTTCACTTAATGCTAGACGTTGAAACGAAGCCTTTCTTAATGTGCCAAAGTCTTATCTGGAGAAGACGAGAGGATAAACCAGGGAAATCATTCCAGATGAACGAGGGAGAGTGAGAGCCGGGTGAGAGGGTGTAAACCTTTCATCAGTCCAAGCGCCCCGGGCAGAGAAAATGTAACGCGCCCTTCCTGCTCGGGTCGTTTGCGTTTCAGAGCGACTGACCCCTAACCGCCCCGTACTGGAGGTCCCGTCACTCATGAGAGGGCGTGGCCATACCGAGCCGCGAACATTCTCACGCCCCGACCGGAAAGCTGAAGCGCGGCGGAGGGGACAGGGGTGTCCGTGTCCGAGGGCGATCGGCCGACGACCCTGCCCTGACCCTTCGCAGGTCGTTCACTTCCCACCTCATAACACGCCTGCTCTTACAAATGCCTTCTCACGCACGGCAGAAATAAGTGGCGATCATCGTCTGATTGTCCTCATTTACATTGACTTTGAGGATTGACTAACATTGCAGCTTTTCTACCCTCCAAAGATGCTGTATTCATAGCCTGACCGTATAGCCTCAGGATCATGGATGCTGACAGACATGGCTTATATAGCATCACTGTTCTGGTAGCGCCAGCTGTAATCAGCTATATGTCTACAGCCAGGCTAACGGCGGGTAAGCTAGTGCATATTGGCGCGTCTTGCTCTTCCACAGCTGCTTCCAGGCTTCGCCGGTGCTTCAGACTCACCTCAAGCCCCTTCGTCCTCATCGGGCATACATAAGGTTTTCCACATGCACCTGCGCAACCTTTTGTCTCAACTTGACAAACCTGACTATGGAAACACAGCTTCTGCAGATTTAACGCTGTGTGTAGTCTATCAGAGATGCCTCACTGGAGACAAATCCACCCTGTAATGTTGTTAGATGCTACAGGAGAATGAGTCTTGGTCTGACTCGGCCACACTAGACACCCGTTGGCAGGCGCTAGGTACCCTTAGTCGCAGGAAAATGGAAAATGGCATAGTTGGGCTGAATGGCCCCATCTCGTCATTATGTTGTGCTATGTTATTTTTCATGTTGTTACATTTTGTTTCATGTCATGTTTTGTTATGTCATGTTATTATTTCATGTTATGTTACATTATGTTTTGTTGTTATGTTATGTAATGTTGTGTTTTGTTGTTATGTCACATCATGTTATGTTACGTTATGTTATGCTATGTAATATAAGGTTACATTATGTTATGTCATGTTATTTTACATTGTTACATTGTGTTATGTTGTTATGTTACGTCATGCTATGTTATGTTAACCGGCAGGTTTTTGTTTTTGTTCTAAATGCCGCGGTCATTAGCATCATTGGTCTTCATCGTGATCATCTGGTACGCGGCTAAGCATAAGCCACAAACGGGTCTCTTACCTACAGCTAGGGGGCGCTAAACCCTCTGAGTATAACCCCTGCCACAAGGGCCAATACTATGCAAATATGACTGCATGTGGAAAAAGGAAATAATTAGTTTGACCATCACTCCAATTATGTCCTCAGAGATGAATTAAGTGAAATCAAGAAGCTGTGACCTTGGCCAGTCAAACCCCTGACCCTGGAGCTGTAACATCGTTCCATTAATAAACTCTTAATCAGAGGACCAATTTACACCACAATTCAGCTCACTGAGTACAGCACTGTGGAATGTGCTCCTGTTCCACAGCGCATGTTCACGTTCGTTCACTGTATTAATAAAACCAAAAAACGTTAGCAGGTTGCCCATTTTCAAAAAGAAGTTTTCTTAATGTAAGAGTCCCTGGAAGCCAAAGTCAGTTAATATAGGGGTGTGGGTGTATTCAACGAAAAAGACAAAGGAACAAACAAGATCATTAGATCATTAAAACCATTAATAGGCGATTAGCGTGAGTCCCCCCTCCGCAGTCCCTTTGTCTGTGAGCACCGGGAGGCTACCGGCCATAAGAGCTCCTGAGCACTCATAAACAATGAAGTCAGGGCAGGCAGCTCTGCTCCGTGCGCCGTTCTTAATTACCCAGTGACATTAATTAAACTGCGTCTGGCCAGCGATCAGAACCACAGCTGGCGTTTCACTTCTTTCATGCACCGCCAGGGCCGCGATTCCCTCAGTGAGTCACACATTCTCTCTCTCTCTCTCTCAGTTTCTCTCTCTTTCTCTCTCTCTCTCTCTCTCTCTCTCATTGTTTCAGTTTCTCTCTGTCTCTCTCTCTCTCTCATTGTTTCAGTTTCTGTCTCTCTTTCTCTCGTTCTCTCTCTCTGTCTCAGTTTCTGTCTCTCTCTCTCTCTCTCTCTCTCTCTCTCAGTAAATGACTAGGACTCTGGAGATTTCCGCACATGCACCTTCATAGAAATGAATTTAGTCAGCATCGAAAGAGTGTAGAGGCTTAGTTATGCGATTGCACACAAAGTCATGACACACTGAAGAGCATGAACTGAGCTGGTTGCCAAGATCATTATAAAGGTACGCTTGAGCAAATAAGTGACCAGTGGAAATCTTTAAGCACACATTAGACCACTCTTACTGCCATCTTCACTAAAAACAGGGAAGAAAATAAGTTTTTCCAAGTGCAGTAGGGCTGGGAAATATGATGACTGGAGTATGAATATCGGATATCGACAATGGTTGACAGCTGTGACAATCGGAGCTGTATGTCATGATTTACAGGCGATGTCTACTCGGCTAAGTTTGCTTCGCTATGCTTGCTTCCACCTGCAGATGCTGCACCTTGAAAGAACATAGTCTCTAATGTACACCTGTTCAACCTAAACAAACTCGCGCAGGTTAGGCATGGAAATAAAGGTAAGAGGGATGCATCTTCAAATGTCGGAGCTTGTTGTCGAAAAGACCAGAACGTCTTCATTTGTTGTTTCGTTCACTCATATCTCATTATTTACGTGTTTTTGGACTTTTCCAACATCACCTATTCCTGAAGTAATTTAAAAGATGTTTTTGTTTTGTCTAATCCGGGCACAAACGTGGATAATTTGTTTAATGACCACTGCATGCGTATTAATGGCAATGGTGCTGATACAGCCTCTAACATGGACAATCGACCTTATAGGCTTCAGAAAAAAAAATGGGAAACTACTGTAATTGCTATGGCCTGCTGATAATAAGCATACATCACAGATTTGCATGACCACACTATGACAGAGACTAGAAGAATATTAGGAGGATCAGTTGCAATAAGCTATAAGCTCAATATTATATCATAACATGGGTCCAACAAATTTTAAAATGAAATTTCAAAAACAGTTAATTTATTTTAAAAAATGTTTTGTAGTATTGTATTTCACCATTTTTCATGACGGTATCATGATATTGTTTTTATAGACATCGCCCAGCCCAGAAGTACAATCTGTCAACAGCTAACGGGTATCACTGGAAGACAATGAGCCTGCCAGCCTCTCAGAGAAAAGAGCACCTTTTAATTCGCCCTCCCTTCCTGGCATTGCTCTGTGCCCACAGCAGTGCTCTCAGGCGCTGTGTCTTAAAAATACTTCCCAACTCTGTGCACCCCCTGGGTAACACGCATGAGGGTATTTAGGATGGTAATTAGGACAAATCTGCTTTTGAGGGTTCATGCAAAGTCATAACAAAGAATCTGAGAGTCTGAGAAAAGATTATTTTTTGTATCATCAGATCTTTCATATATAAATAAAGACGGGAAACCACATGAATTTAAAATTCAATATAGAATTAGAATAGAATTAGAATATACAAATAGGATACACAAGTTTTATAGGCAAATAAGTCATAATCGACACTTCATAATGTTTGGAGTGAGTGTGACAATGAGGGTGTGTCTGCTATGGGTGCCACGTTTCAGCCCTGACAAACAGCAGTTTCAGACAGTTTATGTGAAATTCAGGCACTTCATTTGCATTATTGGCTAACAAGTCCACACCTCTCTTTTGCCCGATCTGAAACTGGCCACTGAATACAAGGAAAACCTCCAAAACGGGATTGGGTAGGTAGGTCTGGGAATGGAGATAATTACACTGTCAAATACAGCATTTCTAATTCAGCCATTTAGCAGATGCACTTAGCCAAAGTGACTTGCAAAAGGGCATTTCACAGGGTAAGAAAACACCACAGGAGCTAATTATACACAGACTTACGATCACATAAAAGCCACAGTCAAGCTGCACGCCCCAAGATCTGCAGGCTAAAGAGACCGGAGGGGCTGATTTTTTAATGAAACGGAAACTTTGAGAAACTCGTAAACGCGTCTTGAAAAGGACGCTTTTTAGACCTCTGTGGAAGACGGCTGGCCAATCGGCTTTCATGATTTCTCAGAGAAGGTCGTTCCACCATCGGGGGGTGAGGGTAGAGAAGACCCAGGTCCACGAGGAGCAGCTTCAAGGCGCTGAAAGACAGAGAACAGCCGTCAGGTGAAAGGACGCTGAATGGAGAGGTTTGGTTAGGTTGTATGGTAGTTCTATTCACAGTATGGTATGCCAGGGCAACAGATTTGAATTGAATGCGACCAGCCACCAGCAGCCAATGAAGGGTATTCAAAAGTGGCGTGGCACATATAAATATGTTAGAATGGCATGCTATTAAAGACTGCTAGGTTTGTGCAGAATGCACGACAAGAGGGGTGCTATTGGCCTAGTGCAATGGCCATTATGAATGCTCACTGCACACAAGAATGAAAGGACATTGTGTTATTTCAAAAGCACAACCTCCTGTGTCCTTGCAAGAAGCTGGACAAAAGGTAAAAAAGTAGGACTGTCCCACACAAGGTCGATTTTACTTTCAAACATTTAATTGCTGAGCATTCTGAGCAGTAATAAATATAAAAGTGAAAAAAATAATTTGATGTGCTGCCTTCCTTTCCCATAACCAAAGTTGGCAGATTACCACATTTCCATCTTCAGATTTCCTGTTCAAAGCCAACATACAGTACTAACAGCTTGGACAAAACGGAGGTGACAGAACACACACAACACCTGCTCCACCAGCTGTAAGCAAAGCCCCGGAATAATTCATTCATTCAGAGAAAACAGGTACAGGTAAGCAGTTTTAAAAAGGACAAGAAACAAGAAGTGAGATTTGCACTTTGATTCTTGGTTACAGTATTACACTGTCTCTATTACAGCACTTATGTGAAACATTCCCTATTTATTTTCTTGTACGAATAATTGATCATTAATAAGATCCAGTGTATGCAACTTCATTCCAATGTCTGAACAGATTCTGAGAATGAAGAAAGGTGGAATTATTTACTATGGGTTTTTAAAGGCATGCTCGACAGAATTGTTACCTTGGAAATATAATAAAACAACCATGCTCAGTCAGATCTATAATGTACTGGCGATCTCTGTCCTGCCAAATCCATGCTCCTCTGCCTGTATTTATTTTAAGGTGTGTTTTGGACATTTTCCAGGGCGTGGCACACTTTTCTGTGTGGGGAGGGGTGGGGGTGGCTACAAACCTGGGATCAGGTTTCAGCAGAGCACTTGTAGCTAGCTGGCTACTGCAATGACAGAGGTAAAGAAGCACATGTACTGTGAAGCGAAGCAACAAGCTGAGAGGGGTCATTCAAAAACTATAATCAGCCTTGGAATTGCTTTTCCTCAATGGCAACAGCTATCAAAAGACAGAGATACAAAAACAAAAATGGTATAAAAATGGATATAATATGTAAAAACAGAGATGAGTGAGTGGGGTTAAGGACGGAGGAGACTTCTTTGATTGTAAACACAGGACCGCAGAAAGGCTAAAAATCCTGCATAGCGTGCCTTTACGGCTGCTGCAGTGCATGAGAATTCTGGTTTATTTCTCACAAGTTCCTGAACTGTCCTGGATTTTGGAGGGATGAGGTCCAGCCTACCAGGCTGCTGAGGAACACCCTTCTGAGGTCATTATACCACATTCAGGAATCCCATCTGATACAGCATCAGACTGCTTATCTTTAGCATTAATAAACAGAACATTTTTTCTGAATCTCATAATTTTTCGGGAGCTCAGCTCAACTGCACAGTCATTTTCCAGGGTTTCCAAAGTGGCTCAACAGTCGTTTTTCATTTTCTTTTTTATTCCCTCTCTTATTAAGCACTGTGCGACAAAAGGCACTATAATAAAGACCGATCGACTGAACAGCCTGGAGATAATGACGTTTTTGCATTTTAACTTTTTTAGAGACATCTCAGCAATGCAGGGTAAAAGTCGGAGGTCAGCGCACAAACTGAACACAAAAACTGATTTTATCTCATGATGTCAATTGGACCTGCCTGAAGATTATAAGAAACACCTACCCAGACATGTTTAACTGCAAACGTGTGCAGTAAAGAGCTCTCAATAATGCAGACCTTGTTAAGGATGCTAAATTACATTTCCAATGTAAGCTTAATTCCCCTGTACATGGCATTGCCAAGGTCAGGGAAGACTGCTTTTTATTCCTACAGCTGAAGCAGCCTATTACTTTCTGCCAAGGGAGATAAGTTTGAAATACATTGAATGCGAACAAACCAAATTGCGAGCAGGTGCTGAGAATAGCATTTTTTGTAATTCATGTTTGAAACTAAAAGCTCTTGAATATTACTTGTTAGCAAGGCCACATAACCTGGGAAAGTATCTGAAACATTCTGTGTTAGTTTAGTTAGATGCCCTACATTTCAACCGGTTTGGACATGCAGCTTAATGGAATCTGAAGGTTTGAACAGATCAAAGTAATTCATTGAAAAGTGATATGTAAAATCTACCCACATTAATATATTCATTCTCTCTAATAAAAATGATATTAGCCACCACCAGTAAGGTTAACTTTGGCTCCATCTTTACCATTAACTGTGGCTGACTAGCCCACATAGGCACACACAAAAAAAATTATTATTATTTTTTTTACAATTTTGAATGAGTTTCACTGCAGGGTTCTGGCACTCTAAATTGAAGTTTAGAAATGGCCACAGTGTCCCAAAAACTGTCAATCCTTCTCAACTGATTTTGTCGTGACAAGAGGATTCACCAAACTATCTCAATAGTTTATGTATTATTACAAACAATTTCTGTGAGTGTGTCTGAAAAGTTTTCACATTGAGAATGTTCTGAGAACCAACAATTGTGGGCTTTGGGCGTTTCCATAGATACACCATACATGCCTCAGTTTTTGGTTACTAGATGTAATTTGACAGATGAAAGAATAGTGTTCAGCTTGGAGTACCGCCAAAGCAAATGTTCCATCTGTTTCCCCCCTCAGCGAATGCTTTACTGGACAACAAAGATGTACAACAGAAAATAGCATTATGGTGCATCATTCCGTGCGCTGTTTCAGTCTCTGTGACCACACACGCGCGCGTGTGCTTCGCCGCGCTAAGCGCCTGTGGTGCAGTTTCACTCCCGCGTACCCGCCTCGCGCTTCACACGGGTACTGCCAGCTACTCTTCGGCGTCCCGGCCTAGTCCTGTCACACGTGGGCGCGTATCTAAGACCGCTGGCGGCGGCTTTAAACGGTGCAGACGCGCGAAACAATTCCCCCGCCGCCGCCGCCCTGGCTTTGCGCCCAGGCGCCAGTGACATCATCACGCAGAGACGATGAGCTCCCGGTTTAACCCCCCCCCCGCTATCAGTACACCAGGCGCGTCCGCCTCTCCTTTAATTAAGACCGCTGTAGCGGCGGCAGATCGTATTCATTCGCTAATGACTCAGGGGGGGCACACCTCTTTCATCACTGCGCTCTCTCCCCCCCCCCCCGGCGGCTCTACCAATCGTCTCATCCGGGTTTCATCCACGTTTCATCCAGACTGATTTTTTTTTTTTTTTTACAGCCCAATTCTTTGACCCCCCCCAGGAAAGGAGTTTTTTTTCAGAAGCGTAAGGTAGGGCACGAGAGAAGAAGACGGAGAGAGATAAAAACGACGGTCTGCAGGCTCGCCCCGTCACGCAGTAACTCAATTTGACACCGTGGCAATCTCAGCCACTCCATAAACGTGTCCGCTGCAAATGGGGGGGGTGGGGCTTTCTGAGGACTTGCCGAACTGGGATTATAACATTACATGAGTAATCTACCTCTCTGATTTCATTCAGTGAGCAAGGGGACAGAGATGAGCAGGAACGCACACACACACACAAAAAGTGAAGCGCAAATTAAATATGAAAGTGCATTATGTATTTATGACTCACATGGAAGCTGATCACATTAGGTGTTCCGCGCCGAGGAATGTCATCGGAATGGCGAAAAAGCAACAGGCGTTCATGCAGGGATCGTTCGGCTCAACAGGGATAGAGGGAATTTAAACCTACAGCAGGAGTATATTAAACCTGAAGGCAGTGCATATTCTGGAGAGGCACATGCCAACCACCAGCTCAAAGTTTGAGGAAATTACATTTGTGGCCAGCCAAAATCTTCAAAGGCACACACTCTCATTTGAGGTGTGTGCCTTTCTCATTCTCTTTTATAATGAAGATGCAAGGAGTCAGGGACCCAGTGCACAAACTTCACACCCATACCTACTCCATCTTCTCATCTTTTACATTTCACATTCATATGGTTTCTGCTTTTTCGTCTAGCACCCCCTTCTACGAACAGGAGGACAGGTACATAGATGTTTGGCGGCAGACACTGTAAGCTTTTTTAGGTTTACAACAAGCACATGCCTGACCATGCCATGCCTCTTTCTGAGTGTCTTTAGATGTGTCCTGACCATCATTCTGCCGGTCCACACAAATGATAACTTGGGAAATAAAATGGAACTTTGGGCTCCATGCCAATGGAAAGATGTGGGTGTTCTTATTGGCTGATGCAGGCAGGTATCTGAGCGACGCCAGTATCTCATATGTGAAATGCAGGTTGTGCATGCATTTATTTTATTGTGTGCATGCTATGTTATTGAGCTGGTTGTATCAGGATTCATGTTTAGAACCTAGGTTTGATCCTGCGTGCCTGTAAAATACATTTCGGATGGGTCATTTTGTTCAGGCACAAACAAACCTATTCTTTCTCTCTTCTCACCTAATTTTCGTGTAGAGCGAGCACCGTGAACTGTAAGGCACACAAGGTGCTATTGATATGGTACAATGTGTGCAGGTATTCAAACATGGAGAGTCTCGATGCTACTGAGGAACCTTCACCATTAAGGAGCAGTGGCAGAAGTCGCTTTCAAGACAATGGATGGTCCATCACTTTATTTCCAGTGAGAGTCCAATCAATATTGATGTCTGCTGGTGAAACATTGTTTCACCATTAACCAGGTGCATGAGAGTGCCGTGCTAGGGAAATGCATTGTGGGCAATCTCAGCAAAAGCTCTCCCTTCATTCCATTCACGATTGACATTGGAACTTGAATGCTTCTTCTTTGTAATTTAATGATAGGTCAATGTGGAACAATGCATGTCAAAAAAATTAATTCAATTCAATTTTATTTGTATAGCACTTTTTACAGAGAACTGTCACAAAGACACTTTACAGAGTAGCAAGGCAAGAGACAGAGCAAAAAGAGCAAACAGAGCAAACACCAGACCTGAATCCCCAAATAGCAAGTCCATAAGGTAAAAAAAAGCTCCCAGTTGGGAGAAAACCTTCAAACGGTTGTGAGAAAAAACTCCCCAATGGGAAGAAATCTCAAGAGGAACCTGGCTATAGAGGGGGAGCCCTTCCTCCACTGGCCAGCCTGGTGTACAGTAGCAGTAAAATGGAATGTGGCAGAAATGCTGCAAGGGATCTATCACAGCGAATAGAATGGGTTAATCAGGTTACAGCTGAGGAGAAAGCTAACAGGAATAATAGAAGACAAAACGGTATAGTTCAGTATAGTGCAGTTTAGAGGAGCCGGGTGATGGATCTGGAGCTCCAGGCTGCATCAGGGGATGATGTATCTTCAAACATTTTATCTTTTTTGAAACTTAAAAGTGTCCTGGCTGAATTCCCAACCTGCCACCTGATCACTCCCTGATTTAATTGGCAAAAAAATTGTTCTCTCCCTCTCCACTTCAGCTGATGTGTGATGAGCGTTCTGGAACAAAATGGCTGCCGTGCATCACCTACACATTGGTGGTGGAGGAGGCAAGTTTCCTCCTCATCACTGAAAAGTGCTATATAAATGCAATGAATTGCTTACTAATTGTTATTTATTAATTGTTATTATTTATGAGATTTATTTCAGGAAAAGTAGTGAAAACATGTAGAATCTCATTTTATTATAAAAACGTTCAATTCAGATACTAAGAATTGTAATTGCTGACTTGACATGCGTTCAACAAGGTAATGCTTTGCAATGTCAGCTCCGAACTGGTTTGAACTTGTTATTCAGGTTGAGTTATTCTTTTGTCAGTCATGTTTATTTAATTATGATGGACACAAAGACAGCATACACACACAAACATGAACAAACACAAAGGTAGCATTTGGATCATATTCAACTCTCTAAGTTTTTTTTTTTTCATTTAAGTTACAAATAAAAGCAAATACAAACAAAATACAAGTTTCATTTTTTTAAAAACATTTTTCATACAACTCAATTTATAAGGTAGTTTTTTACTTGAATTAATTATGCTGACCACGGTCAGCTTTTGTTAATAAAACTAATTTTCTTTCATTCAACGTGCATCATTAGTTTAATCATTCTGAATGTTTTATAATAATTTGTATGTGAGAAATATTGCTGGGAAAGGTTTTATTTGTGGGTCCCCCTGGATGGGATGTGTTTGTTCATTGATTTATTGTTGCCTGGAGGCAGAAGAATGAATATCATTTTTGTGTCAAACAATGTACTGGCAAATAAACATCTCTACTAATTGCGTAGTCTGAATGATTTCTCTTTTTAATTAACCAACTATGGAAACATAGTTACATTAACCAAAAGAAAACAATGCTTATTCACTGAAAAAATGTAGATTAGTTAAATCTCTAATGGGTGGTGCGGTGGTGCATTGCATAGCACTGTCGCCTCACACTTTCTGTGTGGAGTTTGCATGTTCTACCCACGTCCGCGTGAGTGGGTGGGTGGGTGGGTGGGTGGGTTTCCTCCGGGTGCTCCAGTTTCCTCCCACAGTCCGAAGACATACAGGCCAGGCTAACTGGAGAGTGTACACCGGCCATAGGCATGAATGTGTGAGTGAATGGCGTGTGTGCCCTGCGACGGATTGGTGACCTGTCCAGGGTGTGTTCCTGCCTCTCACCCTGACCAAGAATAAGCAAGTTAGATGATGGATGGATAAACCCACAATAATTTAAAATTCCAAATTACTGCATAAAATTGCCTACACTGACATGAACAAGTAATTCAAGAACACATATTTTTATGTGAGGACTGAAAGATCCTGAGATCCCTCCTCCCGATGTTATTGGATGAATAGGGACCCGCCCACACCCCAGTGTATCCCACTGGCGGCCATGCTTCCAACAGCCAAACTCTGCAGACGGATGACTTCGTCTGAAAGCCTCCCTTTGTTTTCATTCTGCACTTTAACTCCCTGCTGAAAACATCCTCATACTATGCAGTGAATTATGACAATTAATGTGTCACTTCATATGAAACTCATGCTGATTTATGGATTCCTACCCTGGGTGGTGCACAAAAAATCAAATTTCTGTTACCGAGGTGTCATCTCTTTGAGCTTTGAGCTTAATTAATAGTTATGCTGTAAGTAGTAACCAACCCTGTTCCTGGAGATCTACCGTCCTGTAGGTGTTCACTCTAACCCTAACAAAGCACACCTCATTCAACAGCTCAAGATCTTTTCGAGCTGCTAATTTGTAGGGTCACGTGCCAAATAAGGGACGTTTGACCTCCAGGAACAGAGTTGGTAACAACTAGTGTAGATGAATACATGAATTATGTGCACATTACTTTTTTCTGTATTTTTAGTCTAAACAGATAATGAAAGTAGTAAAACTGTCTTTGTTGGGCTAAACTTTCTACACATGTTTATGAAAATGGGGGGGTGCCCAATATGTTGATCAAAATCGCAGGGGCCATACTGGCAGATCATATAGAACACTACTACTAAGAAACCGTTGGATTTACTGAATGAATACACAGGAAAATATCCAGTGTTCATTCAACTCTAACAGAGTACATGTGGTCATACTCTGGACCAGAGTAAAAAAAAAAAATGTTAGATTTACTTAATACAATTATGGACAGCGGTTTCACACAATTAACTATATGTGACATCTTCGACGTAATAAGTTTGTCATAGCCTGCTTAATAATACTGCGTACAACCACTGTCCAACATTTTACTTTTTTGAAATGTCGTACAACATAGTGAGAAGCTATATTCAGTTTGCTATATATCTATACTAGTTTATTAGCAAACTATGGGCTAATAAACTAGTATAGATAATGTCCGGTCCAAGTAATTTATGGGAGAAATTTGTTTGTAATGAATTTGTGCGGCAATAACTCTCTGGTCTGACATCTGTTCCAAGGCAGAAACCCCCCTAACCTGACTCCCGCCCAAATCGGTTGACTCTATATGAACCAGTATCACCAATACTGTACACTGGCTGGTAGATCACGTTGTGCTAGCCATTGGAAAAGTAGATTGCAAAGCAAAAAAAAGCGTGGGCACCCTTGACCTACAGGACGGATGTCATCACGCATTTATCATAGGAATGTGATTTTCCAAGGTAATGGATGTGCTTGTGCCAAGTGTGTGGTTGAGTATTGTCAATGGTGGAGCATCGAGGTGGGTCAGCCTAGTCACATGGGGCGTTAGTCGGGTGGAATACTTTATTTAACTAGATCACGCTTTTATCACTTTAAAGAAATACCTGATGGAGGTCTGATGGCGAAAGTTCAATACCAGTCATGTGATACTTTTTGAAAGTTCATGAAGTGAGGCGGATTATTCTCTGTATTTACATGCCTAGTTCATATGTGAAAGCCTCCCTTCCACAGCCAGCTTCCTCAGAGACCCTGCATGGCGAGGAGAGGCATCTTCACATGAGCAAAAACACGTTCGTCGCCTCTTCAGGCCCCAACACATCTCTGCTGTCTGCGGAAACAAAAACCGTTAGGCCATTCCTCTCTGCCATTTCGATGTTCTGCTCATTTCAGTTTCACCCAATATGCGAGCTAATGAGAACTGCCGAACCAGCAGCTGCCATGCAGTCTGCACAACACGCCATTCGCTCTCACCAAAAATAAATGTAATGGAAAATGCTACAACCAAAATGAAGCTTCTCTGACCCTCCCTGTGAAAGATGCTTGCAAAAACTAAAGGTGAAAAATGGCAGCGAGACTGTTAAATTTTGATGAAGGCAGAGAGAGCTCAAACAAGTTGGGCATGATGTATTGTGGAGCGATTCCCCAAAACAGCCCTTAAAGAAAGGAACGGAAACTGGCAGCATTGTAACGTTCCCGCTGTAAGTCATTTTGTGAGCTGTCGATGCTTCCGTAGCACTGGTGCCTGCCTCATATGTGCTTTTACTGGTTCTGAATAATGCCGACCTCACCCCTGCCTGCGCTTGAGCGTTTGTTTTATGGCCATTGCTGCTGTCCAATGCCCAGCCCAGAGGCAGACCTCTGCTTTTTATAGGCGATATACGGCCCGTATTTCTTTTCGATAAACAACTTCTCAAATAAATACAGGTGGTCTCGCTACAAATATGAGGAGAGCAGTACAGGAGCAGGGATGTTTACAAGGCCCTGTGACTGCCAGTGGTGTGATTGCGCTGGCTCTGCGGTGCCCCCTGGGGGCCCTGTCCGTGTTCCACTGCTTTACATTACCACTGCCGCACCTTCACCGCCTCATTCCCATGGTAACTGCCACCAGCAACCAATCAGAGGACACTGTAGCCACACGGATTGCGGTTTAATTAATAATCCAAACTACAGTAAATCTGTGAAATACCCTTCATTGCAGAAACAAAAACGAGATTTGGGTATAGCATAACCATACATTAAAACTTAAATATTATTCTGGGGTTTATTAAAACAGCAATTTTTTTTCACTCCCCAGTGTTACTGATGTTCTGCTGCTGGACAGCCTGCCTGCCCCTCGACCTGCCCTCCCGCCCCCGGTCCCCGCCTGCCAGCCCCCCCCCCCAGCCCCATTCCCCTGCCCCCCCACCCCAAACGGCCATGTGTGTCAGGGTTCCTGACCCAGGACTACAATTCCCCTGTTCCCAAAAGCGGTGTGCAGTACAGACTACAATAACACACACACCCTGGGGCAGAGGTGTTACTGGATCAAAACACCAGTCAGTCCACTAACTGAAACTGCCAAGCATCAAATACAAGCTCAGGTTTGCTTACAGTATGACCTATCCTTTCCCCATTCTACCTCAGGATGATGTGCAGAAAATAACTGTGCTTGTGATTGCTGTTGTGATATTTCCAATTTGCAGTGCGGTGACTGTGAAGGCCCCAAGGCCCCTTAAGGAAATGTGCTGCTGACCCCACAAGACCCGTCAGAGACTGGGAAATGGATACGAACAGCACATTACAGCAGTGCCGATAAGGTAGAAACAGCCCTGTGAACGTACCCAAACAGTTCTCTTCCATATATGAGCTGCTGTTCCTCGTGCAGCTTGCAGCAGAACAAACAAACATCAAGGGAACAGATTGTACGTTTGATTATTCCATTCCTTTTAAAAAAAAACATCTGTTCAGAATTCACAACTTAATAACCATTGTGTCTTGGGTCAGAGACATGCACAATACAATTGTTTCTGCCGCACGGACTTACTGACGTCTTCCTAGACGTGTAAAAGCTTCACAGGTAAATCAAACGTGATTACCTTTAGCTATCGTGCTGCTTATTTGTAAAGAAGACAGAGTCTAATTTCTGGATCTGTCCTTTGTGTGTAAGGTCTTCCCTTTGATGCTCACTTTGAGCCTTATTAATGCACTGGTTTTTCTTTGTTTGTCCAGAAATGACTGTCCACTTACTGCGGTATCTCTGCAGGCACTGACCTGGTTGAAAAATTATGTGGTGAGGCTAGCGGAGGTTCATTAGCTACGTCTGTGTTCTGGAGCTAAGCATGAAGCAGGGGAAAGTATGGCCCTGTTCTCCCACCCAACTCTCTGTTCTTCTAATATGGGGAGCTGCGGCTTTCTCTGAGGGGACACTGAGCCTACGGGGGACCCAGCACAAGGAAAACACGGCCTGTCGGACAAACAGACTGCTTATACCGGAGCTGCGGCACCCCGTTTGTGGAGGGCTGTTCCTGTTTTCAAATGCCCACTCCTGTCTTCAAATATTTAATTAGCCGAGTCAACCTCTGATCTGGCATTTTGGCTACATTCAGTGACGAGCTCATGAATAACTGCTGGTGAGCCCATTTGAAAGGTTTACTAATCTACAAATGAACTTGCATTTGTGTGTACAACCAATTAGCAAGTTGAGTCAGGGTAATTATTGGAAACAAAAACCAGCAATAGACACAGCCCTCCAGGAATAGGGTTCTCCCCCCCCCGACTTAATGTGAATCTCAATGAAAACAAACGCCCCTGCCCCCAGCCCGTGGGGCAGGCCACGTGGACTGCTTACACAGAGGGGCCATGATCCCACGTCACACGGAGGACCCACAGTTCATTCCCATGTCCTGGGGACAGAGATTTGCAATCTGAACAAGAACGGCTGGCAAAGCAACTGCGTTTGATGCTCAACTCCATTGAGCTCGTATTAATGTTTCAGAACAGCATCAACCCTCCTTCAGCACAGCGAACAGGAAGCATGAGCAGGTATGGATTTGATATGTCCACAGAGGGTGTTCACTCTGAATACGGGTGTGATTGAGTTTGGATGCTATGCTAACTGCTTAACTTTGAGACTACCTTTGAATCCACGGCCTCTTTGGTGCAGATTTATCCATGAGCTGCCCTGATTAAAAAAAAACTTGGCAGAACTATTCATGCTATGCTGACCTTGACAGATATTGAACAATTATCCACAAAATGTAATCATAAGAAAATGCAAACACGCAGAAATGATCTTTATCATTCAACTCAGTGCTAGTGAATACTGGCGGAGGTGCAGAATTGTTTTTAGTCCCCATATTATCTGTTTGGCGACCTTTTTCAGAACGTCATTCTGAATCTTTGATAAGCAAAGGGTGAGGAATCTGACCTTAATGGTATTAGTGGCAGACGAGAATTTTAATTGAATCCTTGACACATTTTGTTTTCTTCAAGACGTGACCCGCAGTGCCTGGGGAATGGGTCTGTGTGCCTAATGTCTAATTTGCCAAGCAATGCATGTAGATACAAAAGAAAATGTGGGAAGCATACACGATGTGTGCGCTACACAAACAAGGCATTTCACATATTCCCAAAATCAGATAGAGAACCAGTGTCTGATGGTTTTTCGGTCACTAAAGCAATATAAGAGAAAACAGAAAGAAAGGGGTGCAAGAAGACTTTAAATTTGTGCAATGAGGAAGCGCCAAATCACTGTAATTTCAATGGGGAATTCAAAGGTAATCTCAACTCCATTACTCAAAAGAAAGCCGCGTTGTACATTTACGTCTGAAACAATAAACATTCATTTTATTACTTACCTAGAAGATGTACACCACGTTTCCATGAAAAAGAACATTGCAGATGTGATATATTTATACTGCTTTGCTTGTACTGATTAGTAGTGTGTCGTTTGTGAACAATTCATTATTTTTGAACAAATTTATTTGTTAAAAAGTACATTATCAAAACACTTCCAGTAAAAAAATTCACTTGCATATAGCTAAAACAGACTTTAGGCAATATCTCCCGAAATATTTATTGAACTCTCTCTCTGTTTGTTGGAGACAAAGAGATGATTATTCTGCATGTTTAACCTGAAATATGTCGTTCAAGCTTGATTCATCTACCTAAAAAGTCAGTGTACATTTTACCCCACATTAGATTTCTCCCCTCTCTCCCCTACATATCATCAGACCTTATTTAGGCATACAAAGGGAAGTGTGTAATGTGGAAGACTTGCTCAGGATTGAATTTAAGTCCAAAGAAACATTCAAGGAGAATCTGCTTAACAATTCTCCTGGTACCACTGTCAAAGGTGAATCTGCTTGTCAGTTCTCCTGATATCATAGTCTACTCGTATGAGTATTTTATCATTTGTGCATGCATCATTCATCTCTTTGTGTTCCTTTTATTTGCCTTTGTATGTCTTTCCTTATAGATTAGCTGTCTATTTGTCTTGTTTTGTTTATGCAATATTTACCATTTAGCATCATTGAACCTGGCTACCCTAGGTTAATGTCAACTGTCATATTCATTATAAACTGTTTTTCCTTTTCAGTGCATCTAACATACATGGTTTGCATATATGCTGAACAGGGTGTGCATCTCTGCAAGGACCAGTCAATGTATTGACCTTATATATGGTTTAGGGGTAACACTGTATTTGGGTTACCCACTGGGCATAGTGATAGTTTCACTGACCGGAAGTGCAGCTGCTCCGGGACAGATGTTAGTTTCAGTGTCCAGATGGATCCTAGTAGTATTTTACATAAATAATTGGGTCATAATCCGAGATATTTAGATAGTTTCACTAACCAGGATTGCTTTGTCTGATTCTGATTAGGCAAATGTGATTTCAGTGCTAATTTTGTACTTGGCAGGATTGTTTTGTTTATTTTTGAGCAGGTTACCCTACAGGGTTGGAGTCCTGATCTATGTGGTCACTTCTGGCACTACGATCTTTACTTCACTCTAGTGTGTTTTTCTGCACCTCTGCACCTTGAACTGATGCACTTGTTGTATGTCGCTCTGGATAAGAGCGTCTGCTAAATGCCTGTAATGTAATGTAATGTAATGCAATGTAACCAGATAGAGTAACCTTAGTCAGGGCTTCCTGAGATAGATGTTAGTTTCGGTACCCGGACAAGCATATTTTACAGGTTAAAGTCGCCATTCATGGCATGACATTATTTGCAAGATTCTCGGATGAGTAGCACATTTACTTGCCCGGATAGAAGGTCTTAGTGTCAGAGAACATTTAGATGAATGCCTGGCAGCATTAGATAGTCTTGCTCTCTGAGGTACAAGTCTTGCCACCCACTATTTCAGCACACCTCAGTCAATACACATATACGCAAACCCGTATTTGCACAAACATCCACAATACATATTTATGGTGTCAGATAAACTCAGTTTTCCTCATTGCAAAACACATCTAAATAAACTTCTTAATCACTTGATCTTTTAGTCCCTGTCACTAATTTGAAATCCTTACAGTTTGGTGTCTGGATCGATGTGATTGGCAGGACACTAATGTTAAACCCTTACATTCCTTAAAGAACAAAAATATACCTCCACTGTACCTCTGTTTCTGAGAGGGTACATTATGACAGTGTTAGGGCATTTGTCATTAACAGCATGTAATAGTCTGTCATGGCTGGTTATTGGTTATGTCTGGTTATCTCACGCTTACGTTACAAAGTTCAAGTAAAGTGTTGTCATTCTTTTATTCTGTTACGCAACTAGCCTTGACCAGCCAGCTATAAGAAACAGAAAGACGTTTTACTGAGGCCAGTTGAAAATGGCTTTTGGAAGCAGTGCCCTGTTGGAGTCATCTCCCTCTGAGAGCTCCAAAAAGCCTGGAGGGAGCCCATCAGATCTGGCGGAGGGCCAGTGTCAGTGGGGAAGATGGACCTGAATGATTGTGTACACGGAAATGTCGGCGAGCCGCGAGGCTTGGCCATCTTTGGCCCCGGCAGCTTTCACACCTGGTGACCCCGCGTAGACAGCGCCAGCTGTCTGCTGGACTCCAGCCAAGCCATCAGTGGCTGGAGGACGCTTAGGGCACCTCCATGCCTTTGGCTAATGGTGCATGTGACTGCCCCACCTACACGCTATTGGCTAACGGTGCATGTGACTGCTCCTCCTCCATGCTATTGGCTAACAGTGCATGTGACTGCTCCACCGACATGCTATTGGCTAACGGTGCATGTGACTGCTCCACCTATATGCTATTGGCTAACGGTGCATGTGACGGCTCCACCTCCATGCTATTGGCTAACGGTGCTTGTGACTGCTCCACCTCCATGCATTTGGCTAACAGTGCGTGCCACTGCTCCACCTCCTGTTCTTCATCTCCCTCTGCTGCTCTATATTTAGCATGGAATCTTACTTACCCTGGTTTCTATGGGGGCAAAAAAAACACTTCTGTCATCTAAAGTGACTTCCGTTTCCTTCCAGATAAGTACTGTAATGTGTCCCGTACCTCTATAAATGTGTTGGACCAACATTTTTCTCAGATCCCATAAATAATTTTGTGTGGTCCAATTATCGTGTGTACATCAATATTGTTTAAACATGACCAGAGAATGAAGGAAGGAAATTAGTCATCATTTTAAAAGGTTTATCACAACAGAGAAAATGCATAACTTAACTGTTAAATCCCTCTCAGTCAGGGATTTAACATTAATTGAAAAAGAATGTACATAAAATATGTATACGTATGGGTGTCTTATTAGATTTGAGAAAAGAACACTTCCAAGTGCTATAGCAAGAAGCTGTGAATTAAGAAATGTGTGAAGTGATAAATTAAAATTTAGAAGTCATTCTTTTAAAGGTTATGTGATTCATGGTTGTTGTTGTCTTTTTAGCAAATTCCATTATCCATGGTGACATTAAATACATGAGACAATTACAATAAGGCATAACAATAACAAATGCCACACCAATCATTAATCCAGCCAACAGAAAATAAGAAAACACATATCTGATTAAATCAAGAATGTATTAAACACTTTAAAATGGAAATTAATTCATTTAAAATATGCTAATATGCAAACACTTTAATGAGGCTGAGGTTAAAAAGAGTAGATGAGCAATATTGGGTAGGGCATTCATAAGAATCACTGGTTATTGGAAGACAAAAGCTCTTCTGGGAAAAATGCAATTTTGAGTATTAAATGTGCCATCGATGACTACGAGAGACTAGAGAGCAGAAGAATGTAAGTATTGCTTATGGAGGCTTGGTCAATCGGTGCTGACTACTAAAGGCGGTACAAGACAGTGGTGAGTGTTGCTGACGGACGTTGGACTACGATGACATTTCATATCTAGATCTCAAACTGTCTTACAGCGGCGGGGGAAACTCCTTCTATCCTTCTGTCATCACCAGATCTTATACCCGACCAGGCAATGGGCAGCAGCCAACCCGGAAGGAAGGATATTACAGCAGCATTTAAACGGAATTAACCCATCTGATGTCACTTTAATAATGGCGGGCAGAGAGGGAGACAGGCCCAGCTAGAAACGGATAAAGAGATGGAACCGATAGTCAGCGAGTAGATGGTGACCAGAGCATTAAATCAAGCGCGCATATAAAATGATGAATGGATGATTAAGTGGAGCATCATTGTTTAAATGAGCTAAATTAGCAGGCGAGAGGCAAGCTGAACAGAACTGTAATAACTGAAGCACATTTTCCATGCATGACTGCGAGGCAAAAAAGGCAGAATTGTGACAGTAAAACTGATGAATGGTGAAGGCGTGGACGGGCAGTTCTGTGGAATAATGTGCTAGAAAGTGAATGCTTTTTTCAGAAGTGCATAAAAAGCCAGAAGAGTAAATCAAAGCAGTCGACCGCTCAGAGGAGCATCACGGGGAGTCCAAAATTATCTCCAAAATGCACAAAGGGGAATGGCAGAAATCAACAGGGCTTGGAGAGTGGTGATGAGGTCACCAGAAGGGAAGGACGAGGGAAAGAAAAGGACAAATGAACTAAAATTAGGCTCCAAGTTGGTGTACGCACCAGGCGGGCCTGAGCCGTAATACCCCATTCTGAAGGGCACAGAGAAAAGGCGGGTGCACAGATCTTTTTTCTTCCTGAAGATGACTGATGATATTCCAAAGATATTAGAAAACAAGATTAGCGGGAAAGTGAGCATTAAACGGAAAATGACAATGATGATTTGTTGCACACAATAAAATGCTGGTCTTAATGCATTTATTGAAAATTTGACAGATGCATTCATGAAATAACTGTGCTAGACAAACAGATACCCTCCGGTTAACAGTTTGTCATGCCCCTACTTCCAAATGCAGACACAGATCATTTTGTCGGTGGAGGAGACACAGAGACAGATAGTGCTGTCTTTGCACACCCTTAGGATGGACGTCCAGGACGAGAAGCCCTAGAGACTGGACAGAATCCAGCAGAAAATTAGAAAGATGAAAAAGGAAAAAATGAGTAACTGCACACTGCCCCATGAAAACAATGTGATTATCATAAACAATCTGCACAGATAATCCTGAAGGTGTCCTAAACCATGTCCATGGGGAACTCCAGCACAGGGACAGTAATGAGAAAAATCTCCCAAATGTATCTGATAAGTGTCCTCCACAAAATACGAGGACCAAGAATAAATATTAGCAGCAGTTCTCTTACCAGCAAGCAAAAGACTGAAAGTGAATTACCTTAAAGAAGTGAAATGAGGAATGAACACACTCTGAATGAAGCAGTGGCGGGTAGCACCAGAGAATTATTTTCTCTGGAGTAATAAAAAACAGATTGAAGAGAATATTGGAAAATAAATTAAGGAATGTGCTTTGAAATGGTTATTCCAAGAGTTTTGGTTTGAAAAGGAAATTGCAGACAGCATTGTTTTCCATATATGAAAATATAATGCAGTAGGTTTAACCGTTGGACAATTGGAGTTTATGTCCCACAGTGACTGACACATCTCCAGTGAGACCCTGGGAAATGTAGTTCTTCTAAGGGGGAGGAGCTGCACACAAAGAATATCGTCCATTCTTGATTTTCCGAAGCTGTAATTGGTAGCTGAAGGGCAGAGGAAGTTAAGCATTCTGTCTTTAAACCATCTGCCGCTCTCAGGCCCTGGGCCAGGTCTAATCCTCTCCCACACCAGAGCTACACACCAGGGAGAGTGATTCATCACACCAGGGAGAGTGATGCGTCACAGGGGAAAGTAAATCACCGCCCATACTATTGATTCTGCAGACATGTTTCGTGTGTAAACTAAATGAGCAATCTTTATGCAAACAAATGGATGTTGCTGAGACTTGTCAGCGAGCATCAAGTCCCTTATTTTCATTCATTTTTTTTTTTTTGTATTTTCAGAGCTAATAAACTGACCACACTATAGTTTTGCCACCAGACTGCTTGTAATTTATAATAGATGCTGATGATAACACAAAAAATTAATTATGTCAAAAACGACCTTTCCTTTAATAAAAACAATACAAAATATGATCTGAACTCCATCTCCATAGTGCAGCTCTGAACTCCATCCCCATAGTGCAGCACTGAACTCCATCCCCATAGTGCAGCACTGAACTCCATCCCCACAGTGCAGCTCTGTGTTTCCAAGTAGGGCACCCTTAAAATGCAAGTGGTCGACTACCCAAGGAAACAGCACCACTGAGATCAATCAGCTTCCCTCAGCTTGGTTTGACTAAGCCTCCTGTGTCCACAGGACTGGGAGGCAATATAGAAGAAGTGAAGCAAAGTGTGACAGGGCCTTCCTCCATCTGTCACTAGAAAAAAAAAAAAAATTCCAAATAGTACATTGGACGAGATAAAAGGATAATCTCATTAAGCCACACAGATCAAAACACAGCAAATCCACCACAATTTAGGACAGACTGTGATTGGATAATGACCTCAACCAATGAAGGGGTGGAATGATCACATGAAGCCTGTTTGAATGTGAAATTCCCCTTGAAAAACAAGTTGTGTAAAACTTACAAGATGCAGGATTATAAATTAAGACAAAGCCAACAATTAGTCCATTACGTTTTTTCATTCCACAATATGATTGCAGGAAAGGTGGCCTTTTTAGGTTGATTATTGGAGGCAAACAGGAGAAACTGGTAGTAAAATGTATGTTAAATAGTCAGAAGTCATTTAAAAGTTTTAAAGAGTAGGCAGTGAACTTTTACTTGATTAAAAGTCATGGTACGTTGTGATCAGGGAGGTGCACAGACAGTTCTGTTGGCAATCTCAGCCTTCAGTTCACCCAGTCCAGAAGTGGCATAGAAATGCAGGGCTCACTCCGTGAACATAGCAAATTTACCATTTCCTTTTTTATCAAAAATTTGAGATCCAGCCCCACAGCTAGAACGACATTCCTGACCTATTTGGGGGCAATCAATTTCTGCAATCGAGTCGCTCTTGCACACGGAAATCTGATTTCAGGAATGAAGCCTATTTCCAGAAATTGGATAAAAGATGAAATCTGATTTCTTATCAGACCTTGGAGATGTATTTGAGAATCCTGTTATTAAAGACTAAGCTGACATACCAGCGCACATGGACTGACTGTGCGGGGGCCTACAGTGCCCAAATGGGCCATTTTGTTACATCAGAACAAATGTGTCCTGCAGACAGTTGAAGTCAAAGTTACACTTCGGGTGTGCAAAATAAGCCATCCATCATTTCACTTGTGCCTGAAAATGGTAACATCAAATAAAACCGTCCCCTCGACGTTTGATGGATGAGATGAATTTACGCTGATGAAGCAGCTGAAACAAACAAGGAATTTTGGTGACATGACATAGACAATCCAAGACCAACCCTCACCATACGTTCACATTTTTACAACTGACTACAAAGTATTTTTCAGGTTGAGTTTTGTCAGCAGAACAAGGGGCTGGTTGTCGGTTGGGTTTGGAGTAGCTTGCCAGGTTGCGTAGCAGAAGTGCTGACCCTTGGGGCTTGACACAGTGCTGGATGCTCTCTAGACCAAGGATGTCAGACCCCACCCTGAGGACCACAGTGTCTGCAGATGTTCAGTCCATTTCAGTTCCCAGGTGATTAATAAGTAACCAGTTTAGATTCCCGACCCCTATTCTCCAAGGTCTAAACTGACCGCTCTTTGAAAGAAAACTACAAAGTCCAGCAGGTTTTTGAGGACTTGAGTTTGACCCCCCTGCTCTAGACCATAGGTAAATGACAAGCACAAGATGGATGGTTCTCATCTTTATGTGTTCTGAAACGTTTATGCTCAAGCTTAACCAAATAAAAGCTTGTTTCATTACTCACTAGGAGTCAATCTTGGGTTACAGATGTTATATTGACTCTTTAGTTTATTTACCCCAGGTAAATTAGCTGAATACCTGCAATGGATGTTGAAGAGGTAGCAGCACACTAGATTTCAGTGGATCAAACATCATGACTCCATGCTAAATAAAAATCTTTCATCATATTCCTCTGGACTTTGAAAACTCCAAAAGTAAAAAATTTCATTCATCAATTATAAATCTCATAAATCTCAGTGTGCATTTATATCCGTGCAATTAAAATGATGTAACTGTTTTAAGTGCTTTTTCCAACCATCTCATAATAAATTCTATGTAAAATGCTAGTGACCATTACGAAACTACAAGCTTACATGAAAGCTTACATGTAATCTATTTTTTAACAAATGACTCCAGTTATGACAGGGAAATCAAAAATATATATCCTAGGATACAGAAAACAATCCCTCTCAAGGTTCAATGTGATATATATATATATATATATATATATATATATATATATATGACTGTACATCATTATGTCTGAATATGCATACTACGTGACAGACCACTTATTGAGTGATTAACTGATGTGCAGGGCCAGGGCCATGGATTCTTTGCCCACTGATAGCTTCTATTAATCGGTTACCAGCACATGCTCTACACTTCCTGGTGAAGAACATGGGCTTCATGTGAAGAACATGAAGGACAAGGACACGCTTCACACTTTCCCCTCTCTGCTCTTCTTTGCCTCCGCTCCTGAGAGTGTGCTAAAAGTTGTTAGCATCTCTGTATGTTAATACAGGACTATAAATGTGCTAAAAAAATTGATATTAATTCAAACCCCACAACCCAGTTTAGCATAAGAAATAGTAGATTATAGATAGAGCTTAGCTCAGGGTAAATCCAATTTATACATAAAACAAAATCAGAATGAGACCAACATACTGCAGTTTCCTAATGTAATTTACACTGACAGGATGGAAGTAGTATTCCGGGATTAGTATAGGGTTAGCCGACCTCAGGTTGGTCAAAACCCATAAAAGGATTTCTGATTAGCTTGTGTTCTTAGTCATTGAAACATATTAAGAGTTTTTAAATGTAGAAGTCAACTGTTGCAAAAGGTAAGGAACCACACATTAAATTATTGATTTTCAGTGTTTGAAAGTCATCCTCTAAAATATTCTCTTCTCTGAGGACAGAGAAATCCATTGCATATCAAATCGTGACAGGTAAATTGGGATTTGAGTGCACCAATAAATCATCTTCAAATAGAGTGCTTCAAAGAACCTTTTGAACATTGTTCATACATAGTGATGTGATACATTAATGTATGTGTGTGTGTGTGTATCTGTGCATGTGTCTGTGTGTGTGTGTGCGTTAGCGTGCGTGTTTGTGTCTGTGTGGTGTTTGTGTGTAGTGTGTTTGCGTGTGTGTGTCTGCGTGTGTTTGTGTGTGTATATGTGTGTGTCTGAGTGCGCGTGTGCATTAGCGTGCGTGTGTGTGTTTGTGTGTGTGTGGTGTGTGTGGTTTGTTTGTACATTTGTCTCTGTGTGTGTTCATGTTATTTACTTTGGTAAAAAGGGGCCAATGGATGAGTGGAAAAGAATAATAGAATTATAATTTCAAAATAAGGAGAGGTCTCAATAAATTTCCATATGATTTTCTGGCAATTTCTAAAGAAAAAAATAAAACCTCAAGGTAACATTCCAAGGTAATTTCTTCCATAAATCCGGACTACATAGAATGACAACAACAACAAAAAATCTCTCCTGGCTGGTTGGAGACGTGTTGTCATATTTGTCATAAGAAAGCTCTGAAAAGCTTTTCAAGCACACTCCACATTCCTTACATCCTGAACACACTCCTACACAATCTTGTGCAGCGAGGAAAGCAGCAGGCCACTCACACGTTCGCTCCTGATGGTTAAACTCCCTCGAGCAAACACGGGGGCTGCCATTCTGCCTGCACACTGAAGAGCCATACAGCCGTTTAGCTTGAATACAGACTTAAAGTGGCACTGTGGGGATCTATTCAATCAGAGATAGTGGTGCTTTCTCTTTCATGTGGAGCAAACACAAATGAACAAGGACAAAGCTCCTGAACAGAGCGTCTCCTTGACATTCTTCACTGTTCCGATTCACCGGTTGTTAAACAAGGGAAAGATAGTGGGGTCCATTTCATTTTAGTCAATTCAGGAAATTAATGACAATTCAGTTAATTATTTTTATTGAATTCGTCCAAAATACGTACAAGAACATTGTGGGCATGATTTTCCGATTCCTGAACAGGGTTTTTAATTTCCTGGAACTGATGGAATTGAGGTGAAATTGACCTCAAACCCTGGAGGTGACTGAACCCCATCGCCACCAGGAAGCAGAAGCGAGGGAACTCTGAGGTGAACATGCAACGTTTCCATGGGACTCTCTGAAGGTCGTGGGACTCGCTGAAGGTCGTGGGACTCTCTGATGGTCATGGGACTCTCTGAAGGGTGTGGGACTCTCTGAAGGTTGTGGGCCTCTCTGAAGGTTGTGGGACTCTCTGGAGGTCGTGGGACTCTCTGATGGTCGTGGGACTTTCTGAAGGTCGTGGGACTCTCTGAAGGTCGTGTGACTCTCTGAAGGTCGTGGGACTCTCTGTTGGTCATGGGACTCTCTGATGGTCGTGGGACTCTCTGAAGGTCATGGGACTCTCTGAAGGTCGCTCGTGCTGTAGCAGTCTGGCCTCTCAACACCAGAGCTCTGGGCGTTACTTCCAGCTCTAATAAGCAGCCTCCTAGCCCCTCCCCCTGCTCCCAGAATGCTGAGCGAATAGTACAATATTAGAGATGATGGAGGCTGCATAATTCATGATGGCGGAATCCCCATAGACGTCCAGGGGGGCAATTATTAATGCATGATTCTGCCACCGACGTCTTTCTCTCTGTCTGGCCTCTGACAGGGGAGGAGGGGGGTGGGGGGACCCCACCGGATGCACCTTAGCAGCAGTTTTTTTTAAATTTTCCTCCACTTGTGGAGAGGGGGGGGGCACCCCACGCCTGCGCAAACGGCGAGCTGTGACACGGTCAGAAAAACCTGTTGCGCTTCAGTGGCTCGTGTACCAGTCCAGACCTGGATACTTTATCCGCAATATATTTTATCAACTGAGACATCAGAAGAACACCCTCAGATTAACCATTAATAAATGGTAATTCTCAACAATACTAAATGATTCTTTCATATGTTGAAAAATTTCAGGGGTCTGTAGGAGTATTTTCAAATTTGAGCAACATCTAAAATGTGTTTGAGCACATTTGACCCGGTTTGTTTTCCCCTTCATATATGGAACGGTTTACATTCCTCCCCCAGGCCACAGAGGATAAAATATTTTGCCCACAAAACTGGCTCCTGTCCTGTCCAGAATGTGTTTGCATATCACCTGTGGAACTGCTTTTCTTATTGTCACTATTGATTTCTGTGTTTAAATGTAATGAGTCAATGACTTAATTTAATTACAGAAAAGGCAATGTGACCACACATCAAAGCCAGAGCAGAATACAGTTTAAAAAACTGGGGGTAACACTTCATTTGAAGGGGTATACATAAGGCATACATGACACCTACATAAGCACTACATGACACCTAACATAGACATACATAACCATTCATAAATGCTTGTTCCACCTGGTGTCAACTGTCATAAAGGGTTATTATGTCACTTTCAATGTCAAGTGACATAGTTGTCAGTTGACATACTGTCATACTGATATGTTATGACACTTTCAGCATCAAAACGACATAGCACTTTATGACAATTGACATCGTCGTTCTGCTTGTCAAAATGACATAATGATTTAAATGAAGTGACATAGCCGGCCAACCTAGACAGGTTGGAAAATTAATATTTAAGAACAAAGGGCAGTATTCTGTCCTGACATTGACTGTCATGACACCAGTATAACACTGCTATGTAGGATTTTTAGGACCCTTAAATAAAGTGATATCTATTTATCTATTCATAAGATTGATACAAAAAACTATGACAATGAATAGAATAGAGAAATAGATATCACTTCATTTGAGGGTCCTAAAAATCCTACATAGCAGTGGCATGCTGGTGTCATGACAGTCAATGTCAGGACAGAATACTGCCCTTTGTTTTTAAATATTAATTTTCCAACCTGTCTAGGTTAGAGGTTTGAGACCTCTAAGGCTTTGCAGCACTGGTAAAATATATATGTACAATATTTTTCTTCCTTTTCAAAAAATGTTTTTATCTACTTAACAATATGCTATTGCGCATGATCAAATTATTTTATTAATTGTTTCTTACTGGTGGATATATTAGCAAAGCAGCTCAGGTAAAGCACCCTGCTCAAGGCTAGGACAGCAGTACACACCTGGGGCCTGCAGTCTTTCAGTTAAAAGCCCTTTGATGCCTGTTCCTCTAACAGTGTGTGACAGAAAGCAAACTGTGGTCATGCTATGCATACATATTCGCAGGGCAGGCATGTTACTCCCAATGCAGCCTGTCAATCAAGCTTTCATTGAGATTAACTGTACTAATAATAATCATTATGAAACGAGGCAATATGTTTCTGTGGCCAGTCGAATGCGGCCTTAAAATAGGTTCCTGACTAGACGGTAGGGATCAGTGCCTCTTCATTAAAATTAATGGAGGTTTGGGCATGTACCAGCATTCCAGACATTGCTTGTGGTGACTTGACAACCGCAGCTCTGATAACAAACCCAAACCCTGACAATTCCTTTCTTATCCAACAAAAAAAAAGGTCTCCTGTCGCAGTGGCTGGAGTCTGAGCATTGCCTGTGTTCCTCTCCACAAGCCTGTCATTCTGTTACCAGCTTATTATTCTGGGGCCAAGCCATCATCATGCACCATAGCAGAAAAAAAAAATAGCTGGGAGCTATTCCACTTTAGTTTTATCAATTGAGATTAGTTAAATTGAGTGAATTTCTGTTTATTTACAGAATTCAAACAACGCTGATGTTTAACATGTAGCTTTTATTTTAAATGCTGTACTTCCAAATAGCTAAGATAAACAAATAGCTTTTTGTTGCAAAGTAAATACAAATGAATGAAAATGGGTTTAAAAAGCATTCAGGTGCAAAGCCTGTTGCATGCTGAATCTAGGCCCTGTATCAGAGTCATTACGGTCACTCTGGGGAGGTGATCTGGAAGAGGAAGGCATGGAGGGTCAGAGGGGCTTTAGGAGCTTTAGTCTCAGTGTGGTCTGAGGGGCTTTAGTCTCAGTGTGTCTGAGGGGCTTTAGTCTCAGTGTGTCTGAGGAGCTTTAGTCTCAGTGTGGTCTGAGGGGCTTTAGTCTCAGTGTGTCTGAGGGGCTTTAGTCTCAGTGTGTCTGAGGGGCTTTAGGAGCTTTAGTCTCAGTGTGGTCTGAGGGGCTTTAGTCTCAGTGTGTCTGAGGGGCTTTAGTCTCAGTGTGTCTGAGGGGCTTTAGGAGCTTTAGTCTCAGTGTGGTCTGAGGGGCTTTAGTCTCAGTGTGTCTGAGGGGCTTTAGTCTCAGTGTGTCTGAGGGGCTTTAGGAGCTTTAGTCTCAGTGTGGTCTGAGGGGCTTTAGTCTCAGTGTGTCTGAGGGGCTTTAGTCTCAGTGTGGTCTGAGGGGCTTTAGTCTCAGTGTGTCTGAGGGGCTTTAGTCTCAGTGTGGTCTGAGGGGCTTTAGTCTCAGTGTGGTCTGAGGGGCTTTAGTCTCAGTGTGTCTGAGGGGATTTAGTCTCAGTGTGTCTGAGGGGCTTTAGTCTCAGTGTGGTCTGAGGGGCTTTAGGGGCTTTAGGGGCTTTAGTCTCAGTGTGTCTGAGGGGCTTTAGTCTCAGTGTGGTCTGAGGGGCTTTAGTCTCAGTGTGTCTGAGGGGCTTTAGTCTCAGTGTGGTCTGAGGGGCTTTAGTCTCAGTGTGTCTGAGGGGCTTTAGTCTCAGTGTGGTCTGAGGGGCTTTAGTCTCAGTGTGTCTGAGGGGCTTTAGTCTCAGTGTGTCTGAGGGGCTTTAGTCTCAGTGTGTCTGAGGGGCTTTAGGAGCTTTAGTCTCAGTGTGGTCTGAGGGGCTTTAGTCTCAGTGTGTCTGAGGGGCTTTAGTCTCAGTGTGGTCTGACTGGGGCATGTCAGAGGACACCGCCCATCAACAGGGGAGGTTCAGGAACAGAGAGTCCATCCTGGCTGACACATCATTTTTAATTTCCACCAAGAGGGAGAGAGATCCAAGGCAAGCGGGTCCCTCTCCTTATCCCAGGTAAGAGGGTCCCTTCCCTTATCCCAGGTAAGAGGGTCCCTTCCCTGATCCCAGGCAAGCGGGTCCCTCTCCTTATCCCAGGTAAGAGGGTCCCTTCCCTTATCCCAGGCAAGCGGGTCCCTTCCCTTATCCCAGGTAAGAGGGTCCCTTCCCTTATCCCAGGCAAGCGGGTCCCTCTCCTTATCCAAGGCAAGCGGGTCCCTCTCCTTATCCCAGGTAAGAGGGTCCCTTCCCTTATCCCAGATAAGAGGGTCCCTTCCCTTATCCCAGGCAAGCGGGTCCCTCTCCTTATCCAAGGCAAGCGGGTCCCTCTCCTTATCCCAGGTAAGAGGGTCCCTTCCCTTATCCCAGGCAAGCGGGTCCCTCTCCTTATCCAAGGCAAGCGGGTCCCTCTCCTTATCCCAGGTAAGAGGGTCCCTTCCCTTATCCCAGGCAAGCGGGTCCCTCTCCTTATCCAAGGCAAGCGGGTCCCTCTCCTTATCCCAGGTAAGAGGGTCCCTTCCCTTATCCCAGGCAAGCGGGTCCCTCTCCTTATCCCAGTCAAGCGGGTCCCTCCCTTTATCCCAGGCTAGAGGGTCCCTTCTCTTATCCCAGGTCAACCGTTTAGAATTCACACGTTTGGCAGATAGTGTTTTTGCAGCTACATCTTTTCCACACTGTTCTAGTGTCCGTAAGTGCCCCAAAAAATGATTGGATTGATCATGAGTCTGAATCTTCAGGATGACTGTTACAAAGCTTTGCTTCCATTATTGCTGCCATTAGACCGACCCCCTGAGATCAGAGGGGCATTATCCTGCAGCACTGCTGTTCTTACAGTTTAATTTTCACAGAAAAGTTGGAACGTATAATTGGTCAGACATATGCACATACACGGAGTGCAAGTGCAGGACAGGGCAGCAGTCATAAAAGGCTTATGCGAAAATATTCACTCTAGTGATCACTTTCACCTTTGTCACAACAATTTGTGAACCACGGTGAAAAAAATGCATCGAATGACACATTGACTGGAGTGCACCACTTCACCTTATGAATAAACTGCAGTCAATACCCGAGCACAGTCCTTCACTGGCAACACAGAATAAAATTGTAGATAGTGCTGGTGCCTATACGTTACCACCTCTATTATTAGCACGCTAAATTGCAAACCTACTCCATTAACAGATTGGGCCTTGTCCTCTGTAGCTAGCACTGGCAGACATACGCTGCTGATAGAAACTTCTTTCAATTACCGAACACTATTAATGTGACTCAGAGTGACAGTCTAATCTAAGATCTGTAATTAATGTGTAAGGACTGTGAATTCAGAAAATTAAAAGTTTTCCAGAAACCTGCAATCAAGTGCTGTCACAGCCAAGCAGGTCAAGGGTGGCTGTAATCATAAATTTTCTAGGGCTTGTATGACAATTTACACTCATAAACATTCTTCCCAGCAAAATATGCGACAGGTAAAAAAAATGAGTAAATAAAAAATAAAAAAAACCCATTGCTATGCATGCAGGCATAAAGTTCACCTTGGCCACTAATTGCTCAGTTTTTTAATCCTGATTAAGCGTCAAAGCAATTACGAAAGTTATTTTTAGAGCGTGCCCCAATGTCACACGTTGGTGTGCCAGCTCACATGCACGCCATGTCCTGCCACACTTACACGATCCATTTTCTCAACCCTGCATCTCCGTTGAGCCCACGGCGATCACGCAATGCCAAAACATAAATCCACAAACCATTAAAGGAGACATAATGAAGATATGGGGCGTCACCCCTTATTACCCCTTATTACTTACAGCAGCATGATTGCCATCAACAGCACTCAACAGTGCAGTGTTCTGCATGTGTTATTGTTGAGATGTGACAGAGAAGATGCTGTGTGTGTTATATAAATATTAAGTCTCAGACAGGATCCATGACAGCCTGCCGTGAATATGAATTGATTTTGATCCATCGAAGATTTTTCAATCCCGTAGCTATTTTTACTGCTCTATTTATAGAAGGCAGTAGACTTTTTTTCCTCACCGTAGAACATCAGTGCATGTGCACTTCACAGCTCATTAAATCAGATATTGGATTCTGTGAGCAGAATTTCTAATCGCAGAGCGGCGGTTAAGATCAAAACCAAACACAGGACGCACTGTGAAAATTTGAGCCTTTGGATTTAGAATACCTTCAGATTTATTTCACTAGTGGTGAAAGCAGACCTTTATAGACTTTGGGTGAAGACTGGAACAAAAGGTTGGATTCTCTAAAGTTCTGCTGATACCATAGATGTTGGTAATGGCTGAAGTGAAATAAGTAACATTTTTCAGAAACCCTTATACTCCACGTCAATTTCTTTCTTCAACAGTGTAAAAGAACACAGTGTTGCCTGTGCAACTGTTTAAAAGAGTGACTTCAGTTTTGGCTCTGAATCACCTCCCAACCTTCTCTTCCTATGGCTTTGGAAAATTACACTCCCCACCCCTGCACTCTGTCCAGCTCCTGTTCCCCCCTCCTCCCCAATACCCCAAGTCATAGTTTTCACATTACACCGTTTATTTTGCTTAGAAGATGCCCCTGTCCAGACTAACTCTCACAGCGTACATTTCTACACACAGTCCATTACACACAGACGTGTATTTTTACAGAAGCAGTTCAGGCAAAGCATCTGACGCAAGGGTAGAACTGCAGAGCACCGCATGTGAATTTAGAACATGCAGCCTGCTTTCCTGACGGACACGCCCCCATCCTCCGGCTGAAACAGCCTGCTTTCCCTGCGGACACGCCCCCACCACCATCCGGCTGAAACAGCCTGCTTTCCCTACGGACACGCCCCCACCACCATCCGGCTGAAACAGCCTGCTTTCCCTACGGACACGCCCCCACCATCCGGCTGAAACAGCCTGCTTTCCCTACGGACACGCCCCCACCATCCGGCTGAAACAGCCTGCTTTCCCTACGGACACGCCCCCACCACCATCCGGCTGAAACAGCCTGCTTTCCCTACGGACACGCCCCCACTACCCTCCTGAAACAGCCTGCTTTCCCTACGGACACGCCTCCACTACCCTCCTGAAACAGCCTGCTTTCACTACGGACACGCCCCCACCACCATCCGGCTGAAACAGCCTGCTTTCCCTACGGACACGCCCCCACTACCCTCCTGAAACAGCCTGCTTTCCCTACGGACACGCCCCCATCCTCCAGCTGAAACAGCCTGCTTTCCCTACGGACACGCCCCCACCCTCCGGCTGAAACAGCCTGCTTTCCCTACGGACACGCCCCCACCACCCTCTGGCTGAAACAGCCTGCTTTCCCTACGGACACGCCCCCATCCTCCGGCTGAAACAGCCTGCTTTCTTGACGGACACACCCTAAGCAAGGGCTCTACTGCAGACCTGCCTCTAGTGCATCTCAATTCTAGTCATTTCTATAAAGAAACTTTGTTGAATATATTTCAGCCATCTGGGATTTCCTGTCCTAGTGAACAAGACAGAAAGTCTTGAGAACAAAAAGGCCTAAAGCTAACTTTCTCACAGTAAAAGCAAGGGGAATATGGGGGGCGGGGGGCGGGGGGAGCATCATTTTTGAGCCCATGTTTTAAAGAGTAATGTCAGCCCAGAAGTCCCCATTAGAGCAATACACAAAAGCAAGAAAAAAGCTTATTCACTGGTTTCTGTATATAGTTTTCCATGCATGACGTAATATACTTGTACGTATTTTTTTGCAGAAATAGATAAATAATCATCATTCTTTAATCTGCGTTTTTTTTTTTTTTTGATGGTGATTATGTTAAAGGTAAAAGAAAAAAACATGAAAATAAGCCATCAACTGAATAGGCAGCTTCTGAAGACCTAGCTCAACTCAAACTGTTTCTAGCCCTGTTAATGATCAATAAATCTGTAAACGTGTCGACATAAGCATAAAAAGATGTGTTTTATTGTACAGTCGAAGGTACTGTGGTTTTCATTTTATTGGGCCACTTCCTTAGAAACCTGTTCCCAACTTTATTTCAGATAGACCCATTGTTACGGTATGAAATATACCTGCGTTGCGATAACCAGGCGTACAATATCAGACGTAACACTAAGCCACTTAATCAACCATCATGCAGTCACAGAGGGAGAGATGTATTTCCAGTATTTCTCTCAGTGGAAAATGAGTCATGTACATTTAATGTTAATTTCTTTGCATCAATGATATTAACAAAGATAATCTATGTACCGTATAATATGGGGCTTGTAAAGGCATAGCCTGTTTGGGTGCCTAGCCCACTCCATAACTCAACTGTACTTTCTCATGACGTGGCTCAGTCTGGAGCTCCTTTTGGGTCTGGAGGGAAGAATCTAAAGTAACAGTATACCTAATAAGCGGTTATCCTGTCCTCTGGGAAGTCATTTCAATGACACTGAGGCAGGTGTTACATAGGTGACAGGCGAGGCAGGGCAGATGAATAATGACATACCAGGCAACGTCTTTCCAGGCGAGTGACACCTTTCTTCAGCATCAGGACAAAAAGGAGGAGATCAAATGATCCACCAGTGAAACAGAATCATGGATTCTCCAGACTCACCAGGAGCTCAGCTCCCACATTACCCCTGTCCTCCATGCTTCCGGCCCGCAGCTAGACCATCATGCACCCTGCTGTGGCTGAATGGCTGAAGTTAAGCAGGGCTGGGCTTGGATGGGAGTCTTTTGGGAAAAGAACGTTTCTGCTGGAAGTGGTCTTGTTGGGCCAGTACTGGGCAGTTTTCCCTCAGGAAAAAAAACCCCAACATAATCTGTGATTTTTTTCAGTAAGCTCAGACATCCATGTTGTCCAGCTGTGTTACTGCCACCAAACCCTGTATTGTGACCCTCAATCACACTTGTTTTGTGTATTATTTAAGTGCCAATGTTGAGTTAAAGCCAAATTAAAGATAATGGCCTGACATTAGCTCCATGTTCAATACTTACAGGTCTGAAAACCACAGGGAGAACAGAGCCAATGAAAATCTTTTCCCACAATCCCTCTGCTGTCCCCGACACCAGCCAAAGTTGCAACGCCATGTTGGGTCACTTTAATGAGCTGAGCGCCATGATGAAGGAGCATGTATCGCTCTGTTCATGCGGTAACAGAGGTCAGAAGCCATTAGGTTGAAGAATTGCTTTCATTTCTGAACAGCCCGGTGTAGGGGACCGCTCCAAAACCATGATTGCAAACCACCTTTCCCGCCAGCCCATTTCGCCCTTCAGGCCAGGTGCTATCCATCCTCGGTGGCAGGCAGTATGAACTAAAAAAAGCATTAAAAGTCACTCAGTTCAGTTATTCTCACATTCTCGCATGGGCTGGAATGACTGGCGGGTGAATGTCGCCAACGCGTCTGATCATTGTCTGATCTCTTTAAATCTTTAAATCTCTTTTTTATACTGACTCACACTGTGTATCAACATGCAATACGCAGCGCTCAAAGCAGTGATATATATATATCATCTAGGTTGTCCAAATACATTTGGTCATACTATATCTTTATACTATATACTATATTTATATATATATATATATATATATATATAAAATACAGATACACACATATTTGGTACAACCTCTTTGTAACTTTTTCCCCATTTCAAATACTATTCACCATTTTCATCAATCATTCCTGTTGGATGATGACTTGACCAATGAAACAGCAGTGTGTGCTCCACTCTAGTTCTTGGAGAGTTGTACAGATGCATTTCAACCAGCTGCTGACTGCCAGCCACACCAACAGCTCATTCACGTCACCGACCAATCAACTCCAAGGGCATAATTAAAACTTGGATGAGGACCCAGAAACCCAATGCAAATCAGGACATAGTGTAGCAGGGAATGGGTCACAAATGACACCTTTCCACATTTACCCTCAAAGTTTGAATCCTGGCCTGGGCCTTTCTGTGCGGAGTTTGCATGTTCTCCCCGTGTCCGTGTGAGTTTCCTCTGGGCATTCCTCCCACAGTTCAAAGACATGCATGTTAGGTTAATTGGAGAGTCTATATTGTCCCTAAGTACGAGTGTGTGAATGAATGGTGTGTGTGTCCTGTGATAGACTAGTGAACTGCCCAGGGGGTATTCCTGTCTCTCACCCAATGCACTCTGGGATAGGCTCCAGCACCTCCCATGACCCTGACCAGGAATAAACAGGTATAGATAATGGATGGGGTATAGAAAATGCAAAGCTATTCCACCATGAAACAAATCCGTCGGCACATTTGTTTGGGGCCTCCTTTTTTGGTCCTCATAAAGACTGAGCAGGTCCTCAGAGCCAAAGCTCGGTCCACAGAAGGACTGAGCAGGTCATCAGAGCCAAAGCTCGGTCCTCATAAGGACTGAGCAGGTCATCAGAGCCAAAGCTCGGTCCTCATAAGGACTGAGCAGGTCATCAGTGTCAAAGCTCGGTCCTCATAAGGACTGAACAAGTCATCAGAGCCAAAGCTCGGTCCTCATAAGGACTGAGCAGGTCATCAGAGCCAAAGCTCGGTCCTCATAAGGACTGAACAAGTCATCAGAGCCAAAGCTCGGTCCTCATAAGGACTGAGCAGGTCATCAGAGCCAAAGCTCAGTCCTTATAAGGACTGCGCAGGTCATCAGAGCCAAAGCTCGGTCTTCATAAGGACTGAACAAGTCATCAGAGCCAAAGCTCGGTCCTCATAACGACTGAGAAGGTCATCAGAGCCAAAGCTCGGTCCTCATAAGGACTGAACAAGTCATCAGAGCCAAAGCTCGGTCCTCATAAGGACTGAACAAGTCATCAGAGCCAAAGCTCGGTCCTCATAACGACTGAGAAGGTCATCAGAGCCAAAGCTCGGTCCTCATAAGGACTGAGAAGGTCATCAGAGCCAAAGCTCGGTCCTCATAAGGACTGAGAAGGTCATCAGAGCCAAAGCTCGGTCCTCATAAGGACTGAACAAGTCATCAGAGCCAAAGCTCGGTCCTCATAATGTCTGAGCAGGTCATCAGAGCCAAAGCTCAGTCCTCATAAGGACTGAACAAGTCATCAGAGCCAAAGCTCGGTCCTCATAATGTCTGAGCAGGTCATCAGAGCCAAAGCTCGGTCCTCATAGCCAGAGCCAAAGCTGAGCAGATCAGGAGGCAGCTATTACTCTGTAACAGCTTATTGATGTGATAATCAGTGTGTCTAAAGCTATAGCTGCAACCATAGTCACGACACCAATCTCCTATCCCTATGGCATCCTGTCTAGAGAAAAAGACATTTAAAATAATTGCAAAAAAAAACAGACTTCAATCGATTGAAGGTTTTGAATCTGTCGCCTTTTTTTCCTTCTTTATTCTTCCTGTGAATTGTGTCTTTGGCCCCGATGGAACATATCTATCTAGTCATAATTTAATGATTTGTTTTTCAGTAGCAATTTGCTTCCAATTGTTCTGCTTCAGACACTTTAGTCTAAATTGAGCTCCAGGATATGGCAGGGCTGAAGGAGAGGGCTGTGATGTGATTGGAGAGGGGGAGAGAGGGCTGTGATGTGATTGGAGAGGGGGAGAGAGGGCTGTGATGTGATTGGAGAAGGGGAAAGAGGGCTGTGATTTGATTGGAGAAGAGGAGAGAGGGCTGTGATGTGATTGGAGAAGGGGAGAGAGGGCTGTGATGTGATTGGAGAAGGGCAGAGAGGGTTGTGATGCTATTGGAGAATGGGAGAGAGGGCTGCGATGTAATTGGAGAAGGGGAGAGAGGGCTACGATGTGATTGGAAAAGGGGAGAGAGGGCTGTGATGTGATTGGAGAAGGGGAAAGAGGGCTGTGATGTGATCGGCAGAAGGGGGGTAAGGCTGGGAACGTGCTCATGTCAGAGTTGCTTTGGACATGGAAAAGAGCAGCTCAAGGAGCAGAGGAAATGAGCATTCTTTGCTGAATACAAACAAAACAAACAATTACCCCCTAAGAGGAGCATTCTGTGGAAGCGGGTGGGGTTAGGGTCTCAAATCACATGACAGCCCTTTCAGCAGTATCTTCCATGAACAAGGTCACTCCACTCCGTCTGTTTACTCACATGGTCAGATAATAACGGCACACCACAGAAGGCCATTCAAATTTCCACACGGCCATTTTTAATGGGGCACAACAATATGACCAGCTTTTATTAAAGTAGAAAATATCGGTTTAATATTACCCCCCCAACCCCCCCAAAAAAAAAAAAAAAAATAGCATCAATCAATTCAGTTGCTGAGGTTGCCTGTGTCTTATTGAATTCCGTGTCTGTTTTTTTTACGTGCAGATAGAGCACTTTCTCCCGATTCGGCACAAAGTCGTTTTTGGCTTCGGCACTGCATTTCAGCATATTTCTGTTTGACAGGGAACAACGTGGCCGTGCTGGGGGGGGCGGGGCGGGGCGGGGCGGGGGGGGGGGGGGGGGGGGATGATGCTGGAACGATAGCCAAGTTGCTTTGGTGTGATTGACAGGTAACATATTGCGTTTCCCAGGGAATGGAAAATCTAAATCAATCAAATTGCAGACTGCATGGATTATAGGATTGCCCGGCTGAAAAAAAAGTCACAGCACAGCAAGCCTCACTCAAAAGGCTTGTGATACTGACTTGCAAAATCATGTTTTGAACAAATAATACATACATAATCAGAAAACAAATAATTTGTCATATTTGTTCCACTGTAACGTTCCAATGTCATTAATAAGTAATTTGTCAATAAAATGTCAAAACACTTATTTCAACCTGTTGAATTAAAAATGTAAAAAGAAATTGATAAACAAATATGCATCGGTCACTGACAGGAGGATGCTTTGCCAGTTGATAGCCATACCGGCACCAGTTCAGACAGACATCGCATCCAGTCAGCTTGCATTTGTCAACATGCAATAGCACATCCACTGTTTGCCGTTAGCCCAAGTCATTGTGTCAGGTGGCCTGCGATCAGACTGTGTGACTGGAATGGGACCATTAATTGCAATATGGAGGCCTTGTAGATTTTGTAATGAAGTTGCCAGTTTTCATTACACTGGCCAGTGTTATGTTTAATGGGAGCCATCCCATCCCATCCCGTTTTTTTTTTTTTTTTTTTTGCCTGCTGACTGAGTTTATTAGTAGTTGCTTTGTTCCACTGCAAGCCTTTGCCATTATAATTCACACCAGAATTCGCTTGTGTCATTAGCCATCACATTTGAGTTTGGTGAGTTTGGCCTCGCTTTGCTCTGGTGTCACAGACACTGAATGATGGCGAGGCTGCCCTGGGCTATGGCTCAATCATTATGCCTGCTGAAGCAGCCTCCACCCGCATATTACACAAGATTGGGGTTTCCTGGTCTGGGAAGCCAGATCTCAGACGCAGTCTTGCAGTTCTATGGTCTAGGAAGGCAAGTTTTCGATGAGAGAGTGCCGTTCTCCAACCTGGGATGACAAGCTTCGGTTTGGAAAGTCACAGGCAGTTTTGCCAATTGCACCTCCCTCCACAGCCTGACAAATGCTTAACTCCTAATTAGCTGTCAGGAATTTTAATTAAGGAAATAATTACTTTGTCTTAATCACATTCTCTTTCCATAATAAGGGAACAGTACCTTACTGAGAGCGGCAGCAATCTTCTCTTGAGCCTTTTGGACCAAACATATTTTTGGTGAATGATGACTCTTTTAAACAACACACTAAGCTGAGCAGATGCGATTAGCATTACTTGTCTTTGTCAGTAAAGCTTTGATCTGATTTTTTATGCTGGCTTGAGGTTTTATGAAGGTAGACGAGTGTAATGGGTAAGGTACCGTGCTCCCAGAGCAGTTACCTGGATGTCTCAGGTTGGATAGGCAGGTGAGACACCATTCTGTTTCTCTTTAGCAAGATGCTTGCCTGGTAAACCAACGAGAGTGAGTAAATGAGAATGTGCACTGAGGAGTGCTGTCAGCTAAGAAACTGAATTATTGAAAACAAATAATAATAAAGTATGTACTGTAAATACAAAATCCTTACAAACTCCAGGCCAGTGTTCAATGAACATTTGTCCTTTGATTTACAAGTAAAAACAACCTTTTTTCCTTTTTTTTTTTCTTTTACAGTTTTTCGAGTTACCTTCAGTGACTGCTGAACAGTCCAAACTGTATTTGTGAAGAAAAAAAAGACTAACTGTTGCTTTTATAGTTGTTAGTCGATGTGAAGCACAGGCCATGCAAAGATGTGCACCTCACTTCCAAATCTGCTGAGTTTGCCATTATCTGCATTTTCTCTCAGTAAGCTCACACATTTACATTCTTCTGGAAAGCAATTAATTAATCAATTAATAATTAAACTTGCACTAGTTCTTTGCTGAAAACAAAAGTTAAATGCTGCACTTTTAAATCACTTCATTGTCTTTCAAAGATTCTTTTGTTTTAATCTCACTTTATGAAATAATAAATATTTATAAATATTGAACTTTAATTGAACTTTAACTTGGTGCCATACATGTATGCTTTTTGCTGCTGCGTTATATTCTACATTCTTTTTTAAATGTGCATCAAATTTCCTTACAAAATGAGTGCTCAAGCATGACAGACAATAACTGAGAAGGGTAATATATTAGATTCTCTTAGTAACTGGATGTGTTTAATTGAGAAATAGAACTGAACAGTCAATCACCTGAAAAAGGCCATAATGAACACGCAAGTGGCTCATGAACAGGGGACAGGAATGATGAAAAAATGAATTTCCTAAATGATTTTATCACGTTCCACATGCACGCTACCAATGTGCAGCTCAAACAATGTCACCACAGATAATTCACCCACTAAACCGTAAAGGTGTGAGATCACAAATATGCGATTGGAATGTTCTGAACTGAACATAATGCTGATGTCACAATCACTGCTGGTAACTGTAATCAATGGAGTTCTAGAACACTGTCTTGGAATTTAAAAAAAAATTTTTTCCCAAAAAGCCCACTCTTCAAAGGGTTAAATACAAAGAGGAGAGGAATGATGTAATGAAACTGCTAGGGGACAGCAGAGTGACTGTCTATCTGGTGCACACTGGAAAAAACACCTGCTTAATCTCTTAAACTCGTCTCGCCTCAACAAACTCTGACTCCTCCCTGTTACTAAGCCATGCCCCTTTCCACTGGGTTCAATGCTCCTGGACATAACTTGGCTACATTTAAAATGAACCCTCAAATCCACTGAGTTACAGTACTTGTCGCTGCTAAATGTTCCCACTCTCCCTTGCACCTCCCATGGCATGTCGTTACGTTGTAGGTTTGCGCATTGACGCTTGCCATTCCCCAAACATCTTCGCATGTTCTTCGCAGGTCACTGTGGTGAAGAGTGTCTGCTAAGTGACTTACTGTGTAATGTGTTCCTTTACGGGCCTAAAAAAAAGTTTCCAAAATTCAGTAATGATATGGAGAACAAATATACTTTCCTGCAGTTCATTCTGAGCTGGTCCTTTTTGCAGCCTTGTCAAAGCTCAGTTTCGGGCGAGCGACATTCTGGCTATTTGTGTGAAAATAAAAGGTGTGCAGTCAATTTGCCGGTCAGCGCCGATCGTGTTGAGACGTGACTGCACCGGCACATTGCTCATTCACAACACTTGACGTTTCGGCTGAATGACGGGCATTGATTTATGAATACGGCATCCATTATTCATCGACAGGCCTCTGGCTGTCAGGCGCGCTCTCCCACGGCTTTGTTTCCCACGGAGGGGCCATCGGTGTCACCTTGGAAACCAGGCCTGACCCTGAAAGCTCACCTGTCGTCCCACCCAGAGCGCATTACCTGCCAGGCTCTGCTTTAGAAGACAGCTTTCCCAAAAGATGGCCTAATCCTTCCCAATGATTTCACTGGGAAGGACCTCTGCCCCTGTTTATTATGAAACCGATACATTGTCGTGCTCTCTGCGATTTCGCTCGTGCATACGCAGGTAGTTGGTCCTCCTCGGTTGAGCAAGCCGGTGTGTCGATGCAACGCTCCCCTCGTTTAAAGTTCATCTTGACGGATGACGCACACGGCCATTGCTGTGTTTCTTTTGCCTCAGGCTCCTACAGTCCATTACACAACAAACAAATGACAATGAAATCACCGATATAAAGCAATTTTACAAAATGAAAACATTCAGAAATGTTTCTGTGATGAACTGGCTGTTATACGTAGCCTTTGGCACATCAGATTTTTGAGCTCCTCTGTGTTAACTACAAGTCTGCCTTTGGCAAACAATATGGCTATCACACGCCAGTTCACAAAAGCACTTAAGATGCAAATAAGAATACTTTATAATTTAATTAAACTTGGCAACAGGTAAGTATCATTAAGTTTGAGTTTTATGTGCTCACAGAACTAAGCATCGGTAGGTCAGATGTTTTGGCAGCTGCACAGATACCATTGGTCATGCATAATATTGTATGGTTTTGAGTTTCTGCAGAGGGGAAGATTCCCCAACAGTGCGTCTAATATCAGTATAATCTGTTCCAAAATGTGTCCAAACAGCCACCAAATGTTTTTCACCATCCCGTTTTCAACACAGGCAAATCACTAAAGGGCATTCAAGAAGAAACGTACTAATTGGCCTAAAACCATCTGGCAAGACAGAGTTTCAGTTGTCCTCATCACTGTTCTATTAATTATCAATTTGCATGTTAAACAAGCTGGCCTCCATGAGGCCATATAAGCGCAGGCATTCTTGAGATCATAACTCTTAAACTGTTTCTACACCAAGAACACAAAGGCAGTGATTACTGGGGGATAAGATGTTAAGTAGCCAAATGGATTTTAGTGTTTACTCACAATATGCAAATGAACACTTCAGCTGAAATCATTTTTGGAAATTGAGCAAGAAAAACATGCTTATACTCAATAACAAATGTGAATGAAAAGCTCTAAAACAAACCAACCGTGTTATTCAAGCAACTGTAGCATTTGCTCAGCTGTGATTCTTTCTCCTGGGAGAATTGTGTAGCTTACATTTCTACATTTTACCCATGTACTCCACTTGCTTCTTGAAGGAAATTCAGACTTTATAATGATACCCAGCTCAAAATGGCAGATCCTTACCTCGGGACCTCCCTACTCATTATACCAAATCACAAATAGACAATCATACTACTGCCGACTCTGAAAACTGAAAAATAAACAAATATTAAGATAACAGAAGTGAGCTGACAGAGGATAAAAGGTAAAGAGAATGTACTTTATGCGTCAAAACTAAATGTTGGCCAATTTGAAAGACAAATAGAAATTAGCTTTGGAAGAAAAATCCAATAAATAAGCACATATGTGTTTGTAAGCACACTAACGGGGTACCTAGAGTTCTTCTCTGTACAAAGTGGATGGTAAAAAGCCTCACCAAACGAGCCAGGAACAGGTGGTGAAATGCGGTTCTACATGCCTGCCATTTAAGCAACGCAGCGTCCATTGCCTTCATTTGGTAGTTTTCAGTAAAGGCGACATTCACACTCGGTGAGGCACTTATGCCCATTCAGATTGCAGGAGTTCACACCTGAGATCATACATACGCAGCTCCAGAGAGGTCCACTACTGCTCACACTAACACAAATTAATACAAGTCCAAGCCTCAGAGATTAGCCAATAGGATTACACAGACTATACAATTCACTGCCAATTCCCCCATTTTACAAACTCTATTGCAGCACTGTGAGATACTTTACTTTTAACTAGTTGTCTGTATTCCAATTTCTGTGAGTATTACAAAAATGGACTATATATAACACACCTGTTTAAAATATTGGATTTTTTTCTTTCAAAAGCAGAGACACTATCTGGTTTGCTGCCACTCTACTGATTGACTGCTCACTCATTAATTCAGCTGTGTGATTACTGAGGTACAACAACCTAACAGAATCTTGGCACTGCGAAAATGCTTTTATCGTCTGCAGTGATCATCCGCACACATTAGGTCAGCGTTTGCAGTGCCCATTTAATCATTTCACAAGTTCTCAGTGCCATCTTTTCCGTGATGCCAAAAGAATACAATGCCAAAAAGACTTCTTTTTTTTTCCATTGCTCTCTGCAAATTAGGGAGATCATTTAAAAAGCTTTCAACAAGCCAAAAGTAAACAGGCTGGTTTCAAAAATGTTGAAATGAAATAAATGATGAACGATCCAGAGACACAATCCTCAGGTACTAATGTGTTTACAGAAGAAGAAGAGGAGCCATTTAAAATCCTCTTTGCAGTTTAAAATGTTTCTGAAGGCACATTCCGCTCTGACTAAGTGTACACACATTGGAATAACGCATTTGGCCATTTCCGTGGAAATTTCCATTCATCAATTATTAATCATGATATCAGAATGCAAAGTTACCGCTAGGAGAACTTCCCTTTTTTGTCTGCACCATAAAAACCACAAAGCACCCATCCTTTCAAACGAAGAGCAGTGGGACATCGAACTCTGAAGCCGTCGGTTAGACACTGAAATGCAGTTTGCTGACTTAGAGAAAGGCAGAGGGTAGACAATGGCCTGCACTAAAGGATGAACTCAAAGGCACTTACGACAAAGTGACTGAGGCATCACATCGTCGCAGCTTGCAGACTTAAATGTGCAGACTCTGGAAACAGACGTGGCAACAGGATCCAAGGGCATAGGTGCCGATATATTAATCAAATCATTGAAGATATCTTGGACTAAATAGAAAAGGAGGACCTCATCTTTTCATTGTATAAATGACATAAATGGAAATCAGATTAGTCTGAAATGAGATGAACAGATACAAAAGAATGGGCCACTATTAAGACACACATTTCACAAGCGTCGATTTTTAAAACTGCAGTGGCACCTCTGATATGTCTCAGACTTGTATTCTGTGCTTGTTTTTGTTTTTTTGAAACCCATTTTTAAAATTCATCATATTGTAGCTAGAGGAATTAATGAGTTCTTTAAGGTCTTCCCTGGCCTGACTAAAAGACAGACAACTCACAAAAAACATTCCAGCGGTTGCTTTCTAAGATGGATCATTGCATCATGCTTTCGCCTCCTCCAACTGAGAGAAGCGTCAAAAGTTTGGGTTGTTATTTATTCATCAGATCAATCTCCGAAGCGCAACCTTCAGCCTGACACCCTGTGTATCTCTGAACAGCCAGGTAGCGAAGAACAGAGATGCAGTCCTTCCCTCGCTGCTCCAGAGAGAGACGCGTGTCCTTCCCTCGCTGCTCCAGAGAGAGATGCAGTCCTTCCCTCGCTGCTCCAGAGAGAGACGCATGCCCTTCCCTCACTGCTCCAGAGATGTATGCCCTTCCATCGCTGCTCCAGAGAGAGATGCAGTCCTTCCCTCACTGCTCCAGAGAGAGATGTGTGCCCTTCCCTCGCTGCTCCAGAGAGAGACGCATGCCCTTCCCTCGCTGCTCCAGAGAGAGATGCATGCCCTTCCCTCGCTGCTCCAGAGAGAGACGCAGTCCTTCCCTCGCTGCTCCAGAGAGAGACGCATGCCCTTCCCTCGCTGCTCCAGAGATGTATGCCCTTCCATCGCTGCTCCAGAGAGAGATGCAGTCCTTCCCTCACTGCTCCAGAGAGAGATGTGTGCCCTTCCCTCGCTGCTCCAGAGAGAGACGCATGCCCTTCCCTCGCTGCTCCAGAGAGAGATGTGTGCCCTTCCCTCGCTGCTCCAGAGAGAGACGCATGCCCTTCCCTCGCTGTTCCAGAGAGAGATGTGTGCCCTTCCCTCGCTGCTCCAGAGAGAGATGTGTGCCCTTCCCTCGCTGCTCCAGAGAGAGACGCATGCCCTTCCCTCGCTGCTCCAGAGAGAGATGCATGCCCTTCCCTCGCTGCTCCAGAGAGAGACGCAGTCCTTCCCTCACTGTTCCAGAGAGAGACGCAGTCCTTCCCTCACTGCTCCAGAGAGAGATGCATGCCCTTCCCTCAGAAAGCAGACCAGTTATTACTGGCCCGGGTCCATGGGGGACCTGTTCAAAGCGACGGCTGAATGCTAATGCTATTTCCTGCGCGTGCCCCAAACGTAAGCCAACGCCGCACTCGCCCCCCTACGCCCCCAGCGGTGTTCCAGAGCCGCGCGGGTTCCGCCGAACGTCCTTGACGCCGGTGAGAGGAGAGGACGAGGGCTGCCCGGCGGGCACAGCGCTTCGCAGAGTGTCATGGGAAAAAAAAACTCCCAGCGACAGGAAATGACACAGTTCAAGGTGATGTGACATCTCCGGGACACCGGGCATGAGATGAATCTTTGAATTGCACTTTCATCTCTGTTCCACATGGTTACAGGCAATACAGATCTGACAGACCTCGCACTCCCCCCCTACCCCCCTGCTCTGCCCGACCCCCCCATACCCCCCCCCATGCTGGAGCGGTGCAGGAGAGCTCCTCCTCCTGCCAGTGATGACATTATTGCAGGAGCACAGATCTGGGCTGCAGAACAGAGACCCCACTGTGTAGAGCGCCCAGGAGAGGCAGCAGCAAGGAGTACCTGTGCATCAACCGCTCACACACACATACACGTACACATACACGCATGCACACACAGACACACACACACACACACACACACATACACACATACGTATACACACACACACACACATACATACACACACACATACGTATACATACACACACACACATACATACGTATACACGCACACACTCACACACACACACATACACACACGCACACACTCACACACACACGTACACACCACACATACACTCACACACACACACACACATGAACACATACACACACCACACACACACGCACACACACACACAAACACATATACACACACACGCGAACACATGAACACACACACACCACACACACACGCACACACACACACAAACACATATACACACACACAAACACATGAACACACACACCCACACACACATACCTACATGCACACACACACACACACACACACCTACACGCAAACACACACACACACACACACACACACACTTCAAATGAAGCCCTAAATATTTCAATTAGAAAAGGCATGAAATAATATTATACAAGGTAAAGAAATCTGAAACAAGCATAGTTCAGTGAGAAAAAAAAACTTTAATAGCATCATGGCTAACATCGAGAACAATGCCACACATCAGTAATGGACCCTCACAAGATCACAATTTAGTAGACTTTAGCAGGGCTTTCCGGTACGGTGCACCGGCTGCTCACCAGCTGGGCCAATCAGCTGTCTGGAGTCCCGGGACAAGCTTATTTCTGTCCCGAAATAGTTCACATGTCTAAGGAACAGGCCAATCTCATCAATGGCTGGTGGCCTACTGTTTTGGTGTTAACCAGCTCATAACAACATGCGTTCCTTTAAGTCGATGAAAACTTGTGTCAAGAAATTTGTGAGCTGGAGAATTCCTTCAGGAGGGCCAACTACCAAAACCTGAGAGGTGAAAAGTATCCGGTTTGAATACTAACACAGAGGATCTCCAAAGAGTGTCCTTTTAAAATTGGTGTACATGGTAAGCATGAGGAGGTATTGCTATGGCTTGCAGGATTAGCCCCCCCCGCCGCCCCCCCCCCCCCCCCCCCCGACACCCCCAGCTAAGCCTTGTATTTCTCAGGAGCATTCCATCTCCTTCAGAGTTCAGTGGGTCATATCTCGGGCAATTTTTTTAAATAATAATCTATCTATATTCTGTCATATAATTAGCCAGTAAATCATACTGTTGCGAATTTAGCTGAATAAACAGCTGATAACAGACAATCCGCTGCACCATTACAACATTCATGGACCCTCATTTATATATATATATATATATATATACATATATACATATATATATATATATATATATATATATATATATATATAAATTTATATTTATAAATTTCAGAGGAAGCATTGTGTATGCATGAATGAAAGTGCTTTCCTCATCAATTCTGCACTGTTTGCACAAACATTGATTGTCTCTTTTGAATGGTGGGGCAGTGTGTGTATGTGTGGGGGGGGGGGTGGGGGGGTGGGGGGGGTGTGCTTAATCACTGTATTTCCACTGCAATTCAAATTCATATTCTATTTTATTTCGTCCACGAGAAGAGAAACAGAGACAAGCACTGTCTGTTGAGATTTTATTTAATCTTGTGGGCATCTGAGTCCAGGACAGAAAAAAATGAAATGCACCTCCTGTTAATTTATCTATTTAAACTGGGATTTTGAATTCCTTTGCTAATTACTGGACTGAATTCCCCCAGCATCTCTCTCTCGTTAATTAGAGAACCTGAATACTTCACACTTGGCTTATCCTCGACAGGAAAGAGGGACTACATGAAAAACCAGCCAGCATGCCTTAGTCCTGCTCTGGTGTTGATAAAGAACCAAGTCATCCGCTTCTCAACCTTTTCACAAAAGAAGAGGTACCATGCAATGTGCAGAGAGGCAGCTAGTTTTTACAGGTTTATACCAGGTTTCCTAAATATTACCCATTATAGCACAAATGTGGAACTACGGTGATGCATTCTCCCTTTCTGGTGTTTTGCTGTACGAGCATGAAAGCCAATGAAGTCGGTAATGCACATTAGTTTACAAATGAGAAGACATCTGGCTGAGCGCTGTACATTTGCCACAGGTGAGAAAAAGTTTTCCTTTTGTAGCCAACAACATAAAGAGACAGAAAGGGCAGTGTTTATTACTGTTAGCATGTGACCAAAATGAAAACATTTGTGATCATCTTCCCAAAGGGAGTATGATGTCAATGCCAAGGGGACGCGATGTTTGGGAGGGATTTATCGTAAAGTCCACACCTCCCAGGAACTACAGCGCGCTAGCAAACAGGCCTTTGGGAAGCGGTTTAGGCACAAACTCATCTAACAGGCTGGTCCTTTCGGCCAATGGGAACGCAGAACACATCTTCAGCACTCCTCTTTTCATTCCTGTGGCGGATCAGCCCTGATTGATGATTGGCTGCAGTTAGTGGGCAGAGCCCCAGCTGTGCCTCTTTCAGCCAATTCGGCCCAATCACCACCAATTTCACAGCCACTTGTGGGTCAGAAAATCCATTTGGATTTTCGGCTTTAATTCTCCCTAAAATCGTGTTAACAAAATAAGAACAAACAGTTTTAGTTATAATGACAAGATAGACTCATTCCTCTGAATAAATCGGGTTATTTTCATTTCCTTAATGATTTATTTGTTATAACAAACCAGTTGGAAGCTTTGAAGATTTTTAGACTGAAGAATGCTGTGTAATGAAATCAGTTTGACTTCTTTAGCAGATAGGCTACATCGTTTGGGCATTGACAAACTTAGTCAGGTAGAGGCAAAGATCCCTTTCCCATTTTGCCCATCTTTTTCACGTTTGACTAACGGAGGTTAGGGTGGCACCTGTATCCTTTACTTGTGACTCATTTACGGCATATGAAATGTCACCTAAACCTTGAAACCAAACAATACCACACACCTGGGCTGCAGGAGCACAATGCTGACATCACCAGCCAAGCCACTGGGGATGGCAGTTCTGCCAGAAAGAAACCAATCAGGAGCCATCACCAGCCAAGCCATTGGGGATGCCAGTTCTGTCAGAAAGAAACCAATCAGGAGCCATCATCTTTGGATTTCTGAGCTCCTTCTCAGTTATGGAACACCTCTGTACCTGAGCTGAGTTTTGGTGTCAAGTGTATTTTTTTTTGGTTGGGGGGGGAGACTCTAACAAAGTATGTGTGGGTGTGTGTGTGTGTGTGTACACTGACATATCATATTGTCTTAATATTGTGTGTACACGTTTGTTTGACCATTATTGCGATGTGAAATTATTTATCTAAATGTTGATTTACACCCAATTAACCCAACAGAAACCAATGGTAGTATTCTGCTCTAGGATTTCAAGATTATTCAAGGAAAACAGGCGTTTAACTAAACTTTTAGCAAACAAAAATAACGCAAGAAAAAACTATATGCACATTGGTTTATATTTATTCCAAAGAAAAAAATTGTTCTTCAGTAATAATGATTGAAATTATTGTCTTTATTAAAAGATTAATGAAACGTTACTCCTTGAGGAAAAATTAGGACGATACCCTGTTTTAACTCGGCGTCTCCACCATTTGTACATTTTTTCAGGTGAGAATACAGCACATGAGACAGGGGCAACGCGCTGTGATATGGGTAATCTGTTCAGGTGAAATATTATATGGTAACAAAATGGCCTGTTCTGTTGACCTGGCGACCAACATGCTCCTGTTGCGCTCTCTCTCTCTGACATCCTCAATCATCAAAGCAAATTCCTTGGCCAATTAAGAGATGTGCTGAGGCCCTCAAAGATAAACAAATGCAGGGTGTTCCTGACAACCACTCTGACAGGAGGCTTTCATCATCTCTCTCTGCAAACATCAGAGCGCCACTCGATTAAGATAAGGAGGGCCCAGTGCGGGGCCCAGATCTCTGCCAGGTCATTCCTGCCAGTCAGTTTTAACATTGTCACACTGTAATAAAATAAAACAAAAGAGCAATCTGACATCCAGCTGACAATATCAGTTGAAACCCTTAATTCCCACCCAAGTAATCGCTGTGGAGGTTTCCAAGATTGGAATTTAAATTATCCAGGCTACGCCAGAAAAATGCACAAGCCTGTGTTCTATTTTCAATTCCCAGTAGTGATTGTTACATTAGAATGTTCGGTTAAGAATGATCCAATCACAGATTTGTGATGTCACACCTAAAGATCCCCTAGCACTTATTGAAAGAGAAGAAACACGGATCCCAGTGTCCTGGTCAAATTCACACAAAAAAATCCCCTTCACCTGCCAGTATAATCCCTTGCATCGCATTCCCCACCAAATTCTATTCCCTTGGCTGTCACTGCAAAGGAGAAACAAGTTCTCAGTTGATCAACCACATTATAGACGTAACATAATTAAATACATTCCTCCGGTACCAGCGGCCTCAGTAATCCCATTCATCCCATAATTCCACCGTCCTCTGATGCAATAACTGCTCAGCTGGTGGACTGCATTATCTGCGCACACACAGGGCCCATCACAGAGCGTGCTCCCCCAGACTGGCTGACAGAGGACGGGAGATAGGACAGGCCTGCAGTTAAACACAAAAGAATATAATTTACCCACTGTGGTGTGCTGGTTTAAAAGGCTGGCCACAGGTGGCATGACATGCATATTCAGAAAGACAAAAAGCCTTAGCAGACAACATTAATACTGCTTAAAATGCATGAATGGTGCCTTAATTAGACCATTAATCATCAGACACTCTCAATGGCCCCTGCTTGTCTGAAGGGATGGCCTACACAACCTCAGATACAGTCACCAGGTATTCTTCCTCTGACACCACTTTACTGTAAGTGTGTGTTAACATGTTATTCCGTCATCTGTACAATAGATGAATCTGAATTTTATTTGAAATAAAACAATGAGGAAGCCAGCGAGGTTAGAAATAAAACAATGAATATGAAGTCAGCTTTAATATGAGGGTATTCACATCCATATCGGGTCATCCATGTAGAAATCACAGCCCTTTTCATACATGGTAGCTGTGTGTGTGTGTGTGTGTGTGTGTGTGTGTGTGTGTGTGTGACCATGTGTGTGTGTGCATGCGTGTATACTCAAAAATATTTACAATATTATAACAAATAGTACAAAAAAATAAATTCTAACAAAAAAAATACATTTTGCTTAATTTAGAATAATGCCACAAATAAAAAATACATCCTACGTAACATTTATCTCCAAATTAACTGGTTCAAAATGCAAATTGCAATTTGCAAAAAAAAAAAAAATGTGTTGCCTGTTGGGTTTTAGTCTTAATATTGCCTTGTATTACTGGTGTTGACACCGCCATCAGGAAACAGTCATAACTCAAATTGGTGAAAATGTGTATTAATAATAAATCAAACCTCTTTTGGGCCCAGTTCCATATGGACTCCGGAGAGTTTTCGTTGTTTTTACCACAGAAACTCTGCTCCATCAAACTCAGTTAAGATTTAATGGCATTTTCGGCCGTATCATTCAACATCTTAGTCCATGAATGCATACAAGTAAATATTTTAAGCTCATTCATGATATGCATGTACTAGCAAAAATATCAACTGCAGAGAATGACATGCAGTGAATCTTTTACACTCCATAGAATTTTAATGCGACACATTAAAACAACTGAGCCAATTCAACATATGAAAAAAACATGTTTCTGCAGACATTAAATTACAAAATGACACTGATTTGTGATGCATGAAGAGAATCGGATTTGCACCAAGGTCATATCTGATGTCTGATCTGTGTAATATATGATAAAAAGCCACGCCTTTCATCAGCCTGGATATAATGCCATGTCATGTGGGTCTCTGGTCTCCTCCACACTGACAGTGTGACTGTTTGATGTGCTGTGATTGAGAGGGAGGGGGGAAACCCCTGGGACCCTGAGCAAACGCTGAACACCGCAGCAACAAAACTGCAAAAAATGAAACGGTGGGGCATCCATTAGAGAGCCGGGCCCCGGCTGCCACCCCCATCTCCTCGCCTAATCAAACACCAAGGGAACGATCCCGTCTCCCGCAGCCCCGAGGGATTCTGGGAGATTACGCCCAGCCTCCCTCGCCCTCGCGCCCCTCCCGTGGCCTGTACTCACGGAGGGCGAAAGCCGGGGCGTCACCGCGATCGGCGCTTTAATTAAAACCAAATTGAGCGGACAGAGGCGGTCTATACACGCGCGGCTCCGTCTGAGTAATCAATCACCGGCGGTAATGAGCAGGCTTAACGAACGGCGTTCCTCGTGAAAGAGTTCAGTCCCGTCCCGTCCCCCCCCCCCGGAAAAAAAAGGCTCGGGACGCTGATTAGCGTTAGCGAGTCCTACCGGTCTGCGCCGCCGAACAGGGGAGAGATGGAGGTTTTCGGACCAAGATGACATCAGAGCGCACCCCTGTGTGACATAGGGCTTCATCTTTGGTGGAATAACAGTAACACCCCAAAAAAAAACAAACACTATTTAAAGGAAACTGCTTAAAATGTGCATCATAATCTTCCCAGAGACTTGGTTACTGGTCACTGGCTTGGCAGTGTAATGTTCGCAGGGGTAACTTGTACACGTGTAGCTCGGGAACTGTGGGCGCAAATCCTAGGGAAACAGTCCAGCTGTTTTTTATCCAGCTGTGTAAATGAAAAATGTGTATAAATGTATGCAGTGTAAGTTGCTCTGGGTAAAGGCATCTGCTAAGTGGGTACTATTATAACAAAAGCTAATGTCTGAAGAACTTCTCTTTACTAGATATGCTGTAGATACACTTCATTTTTTTGTTTTTTTTTTAACTGCTTCTCATATGCAGGCAGTAGATGCCGAACGATGCAACTCATTCACACTAAGGATTCTTCAGAACAATGCGACTGAGGGTTTCAGTTTAAGTTATCAGTCAACCTGGAGCCCAAGGAGGACCGTTCAGCCACGAGCAGTCAAGCTGGCCACAGCTGGGATCTTGGCTTGGGGATGGTGTGTCCTCCCCCCTCCCCCCCCCCCACCACCCACCCCACCAAACCCCTTAAGATTATTCCCATCGTGTTCACAGAGTTCTGGGAAACAAAACGGTTAACAGACCACTGGCCACTTCCCAGGTTTACAAAAACAAAGACTGTGACCGTCCTTTTCTTTTTTTTTCGCCTGCGACCCAGTTTGGAGGTGTAATCTCTGCCCCAGACCTACTTTTTTAAAAATGGCTGGCATCATTAACTGCCGTTCTCTCTCTCAGCCCTGCGCTCACATCAAAGTGTGGGATAGCAGGGCCAGCTCGGCCTCCTGAGAGAGGGCCCAGCGCCCAGACAACAGGGAGAGAGAGAAATGAAACACTTCAAATGTAGGTTACTGGCACGCATACATGCATTACGCCTTCTATTTATTTATTTATTTATGTTTTTTTTTTGAGGGATGGGGACACAGTGGAAGGAGGCAGATAAAATAAAGCTTTTAGAAGAGACGGGGAAGATGTGGAGCAGAACAGGAACTCACCCACCACCGCTCTTATCCATGCATTACTGCACACGATGCCCCACTAACCTCTGAGTCACACCCACTCCGCGGCTCAGCCAATAGCAGACTGAGCCACGCCTACCCCTAGGCTCAACCAATGGTAGCGAGTGAGGCTGGGATGTGGCAGGTAGGCAGTCCGTTTCAGTTGGAAGTTTATTTCAGTTAGGTAGCTTTGTCATTAGCCATGCAAACAGGCTGTCAGACTTCCCTTATCTGTGCCACATGCGCTTCAAACCCCAAAAACTCAATTTCTGCAACTTTAAGTGGAAAATGCACTGTGGCGAGCTGTGGCTGTAGTGATAATAAAATCAAACTGAAGTTTAATTTGAATATAGGTTATCAGCATGATGCTATAAAATATTCACACTACAGGTGACACACACATACACACAATGCCGGATATCTAGTTTTAGATCACTGCGTTTAAGGAACAGACAATATAATTTGATTTGGCAAACACTCTTTGCGTGACTGCAATATCCATTTTCTATCACTGTACCCCCTCCCCTTCACAAACACCAAAAGAATGCCTTGGAGGCAGTTGGGGTGACGACAAGGTCTCTCTAATATATATATATATATAATGCCCTAGAATTTGCTTCCTTTAAAATTTTATTACTTTATTGCTAGTGTGGGCCAGATGCCCAGTGCATGACTAAAGAATGTAGTACAAGAATGTTCCTTGTGATCGGAAATTTGAATGCAATCTGAGATATTTAATTAAAATCACCAAGTTAAAGCTTTAATGTCTGTATAGATATGGGTTGTTGAGGCCTGAGCATAGGAATTTATATTTTCAGGGCGTTCTATTTGTTACATGGAAAATAGTTTTTGTTTTAGCTGAGCTACATTACCTGATAACATATTCATGTTTGGTCTCGTAATAAAGACTGTGAGACAATGAATTTTTTGATACTAATATCATAGTGCTTAGCCCTGCTTCAAACCACATAAGGCAACTTTAATGCGTGAATTTGTCAGCTTTCAGGTAAGACTGCTATCACATCTCCACCCTTCCATCATCCGTCACCTCGGCCAGTCAGCCATGTTGCCCCCCTCTCTCTCAACCATCCCCCTCCCTCACAGAACAGCTTAAAATGCGGACTTTTCTTTGCTGAGGCCAGAGTTTTGGGGTATTTAACTTACCCAGTTAACATCAGTTACGGTGGACAGTCGAGGGTTGTATCTGCTGTTGCCATCTGAACCTTGAATCCGGGCCTTGTGCTTCTTGGTATTTGGTGTGTGCAGGGTCTGATGTTTTTGTTTTACTGCTCATCTGTTATTTTTACATGGCTTTTTGGAACATTCAGCTGTCTTTTGGTTTTTTAACCTTGATCTTGGTTGTCTTTGGACTTCTTGGGAGAAAGAGGCCGTGGATTGGTATTTTCCCACGCTGAAAACAAAGATGGCCGATCGGGCCCCGTGCTCCGTGTCGCACGCGCTGCATTGTGGGGGGAGAAAAAGAAAGGGATGAAAAGGAAGAGAGGAAGCGGCCGCTCTCGGCATGAACCCGTTTATAACGTCCCTAATCAAAGCAAGCGGCAGGGTGAGAAAGAGAGGGACTGACATTTGGAAAATGATCAAGGAACGTCGCGGTACTGGAGCACTAGACCTTTCGGTTGTTTTTGCGCCGTGCGGCTTTTGACCAGACATGGTGTCATGGCCAGGCGAGAAGGGGGGGGGGAGGTTGGGTGTGGCGTAAAGGGGGGGGGGGGGGCTTCATTTTGAACACAGAGGGCTCAGTCAGCGGCAGGTGTTGTGCTGTGTACTCTATGTACAGACAGGAGCACAGGAAAAAAGAGAGGTAAATAGTGGGTTTGTAGCCATGACTGAGGAGAGCGCTTCCCTTTGCAGTTTCTATATTAGCTTTAGATAGAGATCAATGTCTTCGTTCAGAACCGTCAAATAGATTGCCTCTTAACCCCAGAAAGTCCGCTAACGCAGTGTTAATGGGGGGGGTGTGGGGGGGGGGGGGGGGGGGTTCATGTTGAAATTTCACACGACCCTCCCCATCTAGGCACAGCAGCACAGACGGGGGGGGGGGGGGGGGGGTCACGAATCCCTCACGGAGCCAGAGTCACAGAGCTGCGTCCTTTCTTCCGACCGCGCGTGCCGATAAATCACAGCCCAATAAAGGGCCGTGTGTTCGGAGCGGCTCATCGGAAGCTCGGGTGGGCGTGTTTAACGTGCGTTCGGGTGAAGCGGCCCGTGCGTCACTCGCCAGACATACAGTCCTTTAAAAGAGAAGGGAGAAGAGAAGGACCAAAGATTTACGATTGGGTTTAAATAAATACAAAAAAAATAAAATCATAATAATGACTCAATATTTCATGAAAACAATGTACTTTCCGATAGTAATAGCACACAAAGTGCTCATCTTTATAATGTATGGGCACGCAGTGTGTGAATGCTGTGACTTTGGAAGGTCGTATAGACCGCTCTTTCAACCTTGAGCCACAATAAAGGAAAGGGGTTGGGTTGTATCTACACCTGAGACAGTTTATTAGGGAATGCGCTCGTATTTCCAGGGTAGATTAGGACCTGTGGAACATAACGGAGACGTGACTTCCTCAATATTACCCCAAGATGCTACTCCGCGGCGTTTCGATTTGCTTGTGAAAAGTTCCCTCTGACAGAAGGAAGCGAGCCTGACTCTCATAGTTTTTAGGCACGCCCTGTATACATCAATGTCCCCAGTACAGACCATCGATTGTGATTTATGAACAGACGCAAACGGTACAACAGAGTTTCCAGACAGTGTGCTCATTGAGCCACACGATAGTATGAGAGACAGCGAATGACTGCAGAGTGACAGTTTAAATATGTCAGGAGTGAGGTCAGCCCACAGCCAGAAACAGGAAAGCGTTTTGATGTGAACTAGTTTAATCTTGCTTGAAGTGGAACTTCTTTCCAAAAAAAAGAGAGGAAAAGATTTTAGGGACAAAGTCCACTCCCACCGGACCACCTGGCATTGTCAGAAGTTGACACTGGGCTGATGCTGTCTGCGGCTCAACCCTGTCCCTAACGCATGAAACCATCGTGGAGCCCGTCTACAGCGTTAACATAAGTGTGGGTGAAGAACCCATTCACACAGACGGGGGTGGGGGGTGGCAAGGGGGGGGGTTAGTTTGGGAATTTTTCATACTTTCAAACTTAATAGCTTCGAAATTTTACAGCCTTCTGCACAGTCCAGTCACAGATCCACACATGCCACTGGTATGCAGAAACTGAGTGGAGGGCACAGCGCCCCCTACCTGTAGCTTTCTTCTGTGATGAAGTCTAAACGCGATCCGTTTACCCCTGGCTCCGGGAACGAATCAGTCCTGAGATCAATGCGTAATTAAACAGAGTCCCAGTCCCATAGCATCCACTGTAAAGCAAACTGAGGAGCAAGAGTTAATTTGCCTTTTTCAAATAAAAAAATCACCTGGAGACATTTATATATGAACTAGTAATCCACAAATTTATTAAAATAAACACATAATTCATGGGTTCATCTTGCAAGGCTGCATAGCTTGGTATATCCAGGTATAGGTATGAAGGCATCACAACAAAACCACATTTTCAACACGTTACTCAGGCATACTGTATAACGCACTGTCTATAAATTATTAATTAAAACTAGTTGAATCTAGCCCTGCCATTGAAAGCATTGATATCAAATGAGGCCAAGTTACAACAAACAAATATTGGCTACCTTAGCTCACACAAATTCAACAAGCTGTATTCAATGCTGCTGCCCAGTGTTTCCTAAATTATTTCAAGTAAATTGGTCCCTTGTTTTTCATCTTACCATCTGAAGAGAATGTGGTCGTTCAATGTGATTAATGTTTTAAGGGCTGAGAGTCTGTGGTCATTTCTGTGGTTATTTCTGTAGGGAACCCTGAAAAGTGCAAAGCTCTCTGTGCTATATAGGTATGGGGCATGCTAACACACCAAGCCGCAAACATACCTGCCATCCCAATAAGCAAATGACCTAAATTAACATCCTGAAAAAACAAACCAGACCCCTAGCATACCCCAAAGAAGAAGAAGAAAAAAAAGTAACTTTTGGACATGATGGTTGATCACAGCCCATATTTATTACCTCAGAAGAGGAGAGATGCTCCATTTCAGCTTTTATTTAAAAAGAGAATAAGACATGATGTGGACTGAGGAAGCCTGTCCAAGAGACCAAGATCAGCACTCCTGCTTCAAGATGCGTTAGACGTAGGGCCCCTGAAGTCGCTCCGCCTGGAACCAGTCGACTGCGCCGCCCAGCCCAAACGCCCCCCCCCCGCCCTGAGAACGGCCTTGTTGGGGACCTGCCCGCGTACATTGGCCTTGAGGGACCTCGGCCAAGCCAAGACTCGCCGGGGGGAACCTGAGCGCGGAACAGCGAGCGGGGCGGCGGCCTTCGGGCGGTGAAATATTTACGAGCCGCCTGAGCCGCGGGGCGGGAACACGGGCCGCCCTTCGCCCCAAACGCCGGCCTCATTATTTAATCTTCAGACGCCTCCTCCGCCGTATCGCCTTTACACACCTGTGATTGTGTTCCGGGCCCCTCTAAGTTTCCCGGACTGAAAAGCCTTGGCCATCGGCCATCGAGCGTCCGTCAGATCGATGAAAGAGTAATGGAAGAGCGAACGAGAGCCGTGAATGAGCGCGCCGTCATCCATCTCACGTCTGAAAGGGCTCGCCGGAGTGCGATCCTCCCCGACTGTAACCCGACGCCGCTGTAAATTAGGCTCGTTGGGCTGCGCTGTTTCCGATACTCCGACGGCCCGCCGTTATTCTTTTCGACCGGGCCGCCCGGCGCCTTTTGTGCGTCTCCGCCAGCAGATGTTGGCGTTTCGTTTGGCGGCGGGCGGCAGGGGGGTACATGACACGCGATCGATTTCCCGAAAGCTCACCAGGAGGCCGTACCCGCGAACGGGACGAGCCTGCGCGGCGTCCACGCGCGCGTGCGGACCTGCGCGGCCGTCGCCCGCAGCGGGAGGGGTCTTACCCGCGCGCCCGTTACCCGCGACGAGAAAGCGGACGAACAGCCGGAGACGAGTCCCTGCCCCTGCAGCGCCGGTCAGCAGATGGGGGAACCCGGGCCGGGTCAAACTCAGACCCAGCGAGGCACGGCTAGAGACAGAACCCCGCAGTGTCACAGGAGGCAGTAAAATGTCCGCCGTCGCTGGACGCCATTTTGTGTCTACGACCAGCAACAAGGAAGGCAACAAATCAAATGCCACCTTTTCATACAAATCACGAGACACGGGCGTATACGTACCCAAAAACGCTAAATTCAACATAAACAAGAAAACCGGCTTGACGCAGAGAAACACATACAGAGACTGTAGAAAACCGTACGCACGTTTATGCACAGATGTCGAACAAAATGGGCGAAGTGAGTAGAAGTGGAAAGCCGACGTTTCAGTTCTGTTTGCCGTAAGCAGTGAGTATGGAAGACAGAGATCATTACGCGCAGGTACACAAATAGCCTGGCCCCTCCACACAAGAGCGCCGTTCCCTAAATCAAATTCAAGCGGTTAAGACATCACAGTGAAAGATTTAAATTGTAGCGCAGAACGTTTTTCAGGCGCAAATGCTCCAGAGCAGCCGCGTGATGGTTCTCATCGCTTCGGGCAAATATAAATGCGTTTGCGCTGGTTCCCTCCATTAAGGGCAATACGCGCGTGAGATTTATTCTGACTGAGAGAGTAACAAAAGGGGGTGGGGAGAGGGTTGAGTTGTTTTTCTCATTTTGATCATCTCAGATGGAATTACTTGTTCCAAACAAAACCGATGACAAACCGATGAATCAGACGAATTAGCGTTTAATACTTTATGCGTTTGATTATGGGCAGAGAAAGACTGACATCGCTCTTTGGTTTCGGGAATGAGGGCAGTCCAAACCGCAATCTGCAAGATTAAAACGGAGGCAGAGATTCGCCGCCTGGACAGATTGGTTGCGTTATTGCACTTCGCCGCTCCCATTCCTCGCCCAATCGCAGTGGACGTTGAACATTGCTCTTGGCAAGGCGACTGTCAGTGGCGGCGTTGTTATTTTCATGCTTAATGGTCTCAAGTGTGTTGAACAGTCTAATGGGGTGATTGTGCAGAAATACTGTGAAGTAAATGTGGGACTGCACTCTGCTGGCCGTGCAGGGGTAGGATTACATCGAGGCCTTTGTTTCCGATGTCGTTTACACAGCAGTTAACCTAAAGTCAGAGTGTGATAAGGATGATTTTGTACAGTTGAAAATGACAAACACATTACTGGTGAGCAGATCATCCATATAGGCACATTCGATATGAACAAAAAGTCTGTACAAAACAAACACAAAAATGAACACAAAAATTGTCAAAAAATTGTCATTCTAATGAACTTGTGTGTGAGAATTTGCTTTTTTAACAAGTAATATTTTGTCAAACAGCCCCTCCATTACACACCACAGCTGTGCAGTTCATTTAAATGAACCGGCTGTCATGGCTTACACCTTACATCCATAACAGCACGAGTGTGGAACCGGCTGAATGTACAACGTAAGTTTAAGGTTTTATGTTAATGTGGAGAAGAGTTTCCAAGAAAAACCATCACTGCAGGGAATCCGCACACACCCCCAAGTAGCTATTGCAGATATGCCATTTTCACAGTTCAGCTGAACCCAGAACCTGCATACTAAACAGTAACTGCTAGGCAGTACGTCAGAAGCAACATTTCAATGTCGTCATGTTGTTTCTGCACATTTCTTTCCAGCGCAAATCCACAAATACACCAAGAATTTTGACTTGATAAATACGTGCAAAGCATATAGCACAATGCAAGTTTGTATACATATATGCATTTAAAAAATCTGTGTGTAAACGTGTAAAAAGTATTAATACCAATACAAATGTTTTAAATCAAGTGTGGTTTCAAAAACTTTTGAGTAGATAGCATTTACTATTTCTCAATTAATGTGCATGGTGAGTATATCCATTTTTTAAAATCATTAGCACTTATCATTTGCCAGGAATGACTGCAGCATTAATACTGTGATGTTAGCAGCTCTGCTTGTAGCTTAAGCTTTGAGTCCACTGTGCAGAAGGACAAGGAGATGGCAGTTAAAGTTATCTGCGATTACAGACTGTATTGCCCTTTCAATATAGGTTAGAACTGGGCTGGGAGTCTGCTCAAAACAACAAAGGCTAGCTAACTCTAGCATACCGATAGCGGTCCAGACAGGCATGAGACATGCCTGGAAACTTCTTCATAAACTAACTGGGCTGAATTCCAGAAGCGTCTGTCTACCAATGACAGCTAAACTACAGGCCACCCCTCCTCCCTCTACTAACCAAATCCCTCTCACTGCAGTCTCTCCTGTATGAGGCTGGTCTCTCCTGTATGAGGCTAGTCTCTCCTATACGGAGATGCCATAGTCTCTCCTGTTTGAGGCTGGTCTCTCCTGCATGGGGCTTGTCTCTCCTATATGGAGCTGCCATGGTCTCTCTTGTATGAGGCTGGTCTCTCCTGTATGGAGCTGCCATGGTCTCTCCTGAATGAGGCTGGTCTCTCCTGTATGAGACTAGTACCTCCTGTATGGAGCGGCCATATCCTCTCCTGTATGGGGCTGGTCTCTCCTGTATTGGGCTGCCAGTCTCTCCTGTATGAGGCTAGTCTCTCCTGTATGGGACTGGCCTCTCCTGTATGAGGCTAGTCTCTCCTGTATGGGACTGGCCTCTCCTGTATGAGGCTAGTCTCTCCTGTATGAAGCTAGTCTCTCCTGTATGGGGCTGCTGGGTTGCTACAATATGTTGCATACACTGAACCCGGGACAAAAAATGAATGTGACCAATGGATTTTGATTAGTAAAAGCCTTAAATGTGTGTCAAAATGGGTCCCATAAGATTTAAAGCTGTGGGATTAAATCAATGTAAAGCAGATATTGCCTGCTTCAGTTCTTCAGCATCTAAGATTTTCGTATGCATCTCTCTAAATCGCGAAAGTGAGCTGAACAGATTTCTTGCGTTCCTCATGTGGCTGCCATGGGTTTTTAGTATGTCAGGCACGATTTTAACTGTTGTTGTAATGTATCATTGGTTGTCAGAATCTTTTTTTTATAAAACACCCACAACCAGAGAAGGCTGAAAAGGCCTAAGCTGCCTATTTTTCAAAAGCTGGCAAAGGGAACTCATATTGAATCTGGTATACTGTCCAGGCACTGCAAAATCAATGGCTTTCATATGGGAAAAGGGGGAGCCTGAAATCATTAGAAAACAGACGAGGTTAAAGAAAACACTCAGATATGTAACATTGCTGACTCATTGGAGGGTTTCAGAAGTCAATATCACCACTGAATACATCATCTGCACTATATTTGCAGTCTCTTTTTCAAAAACTTCTCTTTATTGTTAAGGAAAGAATGTCTAAGATGGATTTTCTTTGGGGTGCCATTGTTGGCCCCAATTTTCTCTCGTGCCTCATATCATTTTTCTTAAACACTTCTAAAATCAAGAAAAACCAAAACTTTTGTTTGTAAAAATAGAGAACTGCGTAACAATGAACCTTCTGAAGATAAATGGAGGTAGGGTGTTGGACCATATTCTGAATACTTACTTTTAATTTTATGACTGGATTCAATTATTTCACTTAGAGTGCTGCTTTGTTGGCATTTTCTTTGATGGATCACCAATATAAACAAAGCAGTTTTTGCCAAGAAGCTGATGAAGCAAACTATTTTCAAACCCCAAGCTGTGAAAATGAAGAGAAATGGGCTTTGCTTTGGCTTTTGACATGAATATGACCTCCAATTTGTCTGTATTTACCTGAAACAATTCAGCTACAGGGACATCAGCATGTCCATACATGAAAAATAATCAATACTTTTATAAAATACATTTGGGTGACTAATATTTGTAGGTGTGGAACAAACCTCTTCAAAGGCTTCAACGACAAGGTTTCAAAGAGACCCACTGCACAAGCAAGCACTAGAAGTAAATATCAGAGATTAGGAAAGAGCATACATGTTGCCTGTGAAGGTCTACTACAAACACCATATCAACCACTAATATCCAGTTCAGGAGACAGCATGCATTGACAATAATTCACAATAAATCAATTTAAATGAAAATATAAATATATATATAGTACCCTGCATGACATTTGGGACAAAGACATAGTTTTCCTTGATTTGGCTCTGTACACCACCATTTTAGATTTGCAATCCAAAAATTCACATGTACCAGCACTTTTATACACAGTATCCCCAGTTTCAGGCACCATAATGTTTGGGACACATGGCTTCACAGGTGTTCCAGATTGCTTCTTTAGTGCAAGTATAAGAGATCTTTCAGTATTAGTCTTGATTCTAGGCTTTTGATTGCCTTTGGAGTCTGTTATAGGCATTTCCTTGCATGAGGACCAGTTGAGTTGTGCCAGCGAAAGTCAGGGAAGCCATTATGAGAAATAAGAAAACAAAAATGGTCAGAGACATAGGTCAAACCTTAGGCTAACCAAAATAAGCCATTTGGAACATCATTAAGAAGAAAGACAGCACTGGTGAGCTCAGTAATCACAGTAGTCGGCCTGGTAGGCCAAGGAAGACCTCTACAGTTGATGACTGAAGAATTCTCACCATGATGAAGAAAAGCCCCTGTCCGACAGAACAGAAATGGTCTTCAGGAGGCAGGCATGAATGTGTCAGTGACTTTTGTAGGCAGAACACTTCACAAACAGAACTGTAGGTGCTGCACTACAAGATGCAAACCACTAGCTGCAAAAACAGGATGGCCAGGTTACAGTTTGCTAAGAAGTACCTAAAAGAGCCTGCAGAGTTCTGGAAAAAGGTCTTGTGGACAAATGAGACCAAGATTCACTTGTATCAGAGTGATGGTAAGAGCAAAGTGTGGAAGCCAAAAATTGAATTGTTTGATTTCAAATCTGAAATTGGGGAGTACAGAGACAAATCAAGAAATAAATGTTTTTGTCTGAATATTAGCCTTCGTGTTACCTTTTAGTTATTTTAGATAAGGTTGCAGAAGAGGATATACTTATATATACTAATATTTATTGAACCTCGTGGGGTAATTTGTCCTCTGCATTTGACCCATCCTTAGTTACCTAGGAGCAGTGGACAGCTGCCTCTCTTGTGCTGTGCCTGGGGACCAACTCCAGTTCTGAGGCAAGTGCCTTGGTCAAGGGCACCTGCAGGAGCGCACCTAACATGCATGTCTTTGAGTGTGGGAGGAAACCGGAGTACCCGGAGTAAACCCACACGGGGAGACCATGCAAACTCCACACAGAGATTCGAACCCACAACCTTCTTGCTGTGAGGCGACAGTGCTAACCACTATGCCACCGTGTCCGCCCGCCAGATTATCAGGATACCCAGTGATTACCCCAGTTTCTAACTCGAAACAACTGGAGGACGGACTTTTAGAAAAGAGGACCATCTTCAACTCTGGCGTGTGTTACATCTACCTGACTGGTGAGATCCTGAAAGCACTAAACCTGTATATGCTTAGAACGCCTTTAGGACAAATAGATCTAACTCCCTGCTTTGCTGTATAATAAATGCCTACTTGCCTTTTATATATCACTTTGTACTTAACTGGGTCTTCTTTCGGGTTGTGGTTATTTTTTTTAGGTGGCTTTGTGTTATGTTCGATAGCATACACCTGGATATAGTAATGCGGGTGAGTTACAGGTTGTAACAATATCTAATGTACATTAACAAAGAAAAACTTAAACAACTTAAAATGCATGCATTCGGAATTGTAAGGTCCTGTTTTGGTTTTAGCTGTGGCCTCAATTCAGTTTTATTTGCATAACCCTTTTTACAGAGACACTGCCACAGAGACGCTTCTATGAAATGTCAAAACAGCTTCAAACCCAAAAATTCCAGCAAGTGAGGTAAACTCCCCTGTGGGAAGAAGAAAAATTCAAACAGTGGCATAAAAACTCCACTGTAGCCCGAAAGGAAAGAATAGTCTCTTTCAAAAAATGAGGCCCTTTCAATAAACCAACAAACCAATCAATAAATCAATCAACCAGTTCACACAATTTACCAATTAATTCACCAAAGTGAAAGGACAGAGGAACTCCTCTACGGGACTAATTTGTCTGAAATACAGGAAGTTACGGTCAATGTTAATGGAGAACTGAACGGCGGTATGGTCGTTCATTTCACAAACTCGCGGTGGTGTTAGGGTTAGGGTTAGGGTTAGGGTTAGGACCATCAGAGAGCTGCCTGCCCTTTGAGAACCATAATTCATATAATACACATCATGGCCTATTATAACTGCAGTCAACTTCCAGATGCCGATTCCAGCCAAGGAGAGAAAAGGTTTAAGAACTGCTAGCATTTGGCAGATACTGCTGTCTATTGAGGGCTGCGGTGTGGTCGGAGTGGACGGCTTTTCTGGATTTTGCAGATACGACGTAAGTGCAAGGAGGAAAAACGAGGTCAGATACACACTGGTTATGTGAGACAAATCAACCAAGAAATCTACAGGTGTGTCAGTGAAATACTCCCTACTACAACTACCTATCAGACACACAAACGCACACACACTCACTCACACATTTCCACAAACACACACACACACACATGCTCACACACACACTCACACACACACACTCACTCTCTCATACACACACACATACTCACACACACACTCACACACACACACACACACACACACACACACACTCTCACAAGCACTCACACACACTCCCTCATACACACACACAAACACACACACACACACTCACACACGCACACATATACACATGCATTGACACACAAGCTTCACATGGTCACAAAAGCTGTACTTCATCAACAAAACAGGACACGTGCCAATGGAAGCATTGTTCTTACACGGTTGAGTTACAGCTCACGTTTAGGCCAACACAAGCAATGCTAGTGGGCTATGGTCACACAGGTTAGAACAACAAGGAATACACGGTGGAGGGGAAAGAATCATGTACACTGTACAAAATCATTCACCTTGAGCGGGAAGGGTGTTTATCAGCAGTGGGACATCTAGGTCAGCAAGTGCCCCAGGTCCTTAAAGCTGACTCAAAACACGAGGGCAATACGTTCAGCAACAGCAGAGAAAGGTTTTTTATGTCTTAACTGTGACAGTTTTTAAAGGATTTTTTCCTGTCCACCTTATTTTTGGAAGAAATTAAAAAGAGTCATGTTTGTTGATTTAGTGCGCTCATTTCCCATTCGTGTATTTGCCTGTAGAAAGGCATTCTCTGCAAACACAAGACTGCTCACCACTAACATTACATGGCTAATTAATTTGCAAAACAGATGGCTCCAGCTCAGATCAGTTATAAAAGACAATGATATAAATGGGCAAGATAATAATATTGTACTGACCTTTTTTGATAATTTGTATGCAGATACTGTTTCGTAATTTATGTCCTGAATCCTCTCTATTGTAAGACAGCAGACTACACACAGCATCGCATGGTGAAGTCAGTTCCTCCAGTTTTGGGTAGCTGTTAGAATCAGTAATGTTAGCTAAAAGTGGATGCTCGTTTTTCTTTCATCATTTGTGTTCCTGTTGTAGTCATCTAATGTTAGGGCTTCTGAACTGAGAATAACACATTTGGGCTGGCAGGCTAGCAAGCAAGCTATGTTAGCTACATTGTCCGACCTGCATTTTGGCCTGGTGTTTATGCCATTCCAGTATGACTTAAGCTGCTAAGTGCTCACAATAAGATGCCATCATACCACTCAAATGGATATTCGCCTCTGTGTCTGTTTAGTTAACCTAGCAGCTAGCTATTCTGTCATTGTGATCCAGGTTCAAGGCAATCAGTCAACATACTAGTAATAAAAATTAAAAAAAATAAAAAAATAAAAAAAGTTTTGGCTGACAAGAACTAAGTTACCTGACAGTTAAAACTAGCCGACTAAATTACATTAATTTAGTAAATGCTCTTACCCAGAGTGACATACAAAATAGGAGAAAGATCACATCACATCACATCAACCTAAGATCAAGCTGATAAAGAATAATCACATTATTTTTACACACACGCGCACACACACATGCGCGCTCGCATGCACACAGGCATGCGCAAGCACATGTACACACAGACACACACGTGTGCTCGCATGTGCAAACACATGCACACAAAACAGAAATGAAATAAATGAATGGATATCCTCACAAGGATTCATAAACAGGTACAAGGACAGGTAAGCCATATCAGGAACAGAATGCCGTGTGAAATTGGCCATTTTGTGTTTGTTCTACATCATCTCAGGAAATATATGCTCAAAGTAGTATGATTATGCTTTATTGGGGTCTATGGTTTTTAAAGGTCTCTCTACAGAGTGCTGTTGCTATGGAGTTTCTAAGGTGAATCCATATTCATTCATAACCCTTAACGTACACTCACTCCACCTTGTGTTTTCAGAATGTTTTCCTGTCTCTGTCGATGCAAGCATTAGGCGTCAGTTTTAAAAATATATTCTAAAAGTCATTAAGTGCTTTACAGGGATCTGATCTGGAGGTGTGTGACGGACATGAATAAGCAAGGTCACTATGCAAACCTTTAAAAAAGGCAATGGTTTTGAGACAATACTGTGCATGTAATTAGCATACATCGCTTTCTCATTTACGCTTTGTTTCGAAAACCCTTTGTTTGTGCATACATGGAACTGAAATGTCAAACTGTTAAGCAGCACTGCTACGTCTCGGCAGTGGAGCCGAGGCCCTATATAAACTCTGTGCCCGCTCGCGTCTAAAGAAAAAGGTCTCCTGTTTTTGAGCGCCGTTTAGCCTGGAAGACGCGGCAGAGGACGGCAGCAGTTCTGACTGTAAATGACTCGGTGGAGGTGGGCCGGTCTGCTGCGGTCCGCTCGGGTAGAACAAGCGGCCGGTGCGACTGCACTCAGGACCCTGGGGTTGGATGATTGTGGAAAGTATGTGGTTTGATTGGTCGGCTGGGATTTTTGAGTTTCCTGACAGAACTTGCTTTGCGCGATCCTCATGTCAGGGAGCAGTCCCACCCTAACCTTAACCCCCCCCCCCCCCCCCCCCTTGAGCGTCCCTCTTGGATTGCATGGCAGTGATTGGAGAGGGGCTCACAGTGCAGACTGGGGGAGGTGTGTGGCAGTGGAGAGGGGCTCACAGTGCAGACTGGGGGAGGTGTGTGGCAGGGGAGAGGGGCTCACAGTGCAGACTGGGGGAGGTGTGTGGCAGTGGAGAGGGGAGAGGGGCTCACAGTGCAGACTGGGGGAGGTGTGTGGCAGTGGAGAGGGGAGAGGGGCTCACAGTGCAGACTGGGGGAGGTGTGTGGCAGTGGAGAGGGGAGAGGGGCTCACAGTACAGACTGGGGGAGGTGTGTGGTAGTGGAGAGGGGCTCACAGGGCAGACTGGGGGAGGTGTGTGGTAGTGGAGAGGGGAGAGGGGCTCACAGTGCAGACTGGGGGAGGTGTGTGGCAGTGGAGAGGGGCTCACAGTGCAGACTGGGGGAGGTGTGTGGCAGGGGAGAGGGGCTCACAGTGCAGACTGGGGGAGGTGTGTGGCAGGGGAGAGGGGAGAGGGGCTCACAGTGCAGACTGGGGGAGGTGTGTGGCAGTGGAGAGGGGAGAGGGGCTCACAGTGCAGACTGGGGGAGGTGTGTGGCAATGGAGAGGGGCTCACAGTGCAGACTGGGGGAGGTGTGTGGCAGTGGAGAGGGGAGAGGGGCTCACAGTGCAGACTGGGGGAGGTGTGTGGCAGTGGAGAGGGGAGAGGGGCTCACAGTGCAGACTGGGGGAGGTGTGTGGCAGTGGAGAGGGGAGAGGGGCTCACAGTGCAGACTGGGGGAGGTGTGTGGTAGTGGAGAGGGGAGAGGGGCTCACAGTGCAGACTGGGGGAGGTGTGTGGCAGTGGAGAGGGGCTCACAGTGCAGACTGGGGGAGGTGTGTGGCAGTGGAGAGGGGAGAGGGGAGATGGTCCCACAGTGCAGACTGGGGGAGGTGTGTGGCAGTGGAGAGGGGAGAGGGGCTCACAGTGCAGACTGGGGGAGGTGTGTGGTAGTGGAGAGGGGCTCACAGGGCAGACTGGGGGAGGTGTGTGGTAGTGGAGAGGGGAGAGGGGCTCACAGTGCAGACTGGGGGAGGTGTGTGGCAGTGGAGAGGGGCTCACAGTGCAGACTGGGGGAGGTGTGTGGCAGGGGAGAGGGGCTCACAGTGCAGACTGGGGGAGGTGTGTGGCAGGGGAGAGGGGAGAGGGGCTCACAGTGCAGACTGGGGGAGGTGTGTGGCAGTGGAGAGGGGAGAGGGGCTCACAGTGCAGACTGGGGGAGGTGTGTGGCAATGGAGAGGGGCTCACAGTGCAGACTGGGGGAGGTGTGTGGCAGTGGAGAGGGGAGAGGGGCTCACAGTGCAGACTGGGGGAGGTGTGTGGCAGTGGAGAGGGGAGAGGGGCTCACAGTGCAGACTGGGGGAGGTGTGTGGCAGTGGAGAGGGGAGAGGGGCTCACAGTGCAGACTGGGGGAGGTGTGTGGTAGTGGAGAGGGGAGAGGGGCTCACAGTGCAGACTGGGGGAGGTGTGTGGCAGTGGAGAGGGGCTCACAGTGCAGACTGGGGGAGGTGTGTGGCAGTGGAGAGGGGAGAGGGGAGATGGTCCCACAGTGCAGACTGGGGGAGGTGTGTGGCAGTGGAGAGGGGCTCTGTCTACCCCTTTGAAGATACGCTGGCAGCTGTGAGCGTTTCCCAGGAGCTCCACTGGTCCCTGTCTATTGTTCAGCTTCAGCTGCACGACTGCTGGACTCCCTCCCCCTTTGTTGTTTGTCATCAAAACAGATACAAGGAACCTGGAATATACGGGAAGAGAAGGACATCCAAAAGAGAAAGACAACACCAGCGTCCAACAGGAACATATACTGACAATAATTACATGCACCAGCAGACCATAGGGGTAAATAGCGAAAAGAACGAAAAATCACCGTACAAACCCCATGTTTGTTCTTGTGCTTCATTCCCCCCCCCCCCCCCCCCCCCCCCCCACACACACACACATTTCTATGCACGTTTCTCGTTTTGCCTGCTTATCATGCAGAAAACACTGCTGTAAGTCACTTTGGCCACAGGCAAAAACAATGACCTTTACCAGCACTTCCTGCTTTTCTCACCAAAGCAAAATCGATTCCCTGCTGATGACTTGCATCGCTGACAAATGGTTGTTCTCAGGGAGGAGGTTAAATGGACTCTGTATCAGACTTGTATTTTTGGCTTTTTGTTTTTGTAATAGCTGCAGGTATGCGGTCTGTGTAATTAACCAGCAACCCTCTCATGAGCTATGGCCCTCCGACGGCTCAATGAAATCCACAGGACAAAAACAATCCCAAGAGATAAATAAATAAATAAACAAATCTCAGACTAATACAAAAAAATAATTCCCTTTTGTTTCTGTATTGATGCAGTGGCATGGCTAGGCTTGTTGAACTCAATAGGGGAGGGCGGATGCTTTAATTTAGCAATACCCAGGCACGTGTCGTACCTGACCCCATCTCCGTCGCTCCCGCCGCCAGAGTACAGCGAGCCCGGCTTTGCTCTGGCGCAGGCGGGTGCGTGTCGACAGTGCCGTGGTTCCCATGTACATTTTAGCTCGTGACTTTGATCGCGGATGAAAGCGGGACGTTGATCCAGGGACTTCCTGCGTGAGACTTCAATTTGCCACACACCTTCACCTGACCTTTCGCTCGTGAAAAAAAAAGAAAGAAAAAGTTGCACGTGAAGCGTAACGCCTGATAACACGCCGGGCGTGGGAGATTTGAAGCTCGCCGTCCTTTGCTGCGATTGGCCAATCGGCCGAGCCACAGACCGTCTCTCTAACCGCGCGACGCACTGGCCTGTCAGAGCTGGTTTGTGCGCATTTGGTAAACACATCATAGGATTCATTATATGAACACAGTGCAAAGTGCTTACAGCATCCAATAACACTGTTATTCCCCATGGCCATCAGGGGAATGGTGCAAAATACCTCAGTTTCTCTGTATTACTCCTGAAAATAATCAATTTATCTCACTCCTTCATTAGATTCACACAATTCCATTATTCTATCAACTATTTCACTTGAAAGGAGAAAGTAACAGTCATTTCCCCAAATGAAATATGCATTATTGTTTTTGCTAAAGAGACAGTGAAGGTACAAAGAGCCGAAGAGTGCAGCTTAAATGCTCTCAGTGCCTCAGTATAATCTCCACACTAATTCAAATCCTGAATTCAAGCTGGGCCAATACCAACTCACTAGGCCTGCTGTGTTGCCAAGAGCAGCCTTCATAGCCAGGATTTTGAAATATTTTCAGTCGTATCTTCTAAATTATTAAAATATCTTTTTAATTATTAAAACTGTATCATCACCATGGTCATCACCGTCAAGACACATAACTATTAATACTACCACTACAACCACAATAATAACAACAACAACAATATCAATATTAACAATGATAATACATTTCAGTTTTACTGCAGTATTTTTTTCCACACCTTCCATATAATGATCTGCAATAGCTTTATTGTGACGGGGGTGAGGTCTCACCTCTGCTACCACCAATTTTTTGGTGAAAGAATCGTACCGACTCATGTCCAGGTAAAGATTCTTTCATTTGGATCAGCTCTCAATAAGTTGCAAACTTACCGTTTGCTGAAGCTGCGTATACTCCTATTTAACCCTTTTCACCATTGGGCTGTGTGCTAGCGATTATCCAATGACAGCATTGATCCACTTGAGCAGGGTGCGCTCTCCGAGCCCCGCCCCTCTGTGTGATCAAAAACAACAGCCCTTAAACTGAAAGCTCCAGCAGCGTTGAAGAAATAATATGTGAAGGTACCGGATCTGCAATGAGCTAGCTACGCTGTTGCTTGGGTCCCCACCACTATCCCTCACCCAAACGTCTTCGTATTACAAACACTTGCCTGCGTAAAATTGAAAGCAATGGTTTACAACTTAACCCAGCTGTTTAACTGCATGATGTAATGTAGCCAAAATAAAACGCAAATGACAGAGTGTGGTTTCGGTATGCATGTCCCAACGGATTCTGTACCAATAAAGCTACGCATCCATTTGAAATTTCTCACTCTGCTAAATAGTGTGCTCTTTTAACAAAATAGCCTTTTGATTATATTGTTATAATCAATCCTTTGTTGGTTGCAAATGACTTCGCAACTCGCATCACCTATTCTAGTGAGGGAGTGGGGGTTTTGGGAGACCAACCGCGACTGAACAAGGGGTTCTTTAAGCTATTCACCGGAGGTAGAATAACACAGACACAAAGTCTCAAGAGACAAAAGGACAGCGGAAAAATTAAGGAAAGGAAAACAATACTCCTAAGGGAGAGTATCCCACAGAAAAGCTCAAAACAACCCACATACTGGGTAAAAAACTAAAGCTTAAGGAGTATGAACTTTCTGAAAATAAAACAAAACTGCCTGAGCAGAAAACGGAGCAACTCAAAGAAAACAGACCTCGAACCGAGGCTGAAAAGTAACACCCTACAGAAAGAATTCTGAGTTTAGGTTGTGGCACTAACTTGTTACCAACAACCTATTAGCTAAAGACTGTTGTGCTAATTTTATAGCCACAACAATCCAATATCACAACTCTCAATCCTTTTACCTTTACCTTTACCTTTACCTTTACCTTTACCTTTACCTTTACCTTTACCTTTACCTTTACCTTTACCTTTACCTTTACCTCGCTTGATAGATTACCGGCTCTCGTGCAACGTAAGTGACACTGAAGCAAAGCTTATCGGCTTGCTCGAGGTTTAAATGGAACGCCAACAGGTGCAAACTGTAAAAAGAAATTTGCATGTGTATAATTCAATCAACAAAATGGAGAACTCAATGGCCGTAATAACTGAAGAAAAGGCACATGAAAGAACCAATGGCCGTAATAACTGAAGAAAAGGCGCAGAAGGAAAAGAAATGTTGGTATCAGCCAAAACCATGACAATTATATTTTTAAAAGGCATATGTTTTAATAAAGAGTCATATTGAACTAATAGTATCGAGGCAGGAGAAAAGAAATATAGTTGCTCCCATCTGTTATGCTGCATTGTTGTAAGAACCAAACTTGTTCCAGGTGCTGTAATTGTATAATTTGAGTTAGAGGGAGGACTAGAACGTGAATACTATATTCGGCAAGTGAGTGTTTTATTAATGGTGAAGTACGCGAAAATGACTCAAACGACTCGAACGCACGGATTCATTTTGATGAACCTTACTTCCCAACACTAAAATGTGTAGCACCCAGCTGGACGACGTACGGTGGCCATTGTGACGGTCTGCTCAGGCTCCTTCCTGTTCTGTGTCTGTTCCTTCTGTAGGACAGTTGTGGGCGGGTCAAACAGCTCGTCAGGTTAACTGCCTACACCTGGCCGGCTGGCTATAAGAACATGCGCTCCCCATTCCCCCAGAGACCTCTCTCCATGCGGACACTTCTGTTTAGCCTTGTTAACCTTTTGTGGCATTTTGTTTTCGCACCTTACAACATCCCTCGTTCATACTATACATGCATCCCCCCCACTCACCCCACTGATTACTGATGTACACACTTCATCATTGATTTTTGTAAGTATTATTTACCTTCGTTAATAAATATCTTTTGTTATACTTGATTCTGACGTTTGGTCTCCCCTCCTTGTCACGGCCAGCGAGCTGGGTCGTGACACCGCTTTGTCAGAATGCACTGCAAACGTCAGCTGAGACTATGGGGGAGGGAGTTAGTACATTCCAGACGTTTACTGAAGTTCGGGGCAGTCGCTGTGATCGACAGGACGGCCCACCAGAAACGGAACAACTCGCATCCTTTCGAGTGCTATCCTGGCACCTTGTCCTCGCCGCCATGTTGCTACTCTGTGCAGATTCAAGTGAGAAAACATCCATCCTTCACATCATTATAAATCTGTTCTTGCATGACATTACTGAAAGGTTTTCAATGGATTTTTTCCTGAAAGACTACTATATTAAACAAGCCTCAACAAAGACAAAAATGCACACTCTAAATGTAAAATCCATAGAAGATATGTGTCAATATGACAGGGAAGGAGAAGACATCTTACTTTTGATTGTTCAGTGGAAAAAGATATCACTGACTGCCAACATTGACATCTTAGAAGCACACTTTAAAACAGAACCATATTTTTTCGAAATGTCATCTCTATTAATACCAGTTTTTTTTAATTTTTTTTTAAAGTTTTTTCAGTGAAAAGAAATATTCCAAAGGGGTAAATGAAACGGACGAAGGCCAATGGAAATAATCCACGGGGGGAACATGGGGCCTCCTTGCGTTCACACAGGTCTGCAGCCTGGCCAGTGGAGGCACCACAGGTACGTTAAGTCCCAGTAACCAAGAAACTATGTGATGTGCCATTGGTTGTTAGATAGACACTGCAGGAGACAATGATTTGTACTTGTAAGGTCAAAGGCTGCTTTCCTTAGAGTAAAGGTTCAGCATCTGATTTGGACACATGAGGCTTTCCCAGGCTGTTGCACAGCTGAGTAAAAGTATACCTCACCTGATATGTTTGCTGAGTGTTTGTGCATGTGTGTGTGCATGTGTGTGCATGTGTGTGTAAAATTACAGTAGATTCTAAAATGTGTAAATGGTGTTGAAGATGTTACTTCATACATTTCTAATGACATTTACTTTTGTATGCTTGATGTACTTTTCCATGCATACAAAACTAAACATTGCTTAAAATAATTACATTTTCTTAAAGGTCAATATGAAACATCTTTTTTCCTTCCTACTGTATAATTAATTGTTGTAATTCACTATCCTGCAGAAAACATATCTTTCTCCCTAATGAAATGCTTCATCTTTTGCCAGTTCTTACAACATCACAATTATTAGGCTAAAACAGATGTGTGAATGGAACATCTGTCTTCCCCTACAAGATTATTCATTCATTATTCATCTGAGAACATGAGGAGATATGAAACGTGAGGAGACATGAAAATGATAAAATAGCTGAGGAAAGTGTGTGACTCAAGAAGGTCTGCAAAGAGAGACTGGAATCTCCAAAATGAGTGAAAAACTCACCAATACTACAAATACATCATCATTATGATCAGTCAGCAATGGCGGGAAAGAAAAAAATCCTTGAACACTACTAAATCAAACCAGTGGAAACCAAAGAGTAGAAACCAGCGTCTTTACTCGGTCTTGCAAATGCAGCAGATTCTTCGATTGGTCCACTTGGCGAAAGACAAAGAATAAGTCAACCTTAAAGAAACAAATCACACAAGCAGCCGGTGTGTGCTGCTCAACCCATGACTGATTCATTTACTGTGGTTATTTCCCCCAAAACACCGCTCAGCACCAGTGACTGTATATAAAGCTGAAGAGCTCTGGTGTGCAGATATGGGGTTGTGACACCAAGGCAGGAGGAGGCTGTGAGAGGAGAGAGGTGCCTGGGTTCCATAGCTTACTCTGCTGTGATTCAGTAGGGGAGAGGTGGCCTGGTTCCATAGCTTACTCTGCTGTGATTCAGTAGGGGAGGGATGGCCTGGTTCCATAGCTTACTCTGCTGTGATTCAGTAGGGGAGAGGTGGCCTGGTTCCATAGCTTACTCTGCTGATTCAGTAGGGGAGAGGTGGCCTGGTTCCATAGCTTACTCTGCTGTGATTCAGTAGAGGAGAGATGGCCCAGTTCCATAGCTTACTCTGCTGTGATTCAGTAGGGGAGAGGTGGCCTGGTTCCATAGCTTACTCTGCTGATTCAGTAGGGGAGAGATGGCCCAGTTCCATAGCTTACTCTACTGTGATTCAGTAGGGGAGAGGTGGCCCGGTTCCATAGCTTTCTCTGCTGTGATTCAGTGCCCATAGTAGGTAAACTCGACTGGGCCCGATAGCTGCATCAGGGCTGTTCACCTGCAGCTACTGGTCAGCAGCGGGCGCTGCTTTGATGGTGGGTGGAGGGTGGATATTTAGCAGAAGAAGACTAGCGTGCTCTGATTTTAAATGTCTACCCCAAAACACTGAGCATGGTTTTTCTTTCAGGAGCAGAAAGTGTTTTTTTTTTAATGCTGGTAAAATTTGAAAACACTTCTGCAGACCCAACAACATGTTACCAAATACAACATATGAAAGAAGACCTGTGTTCTAAAAATTCATGAAACTATGAGAATAAAATGCAGCAGTTCTGCTGGTGTCTAAAGGGTGAAGGTTTAAAATGAAATATCTGATCCAGGGCTGCAGACGGTTCCCCCGAAGACAGATTTCCCACTTCATGCGACTCCTTACAATCGATGACTGTTGTCAGGTTTCAACAATTAAATTATCTAGAGCAAGAATGTACATTTCCTTCCATATGTTTTCTATGCAGACCATAAAATGACGTTCCGTTTGCCATGTTTCTGATGCCTATGTAACTGCTGTCCCTGCAGGAGAGCTCTGGTACGAGACACACCGGACATGAAGTCTCTCCTGATCCTGCTACACTCGAGACGGCTGGCAGAAATGTACGAGACTGCCTATGTGCACTGGCGGCAGGCAGATATTGTTATTAATATAATTTCGATTTTTTAAAAATGCGAGAGAGAACGTGCTGGAGGCAGTAATAATAATAATTTTTTGTTTTTCTGTATTGTACAGACATCCCCCGCAGCGCCGCTAATGTTCCTGTGCATTGTGGGAACTCCACGGGGAACAGCAGGCCTTCGGGAGCTGAACAAAGACGAGGGGTCGTGCGGTCTGACTGCGGGTCGTGCGGTCTCATCCGGGGTCCCCGGCGAGGACCGGAGCCCGCCGTGGCCGAACGGCGCCGGTCGCGTGGGACGAAGGTTTGAAAAGTACGGCAGGAGGCAGGAAATTAAAGGCCCGCAGGCTCCCACGAGCCATCAGGAAACCCTGGCCAATCACCTCTGAGCGTGCGCTCTCCTCTCTTCTCTACCTGCACCGCACAGGTTTACGCACGTCGAGTGTCTGAAAATCCAAACGCGAGAGCTTAATACTTTAATGGAAATGCGCGCAGCGTGTCTCCTTCACAAACTATACAAATGTAGCCTATTTTCCTTGTGAAAAGAGGCCAGTTTTGTCGTTCAGTGGGTGACTGTTCTGTGCACACCTCCATTCATTTCATTTAGTCAGGACTCCACAGCCCTGCCTTAGCCTTCCCCAAGGCCTGTGTGAAGCAGAAACGACTCCAGTGGCGCACAGATTTTGATCGTAGGGGACAGGTGTTGAAAGGGGCTAAAAAAGGCAATTTCAGAGTCTAGATTTAAAGACTCCAAGTTACCTCTTTGGCTTTTCGTTTAACACCTGTCCCCCATAGTTGTTGAATTATTGTTGTCCTAAAAACTACTGTGGTTGCCAGACCAACTGAATGTGTGACAACTTGTTTGTAAATGACGCTATACAACAACAAGGGTACCTTTTGTGTTCGTTCTATGCACATAACCCTTTTTGTACTCTGCACTCATTTCTCACCTTTTATGCCTTACAGTACACTGGAACCTTGATTCAATCACACTTATTCCATTGTACCCTGCTGTGGATTGACTTTGAACCATATCCAAGACCTATCCTCTGGCCACTTAAACCAAACGCAAACAATAACAGTGATATTGGTGCATAAAACATGAGAAACTTTGTCATTTGAAAAGGTTTCAATGTTTTAAAACATTCTTCACCAAAGGATGATTTTACAGATCTGCTTGATAACTTGACTCTTTTAGAGCAACTGAATGAGTAAACAAATTTCATTTGGTACAAGGCTTTGAGTCATTGCTTCAAAGATGGTTGGAAATGGAATCCCACCGATTTTGCCAAATGCTATAGATGAGATAAACATTTCTGCCCCATTGTGGCAGAAAACATCCCTTACAGTGCTGTGAAAAAGTATTTGCCCCCTTCCTGATTTCCTCTGTTGTTGCATATTTGTCACAAAGAATGGTTTCAGGTCTTTAGACAAAAAGTAATATTACACAAAGGAAAACTGAGTAAACACAAAACATATTTTAAAATTATTATTCAATTTAATTAAGGAAAAATGTTATCAAACACCGATATCACCAGTCTGACAAAGTAATTGCCCCCTTAGCTACTCAATCAGCCAAAATTAACCAAATTTAATTGGCAATTAGATTCAGTTGATTGAACAGTCGCGATCGCAGCCAGCCCTGTTGAATCTAAACCTCACTCATATTGAACCATCCAATCAGAGTGAAGTAGTCACCACAAAGGTTCTACAAGCACACTATACCATGATCAAAGGAAATTCCAGAAGAGACAAGAAAAAAGAAAACGCTAAGTTGAAATGACGGTCTTATTTAAATAAACATGCTTTATTTTGTATGAGTACTCCGGTGTCTACTTTCGACTGTCAAAACAAACGCACATTTCTCCCTCCCCTCTCTTTGGAGAGAATTTTTTTATTCAGTCAGTTTTGTTAAGTCTCAGTTTCAGAGAAAACCTGAAAATATGTCGGTAGTGTTATCTTTGCGGAATTCTAAGCCAATCATTTCTATACCTACAGCATCCACAAATATTCATTCATGTGATTATACCTGCGAAGTAAGTTTCGATAGCGCCTGATTGGGAAACTGTTTTTGTTACCTCAGGTTCCATTTGTCTAATATCACATTTTGTCTAAACATCTGACATCATTCAATGTGACAAATATACAATAATTGTGGAAATTAAGAAGGGGAAAATACTTTTCCACGGTACTGCATATTAATTAGCCTTGCAAAGGAGATATGCTTTGTGTAAGTGTTTTGAGTATGAAATCAGCAGGGACCAGGGAACCGTTGGGAGAGGGAATGGCAGAGAATACATCATGAAGCACCAGAGGCGAGCCGGGAGGAACCTGCCGGCAGTGCCCAGTCCAGCCAGGGAACCAATTTGTCGCGACACCGTCACTGTCAAGCAGCACAACATTGTTCTCCATTATGCCCGTGGCAGCAAGCTAGCGCCAGCAGAACTCCTGATGACAGGAAGTCACTGTGCTGTTTCCTCAGCTTTTATTACAGGTCCAGATTTAATCTAGCATTATTATATATATATTTATTATATATATATATATATATAGTATTATTATTATTATTATTATCCTAGTCAGAGTGGGCAGAAGTTAACCTTTTGTCCACATTAAACACAAGCTTATGTGAGTGGTAGTCAGACCTGGGTCAAATAATAGTTTAAAATGCAGTTTAACCCCACCGGTAAAATTGCAGTACATAAAACCAATTTTCTGAACAAATTCTTTGGATTCTTCCAGAATTGGGACTACAAGGAAAAAAAGAGAGTTTTAACCCCTCTGTTGTGCTCTTACACATACTTCACCTTGAAATGAGTCAGTAAATGTCCAGGTCTCTGAATGGATGCTGCTTAAATATTACAGCTATGCAAGTCGCCCACAAGCACATTTACAAGTAATGATTTGTGAAACCAAGCAGTTTTGGGATAACATGTCAAACCTCACCCACAGTACACACTTTGGTACCGGTTCATTAAAGCTTTGCAGGACCACAGAGATCATCGTCAAGAATAGAACATTATTTCGGGAAGCCTAGATATGGAGACTAGGAAGACCAACTCTACCTAAAACTGTGGCCTCCATACTCAAAACTTGCCTTAAATATAGCTGTGTTTCTATTCAAGGCAACAAGATGTGGTTTTGTTCTCCTACATCATTAGTGTTAGTAAATACCACAGTAAAAGGAAAGCATTTAAGGTAAAAAATCCCAATGGGGAGAAAACCCTCAAATGGTGGCAAGAAAAAACTCCCCAATGGAAAAAAATCTCGAGAGGAACCAGGCTATAGAGGGGGAGCCCATCCTCCACTGGCCAGCCTGGTGTAAAGTAGCAAACAGCAGATAAAATGGGTTGAGCAGGTTACAGCTGAGGTGAAAGCAAACAGGAATAATAGAAGAGCAAATGGTATTGTTCAGTATAGTGCAGTTTAGAGGAGCCGGGTGATGGATCTGGAGCTCCAGACAGCATCAAGGCATGGGCAGGAGAGGCACAGGGCCGAAGCAGTCCATGACCATGGAGTGAGGGACAGATTTGGAGCAATCCTATAGAATCAGGTCAAGGGAAATGAGCTTGACTCTTAGGCTAAGCTACCTAGCTGCTGTCAGCTCTGTAAAGGCCAGCATGACACTTGAGGCTAAGCTAACTAGCGTGTCCACTACATACTCTATGAGAGAAGGCTCTACCACCCATTGTAATTTTAGATACACATGGAATTTTCACTTTACCAGCATCTTGTGAATGAAGTAACCTTGGAAGAGAGTAAGGAATAAGTAACTCACTAAGTCAGGGGCTAAACTGTTTAGAGCTTTATATGTTAACAACAAGATCTTAAAGTCAATCCTAGATTTGATAGGCAGCCAGTGAAGAGATTTAAGCTCTGGACTGATATGTTCCCATTCCCAGTTCTAATAAGGACCCTAGCAGCTGCATTCTGTACAAGTTGGAGACGTTTCAAGGCCGAATCAGTGCAACCTGACAATGAAATATTACAGTAATCATATACAAAAATTATGCTCCAAAACTAGTTTGTCTCAATCAACAGGGTGTTTTTTTTTTGTTGGGAAAATATGACAGTGACATAAATGTAAACATCGTAGATATATTTATCAAGTGAAAACATCTTCCACTGAGTTTGAACTCCTCAGCACTTCCTCACCTATAAAATGCCAACAATGCATTTGCAAGTAGTCCAGTCAATTGATCAAAAGAGATAAGGTAACAGATCAGTGCAGGTGTTGGTGGCTGTTATACCCGGGCCTTTCTAACTTCCTGGCTAAATGTGCATTGTGCCTAGTGTTGTGTCGTTTGCGAACAATTCATTCAAAAGAACAAATCTTTTGAGTGAACGAACTGAACTGAATCACTTCCTGAAGCGATCTGTGTGCGAATGTGAACTGGTCGTTCACTGGAAACGATTTGTTCGCAAATGTGAACTGGTTGTTCGCTGACTGACTATCATTCGCAGACTATCAGTTCAGTGATTCGTTCACTGAACGTACTAGTGCTGCCACTGATTCGGTGAACAAATCTTTTTAGTGAACTGATTCTACTGATTCGGTACACTGAAAAGAACTGCTGTGCCCATCGCTAGTTGTGCCTCTTGGTTGCGGAATCTCACACATCACACTCTACCTTGCAGACTTTGCCCCGCCCACACAGACAGTCATACTGCAGCTCTCTGCTCAGATGATCACTCAGCACTTTTGAGAAAAGCGCTTCTGAGTTTCTCTGAAGGGGAGTGACAGACCAGAGACCAGGCTGAAAAGTATTAGGCATGAGGAAAGTAAATTTGAGCTCTTTGGCCTGAAAGCTAAGCACCAACTCTGGCAGAAGCTAAAAACAGTTCATCACCCAAGTTATATAATAAAAAACTACAATTTTTCCTTTTTAAAAACATTGAATAAAAATGTGTACATACGCATTATACATGTGGTGGGAGGGAGATTTGTATTTCAATGGATTCGAGTTTCAATCTGTGAAGGTGCTGTATCTGGCTAGCTAGCTAGCTCACATCGTTTTTAAAATGAGCTAACTTAGCTAACCTGCTACATTTTCAGTTATACGGAATAAATGAGTTTGGCAAGATAACAAGCAAGCAAAGGCATTAGCTAAATTCGTGAAGCAAACATAATTTTGATCTGAAGTGAAAAAAAGGATGTGGACTGCCTTTAGTGAACAAAGTACTTAAATTAGGCTCTTCTTTTAAGCGCTGAAATGCCCCAAACCAGCAGACACTGCACTAGACAGTACTGGAGTCTAAAGTCCCCACTCTCAAGGAAATAAATAGCTCATGATATTTCAAACACAGTTCCAATAACCCAAATGAACAGTTAAACATAAGCACCAAATTAGAATGTTATTTCTATTAGATTAACAGTGTTCGATTAATGTGGGTTAATGTCAATTTGAAAAACAAATGAACAGTCTCAATACTGCAGATTAATTTGTTACCTTCCCGCACAATAAAATCCTGACACAAGACTATTATTTGGGAGCCCAGAGACACAAAATTGTCCATTTTTTAAAAATGGAATGAGAACGGCTTGGGAAAAAAAGACAGAGAAATCCCTGCTGCAGCGTAACTTACTGAACAGTGTGTAATTAGTTGGTGCAGACTCAGGACTGACCTTGTCTTTGAGTCTTTCTTTTGAGTTTTACTCCCATTTCCCACCTCTGTGTTTTATAGGAACATTTTTAAACACTTTGTAAAATGCAGCAATTCACCAGAGTTTTACACTTTCCTTTCTGCTCAGAATCTAAGTGCACCTTAGTTACAGAAAGTCACATTAATTGCAGAAATATATACTACACATGAAGCACAGATTTGTAAGGTTTTAAATTTGGTCTGTAGTTTATACAAAAGGATTAGTGCACACGCTCATTTTACCATAAGGTTTACAGTTAGGTTTTTTTTTTTTGGGGGGGGGGGGGGGGGGGCGGAGCTGGGAAGTTTTTTGATGAATAACTATGAATAAGAATGCATCTTATTCACGAGTGCTTCCATAACCCTGACCAGGTCCTCCAAACCTGGTTATTCCATTATATTGTGCTTTGCACCTTTTGAAAACAATAATGAGCTTTCTAACCTCAATAAACGTGGCCTTATACTGGGACTTTGTGAATGTTGCTTTTTCTCTCTCTCTCTTGAACAGTACATGTAAAACCAAGGAAGTCAGAAACATTTCTTTCTAGCCTGATACACGCTTTTTTAAGGACAGTTGAAAAGCTTCTCCCCTGTGGACTCGCTGCATGTTGATGAGCGTGGCTAAGATGGCGTTAAAACTTGGTTGCAACTGGGTCTTCCAGCAGGACAATGCTCCTAAGCATACCTCCAAAGTTGGAACAAAATGGCTTAAAGACAACAAAGTGAAAGTTTTGGAGTGGCCATCACAAAGCCCTGACCTGAATCCCATAGAAAATCTGTGGACTGAACTGAAAAAGTGTGTTCGAGCAAGGAGGTACACAAACCTGACTGAGTTACAGCAGTTCTGTCAGGAGGAATGGGCAAACATTCTGGCAAAGTATTGTGAAAAATTTGTGGAAGGCTACCCCAAGAAATGATTCAAGTTAAGCAATAAGGCAATGCCACCAAATACTAACAGAGTGTATGCAAACTTTTGGCCCACTGAAAATCTGATATAATACATAAAACTGAAATAAATCTGTCTCAGCTATTATTTGGAAATTGACTTAACACAGGAAATGTATGGTAACATGAAATGTGGGGAGTTGTGAAAAATTTTGAATGTCAGTGAATGTGACAGTGAGTTTGAATGTCTTTAGCCTAGATGTATGTAAACTTTTGGCCTCAACTGTAAGTAAAGAAGTGCACTTTTTACTTTCAAACCTCTCAAACCGCTGAAAGCCTTTTTCAGAAGTTATACATGGTGTCCATCATAGGTTATATATACAGCCATTATAAATATATGCATGACTTCTGTGGCACACAACGTGCAGTACAGTGCAGTCATTTTGGTAATGGAAGTTGCATGGCATAACACACTCAGAAAAAAGTGTAAGAGAGACTTCCTCTGCGATAAAGTGGGCTGAAATGCAGTTTCATTTCTCTAAAAAAACAGCCCCATAATTCCTGGAATTGTCAATTGAACAAAAGGGGAGGCAAGCCTACTCCACCACAAAGGAAAATCATTTTTAAAGCCATTTGTTCATTTTGGGTTCTAAACATGTCTGTCCTCTGCCACAAACATAGGGGAAAGTCTGAGGGAGACTAATCTTACCGGGGCAGTTTAATCTGGGAGGATATGAGATAAGAGTTATGGATATCAGGGGCAATGGAAGGTGACAGCTTGGCGATGGCAGTAATATTCAGACTGATGACAGACAGCTGAGCACTTAATGGCTGTAAATAAGGGGGGGGGGGGCAGAGGGAGGGGGCTAGTGTCCAGGAATCAAATCTGACAACAAAAAGAGGTATGGAAGGAGAGGGGGTGAGGGGGACAGAGAGGGACAGAGGGGGACAGAGGGGGTGAGGGGGGTGAGGGGGAGGGGGACAGACGGGTAGAGGGGGGTGAGGGGGAGAGGGACAGAGGGGGGGAGGGGGACAGAGGGATAGAGGGGGGAGAGGGGTAAAGTGGGTGAGGGGGAGGGGGACAGAGGGGTAGAGGGGGAGAGGGGTAAAGTGGTTGAGGAGGAGGGGGACAGAGGGGTAGAGGGGGGAGAGGAGTAAAGTGGGTGAGGGTGAGGGGGACAGAGGGGTAGAGGGGGGAGAGGGGTAAAGTGAGTGAGGAGGAGGGGGACTGAGGGGGAGAGGGATGAGGAGGGGAGAATAGGAGGAGGACTGAGGGGGAGAGGGTCAGATCCTGTGGGATAGGAGGTTGTGAAGTAAAAATGCTGAAGAGAATGAACCCCCCAGCAGCCCTGAATGAGGGAACAAGGAGGACAGGTTAGATTCCAACCCCGAAAAAAATGGAATAAATAACATTAATTGTGTCTGAAATGCGGTTTTCAGGGTCACGTAAAAGGGTGTTTACTTGTCAGTGTTCATTAGGGCTCCCAGCAGTCCTGTAGCTGTTTAAATCAGTGTAATCCATCTCGTAACATATCATTACCCAAAATCTAGTCACAACACAAACTAATAATATAAGCAAAAAGACAATGTTATCAAGGAAAATTGAGCAAAAGGATCTTTATCATTTGTCTCTTTCATACTATTCTATATCATGAACATGTATATTTAACAGGACAGGCAAAGCGCGCCGTAAGCTAACCTAGACATGTGAAGCCCCGGAAGTAGGCCTGTGCTGCACTTGCTGAGGGCAAAACACTGGAACGCCCATTAAAGTGAATGGGGAATATCAGACTTTTGAAGGCAAAATAAAACCTCCTCGATGGTATTTTGAAACCCGATTAACGGTGTGAAAGGCAATCCGCTTTTCATATGAAAGGCAGATTGTGACAATATGTCATTCTGTATGTCATAAAAAAGATCAATTTTAATAAATATTTACCCAAAACCTCTGGACCAAAACAACCATTGTGTCACAAATTGCAACATATAGTATATGGAAAATTATGATCACAATAAAATTGACAGATGTGGCTTTCTTTGGTAGTTAAATCACCTTGGTTTTCTACATTGAACTCAATGGGCAGCAAGCTCTTTTGGCCTCAACATTCATGGTCGAGGCTGTTTCCTGTTACTTCCTAGACTTCACCACCGGGCCCCTCCTGCCCTCCCTAGTTCCCATGTATGCTCTATGTTCTATATCAGTGCAAATGTTACTTCCTGGACTGAAAGGTCACATGACCCCTCCGTGATTAACCAATATTCACAGAATATTAATTCTAGTGATTCCAGTTACTACCGGACAAAAGAAACCAAAGAAAGTACCAAAGAAAAGGAAAACCTTTTGGCTGGATGTGTGAATAACAGTGACATCATAGAAATTCAGCCAACGGTCATGCAGAAGAGCCAGTTTCATGCCAGTGTTAAATGACAGGAGTGACCGGAGGCGTTTAAGGTGACTTGGAAATGTGTTCCATGGGTAGAGGGCATTGACAAACAATGCATATCCTCCAACTGAGAACAGCCTGTTCCTGGAGACACTGGACCTAAGACAGAAGGGGGGGGGGGGGGGGGGGGGAGCACGTGGGTTTGTGGCTGCTGAAACAGCACTGGTTACGGTAATTAGCTATTTTAACCCTTTAAGATGTAAGATCGGAACTATGTGATTAGAATGTTCTCAGCTGAACATTCTAATGCTGATGTAACAATCGCTACTGGGAATTGAAAGCAACAGAGTTCTAGAACACAGATGTAACATTTTGAGAGAAAAAAACATTGTAAAAGATCTACTCCTCAAAGGGTTAAATTGATGGATCAATTACTAAAGGTAAACAGGGAAATTAAGTGGTACTAGTTGACACTGTCTAAATCTTCTTTGACCTCAATATGGAATGCAAAGATGCTCTTTAAACATTTTTAAATTAAATTTTAAATTGAATGTGAACATTTTTGCTTCCCTTCTCATCTCATCAGGACTGACAAAGTGTTATAGAGATCACAGATATGGACAGAACAGAGGTGAAGAAAAGCATCACACACAGAAATCAAAGTTGATACAGAATTTCTGTATAAAAGACTGAAAATGAGGAAAGTGGATTTCAAGCACAAAATACTGACATTACTTTGTGTCATCAAAGAAAATGTAAAAGTGTGTCTTTGAAGGGGAGAGAAGGGGAAATGGTAGGGGATGTGGAGGCGAGGATTTCACAGTTCAGTGGTGCTGAAGAGACCGCGGACTGTTCGGTAACGCCGCGACTTTTTCACACGCGACCATCTGCGCAAATGTTTCACTGAGTAAAGCCGGCCCAAAGCTGACCTAAGACTGCCACAGCGCAGAACTTCAAAAAGTTTTTAGAGAATGACGGCGCATCAGTTCTGTGCGTGTGAAAAATGTCTGGGGATTTTTCCTTTGAACTATTAACGCAACTGAACAAAAAACGTTCACAAATTCAGCCACACATCCGTGCACCCCTCTATTCCGAGCCCCGTACATAACACGACAAACAATATCCCACATAAGATATACAATAAAAACAACACTACACAGAAAAAATGGTAGCACTGTACAATAAGGTCATATTGGCATTAACTAATGTAATTTTAAACATGAATTAATGATGCAAAACAAAAATACATTAATCAAGCATGAAATTAACTTTTCATTAGTCTGTAGCAAATACATTAACAAATGTATTATGTGGCAAACACGCCTGCCACAGGCCACCGAAGTGGCTTTCCAAGGGCCCCTCCAGCACAGAGACACAGGGAGAAGATGTTCAAAAAGTCCACATTTATTTCCGAGGGTTTGGCAAGATGGTATAGCCAAAGGAGCAGATGTTACAAACTGTCATGACAGAGCTCTCCTTTTGCGGGTGGGGATGGCAGATTTAACCTGTGCGCAGTGATTACCTCACTACGCACAGGTGCAGCCACTCCTGTTTCTGGGTCCAATTAGCCTGGCCAATTCTCTAATTATTAACCAATTATCCAATTGGCCAGGTCTAATTAACTTGACCCAGGGCAGGTGTGGCTGCTTAAACCAGCCATCCCCACACCACATATTAGTTACATGATTATTTATTCACTTGTAAAACCGGATAAACTTTACCTTTTAACAAATACATAAACTGTTTTTATTATTCCAATATGAAATGGAATTAACTACTGTAGTTGTTAACAGAAGAAAGAAACATAATTATAAACACTACAAACATTGCACAATACAAACAACACTACATTGCATAAGATTGTGAACAAGTCATAGAAAGCTGATTACTTGTTTTCCAAAACACTCACAATGCAAAACATCCCTCAGTAAGTGCAATAGTGCAATAGTACTTCTAGTACTATTTTCCTGAAAAGAGTTACTCAAAATCATTTGAGATGCCATTCACTGTGATGAATCAACACATGCTTTGAGCAGATCCTTGATGGTGTGGGAAGAGAAAGGATGAATTAAAAATGTTTATTTTCTGAATCCAGCGGTTCCAACAGTCAATGCCCTTGTTAAAATGTCCAGCACTCTGAATACTGAACACAAGCGGCATTGTATGCTCTACATATAAAATATATTTTATGTGATTTAATTTAATAATTATGTTTAAAAGAGAAAATGAGAATTATCAATTAATTAGTTCGCCAAATTCATTGATAAGTCAGTCTACAGAAAACTTGTGGAATCAATCAACAAGTCAAAACAAGCTCTATACCAGGTTTTAAGATTAAATAATTGAATTTAATATAAATCAGTCAATTAGATTAATGAATTGAAATCATACATTCTTTATTGAATGCAGGCTCACTACTTCTAAATTACAAAAGAGAATACATACAACAAAAGAAACAATTGATTTAGAGATACCAGAGAGAGAGAGAGTTTTTGAGTTTTAACAAACCTTTATTGTACAATACACAGCCAATGGCAACAACAAACCAAAATTAAGAAAAAAAATATATATATAAAAAACAAAGGGAGAAAGAAAAACAACAGGACGCACAATTAACATGAAGCATTGGTTACACCATCATCTTTGTATGCTGTTAAATACTAATTCACCTCCCTCCAGCCTACACACAGCCTCCCCACGGCACCACCTATCCTGAAAAACACAAATATCCTGCATCCTACTGTAGTACTCAAGGTCTCCTGACACTCTTGATCTGATGAGAGACTTATACGTCTCAATGATGCTCACCGTTACCCTTTTCTACGTTTTTTTTTTTTTCCTGCTGAGGTACACAGTCATCTTAGCCCGTCCCAGCAGGAAATTAGCTATGCAGGACACTTTTTTTGTTTTCTTACTACAATGAATGCCAAAAATAAACCCTTGAATTGGTAAAGACTACCCCAAGAGCAGCCACCAATGAACTAACCATGCTTAAAAGAGGACGGAGTCTAGTACAGTCTTTAAAACAGTGGATTATTGTCTCTCTAACACGACAGAAAGGGCATCCCGTGTCCACTGTCCTGGAGAGAAATAGTATGATTTGAAGGTTTGCAACATCTATAGGGTGCAGCATATATGCTCTGTGAATGAATCTAGAGTGAATGAGCTGGTGTGAGGATGAGGTTTTTAGAGCCTTTCTTCTACGTTTTACCATGTTTTATACCATACCAATTCCGACACTACACTACCATGCTCCTTCCTCCCTATAATTTCTATAGGTAATTTCTTACATGTCAGCCACACTGCCATAAATATTACTCAATGTGAAAACGTCTTTTGAAGACCAAATAGAAATGGAAAGGTCTGTGCACTTGACTGCAGAGGTGGCATCCCATATCCATCATTACAGAATTTAGCTGGGTTGCCCTTTACAATTTCTGCTTTTCTCCCAAACATCCAGTGAAGTAGCAATAATGCTCTCATAGTTCAGACTGATGCTTCTGTGTTTCACTCCAGCAGAACCTAAATGCTCATGTCGATTCGCAGCATTCTGGGGTAATATCAATTTTTTCCTATTGATTTTATGAGGACATGCCAACAGACTTCATTCCCATAAAATCAGATTCAACCATGCTGAATCTCGGATAAAAAAGCAAAATAGATTGAGGGACAGCTCACCACTATAAATTACCATTTAGATTTTATACGTTTTTTAGATGCAAACATTTTAGCACTCAGTGTTCCACAGAGTGCAAACCAAACCAATTTATTTTATAGCCAGCCATTTCTTTAAATTAGTCAAAGACTCTGGACACTGGAAAGAGAGGATTAATGCCAGAGATGAACAAAAGACATTGGGCCTCAATTAACAAAACTTTTCTTAAATTATTTTTACATTTGTTCTTAATGTTCCTATGAAAAAAAAGAGATCCATGACACCATGACCTTTGTTTTCATGCATATCCCAGGTGTATGAGATGATAAAAGTTGACCGTTTAAATTTCTAGCACAATCCTGTTCATGTGATTAGCATAAGGGAAAAGCCATGAACAAATACAGATAAGAAAAAATTATCAATGTCGAGATGTTGTTGTAAATGTTCTTACACAGAGTTTACGATCACATTTGAGCATACGCATGTTTTGTAAATGAGGCCCATTGTCTGAGTCTCCTCACTTTCCCTCACAGCCTGGGCCAAGGGTACCAGACAGAGGGGAAAGCACAGGGGTGAGAAAGCCATGCCTGTTCCCCTTTGCTACAAAAGGAGGTGACCGATAGTTACCAGTACCAAGGCTGTGGAGCTGAAGTATTTTTTTATCAGATTAATTAACTCTGAACCAAAAACAACCTTTCAAGCATCAGCCAGAGGCATTCCCATTTTAACTTCTCAACAGCCTTTTTTGGCATGGAGAGATAGCACCATGCAATCCTTGGGCAAATTCTCAGCACTGTTAATAATGTGCAAAAGCCTTTTTAGATAATTTGATGCCATTTCATTTTTAATGAATCCCCTCTGATGCAAAATGCACTGATAAAGGATTTACTCTGGAAGACGAGTGCTTTTACAAGCAGCTTCCTGTCAGCACGCAAAGATGCCGGACAGCAGCCGGAACATTCCAGAGCGTGTTTGTCTTCCATAAGTAGACTTATTAAAGCAGTTTGTCTCCATGGTGTGATCCTTTCTGAATTTCTGAATTTGTTGACCCTAAAACCAATGGTCCTACCTGCTCCCATATAGATAAATACAACTCCAGAGGTATAAAATGAAGTCCAGGAAATGTTACCTTTTTTTGGAGAGATTTATAGGCAAATTCTATAAATTTCCCAATCCTCTTAAGCAACTAGGCATTTTAAATCTGACTGAACATTCCGGATTGCGAATTGAATAAATAGCAGCTTTGGATCCATTTAGCTTTATCTACAAGGCTACACAGTCTGCTTCGTCCAGCTCCATGAAAATAATACTTCAGTTTCATCCTGTGTGGAATAAATCTTGCTTTGTGCACAGAGGGCATATTGCATCCACCTCAGAGCCATAAGGGTTCTGTACCTAGCTGTGCAAAATGAGTCCCTTTGTTCTCTCTATCTCCATATCCCATTCTTTCCATCATCTCCATACCCCATTCTCTCTCTCTCCATTATCTCCATATCCCATTCTCTCCATCATCTCCATACCCCATTCTCTCTCTCCATTATCTCCACATCCCATTCTCTCCATCATTTCCATATCCCATTCTCTCTCCATCGTCTCCATATCCCATTCTCTCCATCGTCTCCATACCCCATTCTCTCTCTCCATTATCTCCATATCCCATTCTCTCCATCATCTCCATACCCCATTCTTTCTCTCCATTATCTCCATATCCCATTCTCTCCATAATTTTCATATCCCATTCTCTCTCCATCATCTCCATATCCCATTCTCTCCATCATCTCCATATCTCATTCTCTCCATCGTCTTCATCTCATTCTCTCTCCATCATCTCCATATCCCATTCTCTCTATCTCCATATCCCATTCTCTCCATCATTTCCATTTCCCATTCTCTCCATCGTCTCCATATCCCATTCTCTCATCATCTCCATATCCCATTCTCTCCATCGTCTCCATATCCCATTCTCTCTCTCCATCATCTCCATATCCCATTCTCTCTCCATCATCTCCATATCCCATTCTCTCTCTCCATCATCTCCATATCCCATTCGCTCTCTCCATCATCTCCATATCCCATTCGCTCTCTCCATCGTCTCCATATCCCATTCTCTCCATCATCTCCATATCCCATTCTCTCCATCATCTCCATATCCCATTCTCTCCATCATCTCCATATCCCATTCTCTCTCTATCATCTCCATATCCTATTCTCTCTCCATCATCTCCATATCTCATTCCATTTCAATGTATCGCAAATTCGCTGAGGCAAAGCCAATACATGAGTTTCTAATAAAAATTTAACTTCCCCTCCACCTCCCTTCCATTCTTCCACCTTCCACTTGCAAAATAGATAGAGTTTTGGATAGACTTCCAATAATTTGTTTAATTGTAATTAAAGCCAAAGGAGGTTATTTTAAGGAAAGTCAAGATTATTTAAGTAAAACTCATATTTTTGTGTTATTGTAGGTATTGTTGGTTGTAACGAGTGGTTATTTGAGTTACTGTTGCCTTTCTATCAGCTCGAACCAGTCTGGCCATTCTCCTCTGGCCTCTGCCACCAACAAGGCATTTTTGCCAAGAGAACTGCCGCTCACTGGATATTTTCTCTTTTTCGGACTTTTGTCTGTAAACCCTAGAGATGGTTGTGCGTGAAAATCCCAGTAGATCAGCAGTTTCTGAAATACTCAAACCAGCTTGTATGGCACCAACAACCATGCCACGTTTAAAGTCACTTAAATCACCTTTCTTCCCCATTCTGATGCTTGGTTTGAACTTCAGCAGATCGTCTTGACCATGACTACATGCCTAAATGCATTGAGTTGCTGCCACGTGGTTGGCTGATTAAATATTTGCATTAACTGAACCTCACTATGAGTGAGGTTCAGATTCAACAGATTCAGATTCAACTGTGACTGAACCTCACTATGAGTGAGGTTCAGATTCAACAGGGCTGGCTGCAGTCACACTTGGCTGTGCTCAATCAGCTGAATCTAATTATTAATTAAATTTGGTTAACTGGTCGATTGAGTAAATAAGGGGGCAATTACATTTTCCCATGGGTGATATCTTTTTTTTTTCATTAAATAAATTTTTAAAAAATTATGTGTTAAATGTGTCTAATGTGTTTTGTATTTACTCAGGTTCCCTTTGTCCAATATTTTGGCTAAAGATTTTTTGGTCTAATAATGTTGAAAGATCAGAAACCATTCAGTGTGACAAATATACAATAATAGAGGAAATCAGGAAGGGGGTAGGTCATTTTTCATGGCACTGTACACACACACACACTCACACACACACTCACACTCTCCCTCTCTCACACGCACACACACACTCACACACACACATGCCCGCTCTCTCACACACACACTCACGCACACACACTCACACATGCTCGCTCTCTCACACACACACTCACGCACACACACTCACACATGCTCGCTCTCTCGCACACACACTCACGCACACACACTCACACATGCTCGCTCTCTCACACACACACTCACGCACACACACACACACACACTCACCCTCTCTCACACGCACACACACACACACCGCCCACACTCACACACGCTCGCTCTCTCACACACACACCCACACTCACACACGCTCGCTCTCTCACACACACACTCACACTCACACACGCTCGCTCTCTCACACACACACTCACACTCACACACGCTCGCTCTCTCACACACACACTCACACTCACACTCACACATGCTCGCTCTCTCACACACACACTCACACTCACACACACACCGCCCACACACACACACACTCACACACACACACTCACCCTCGCCACCCCCCCAACCCACACACTCACTCACCCTCCCCCCCCCACACACACTCTCTCTCACACACACTCACACACGCTCGCTCTCTCACACACACACACTCTCTCCCTCTCTCACAAGCACACACACACACACACACCGCCCACACACACACTCACACACACACACTCACCCTCGCCACCCCCCCAACCCACACACTCACTCACCCCCCCCACACACTCTCTCTCACACACACACACTCACCCCCCCACACACACCCACACTCACACATGCTCGCTCTCTCACACACACACTCACGCACACACACACACACACTCACACACACACACCACCCACACACACACTCTCCCTCTCTCACACGCACACGCACACACACACACACCGCCCACACACACACTCACACACACACACTCACCCTCGCCACCCCCCCAACCCACACACTCACTCACCCCCCCCCACACACACTCTCTCTCACACACACACACTCACCCCCCCACACACACACACCCACACTCACACACGCTCGCTCTCTCACACACACACACCGCCCACACACACACACACTCACACACACACACTCACCCTCGCCACCCCCCCAACCCACACACTCACTCACCCCCCCCCCCACACACACTCTCTCTCACACACACACACTCACCCCCCCACACACACATACACTCACTCACTCACACACACACACACACACATACACACACACACACCTATGGGCCTGTTGTAAAACCAGGTAAGAAGATTGAGTGACTCTTACTGAAGGCGGTGCTTGGGCTGAGATAGGAGCTCAGTCCTGCAGAAGGATGTTTACCCAGCCTTACCACTTTAGCCTGCTTTAGCCTTTCATAAGAGGATGGGGGGGGGGGGGGGTTCTGCTGGAATGCAGACTTGTCCTTCTCTCATTACATGTAAAAATGGCTTAATTCTTAGGGTTTTCTGTGTGCTGTGTTCATCATATGATACATTCAACCATGGCAAGGTTGTGCATTTTTAGTCTACTACACTGTAGGAAGGGTTGATACATTCTGGGATGGGTTTATAGTTTATAACATGGAATATTTTTATGGATAGCAGAAGGAGGAATTAGTATTTTCATCAATTATGATGTTAGAAACACTGCAACACTTGTAATATCACCATCTTTGGATGAAAATGTATTTCTGAAAAGCTTTATGCAGTTTTGTTTTCCATTGGGACTCACTTAATAAAATGCATTTGCAGTTGTATGAATAAAAGATGTCAGGTTGTGCTGCCTTTCTTTTGCATTTCAAACTGTTCTTCCTGTCCATATCAATAAAACATTGCATGGCCAGACAGCATTTATTGAAATACCTGAATTAGATTTTAACTTACGGTAAAATAAATTTTATTAACATGTTCATATATGTAGGGCCACCCCTCATTAATTTGGGCCACTCCCCCTTTTCTGATTTGTGTTGTTTCCTTTCTCCTCATCACCGTTGTCCAATGGAGACAATGACCTAGTCTTACAGCCGTTTGCAGACTTCTGGCCAAGACCAAATTAAAAGTTATTAATACAGTGTACAGCACGTCTCCACAAAATGATTTTCTTACAATACCATTGTTTGAAAATGTTATTCTTCTGAAACATAATAAAGCATGATGACGTGCTAAAGCACCTGGAAGCTTTGTAATAGGCTTCGTTGTACCTGTGTACCAGTGTGATTGTGTACATTAATGCAGCATCGCTCACAATGCTGAGCGAGCTCCCACAGAAGAATTAGAAGAATTAGCCGAGGCTTCAAAATGGCGGACTGATCTCGGTTGCCTCATTGGTTCAGTTGTTTCTGAGAGCATCAGTGTGCATCAGTCTGTGTTTGGCTCAATAAGGCCATCATATATAGTGCTTTCTACTGCCATGGAAATCCTCACGCATTTCAACATCTGAAATTCTTTTGCAATTCCATGCTACTGTCTTAGGGTCTCATCTACAAGTCAGGGTGGGATTTGACCTGCCTTATAAATACATTTTTTTGGCGATACAGTTTGTTGGTGAGACTGCTGAACCAATCGAGGATGGGTGAAGGAGACTATTTTTCTCTTGCTTGGCCAATGTGCAATTTAGATTAATACATGCACTTAAAATGTATCTTCGGATGTATCAAAATGTAATGAGATGTTGCATCAGATTTCCCTGCACATCTTACACAACAAAAATCACCATGGTCCTGTGGATGATTCTTAAAGACTAGCTGCCTCTATTCAATTTCCTTATTGAATGCAAATCTGGGGGTGATGTTAATCAGTGGATCTCAGAGACAATGATTAACGCATTGGTTAACATTGGACTCTCACATTAGATTACAAGGCTTAAATCTCAAAATGAGATTCACACTTTTAGTTCTTCATCTACTGCTGCAGATCCCCCATAAACAGTGGCTCAATTTCTTGTCGGTCTGGAGTAATGGTCCCATTAACATGCATACACCCTCATCCCAATAAGTTTTGTCTCATTTCCACTTGTTCTGTGTTTCTGCATTGTCTCCATTACTGGTCAGTTAATTTGATCTGGCTTCTGTTTCTTGTTAACTTTAATTATAACACACTGTGCGTATATTGTTTGTTTCCCTCTGTTTGATATTGCAGGTCGGCAGACAAAAATGTCAATACTTCATTCTCTGTGCTGGAAATATAATTAATGACGAATCTTTGAGTGTGGCTCTTAGTTCTGTGCAATTCTGAAGAGGCATGGAATGTTAAATTTGCTGCATTAGACCACCATGTGTGAATTCTATGACAGCATTTTTCTATGGATTGAAACAATGTAAAAACAGAAAATAAAGCAGAACATTGTGAACCTTTATATATAATTATCTAAAGGGAAAACAATATTGATCATAAATCGAAACCAAACTATGTAAAACTGTTCACCAAACAATGTGTTACTGTCAGGGTCCAAAATTAACTTTTTGGCTTACCTGCCAAGGTGTCAGGTAGATGACAAACATTACGGGCCAGGTGCATTTTTTACCGGTCAAAATAATGCAATCGCACAATATCATCAGTTCAATTTAAAAACAAAACCCACTGAAATAACCATTAGAAACAGAACACTTAAATATTTAGTGAAAAGATCATTTATTATAGGTTAGGCTTAGCTATTCTAAAAGATTGTTTTAGATGTTAAGTAATAACATGGCTAAAACAAGAGGTATATCTACACAGGGTTTATATATACGTAGACATTTTAAATGAAATCAGACATCAGATTCAAGATATAATTTTAGATTCAGAAAGGATCCAAAATGTTTCTAATATTCCAACTGCATCCATCAGCAAAGGTACTTACTTTGTCATTAATGCCATGGACGGTTGAGTTGGCTAAGTCAACGTATACCGTGTAAGTTAAGATAATGTTCAAACTGTCAATGTTTTTCTGTCCACGCTATCGTCGTTCAGTGACGTTCTCTTTTTCGGTGGTGAGTTGACAGCAAGTAAACGTCTCCACATTGGAATGAGATAGCTAAATCTAAATCAAATTTTTTAGCTGCTAACGAAATGCGAGGTTTTGTTATATCTGCTGTGTTGTAGTTCAGTCAGAGAGCTGGCTGCTTGTGTGCGCAAACTTAACATGCTACAGTGTCTAGAGGACCAAGCTATTGTGTCTATCCATGACTTAATTTTCCTCAACCCAAAATTAGGGTGATTTTACCTTTAAAAAAAAAAAAAGTGGGCTCCATTTTTTTTACACACTAGAGTGGTGGGTTTACCTGCATGATTTACCAGACAGAGAGAGTATTTTATATATATATATATATATATATATATATATATATATATATATATATATTTCTCTTGTATGATATTACTATTATTATTTTATGTACCTGGCTAGTTATAATTACCAAATTCATGTAAAGGCCTGACACACACGCTTTAAAATTATTATATTAAAATAAAACCTTAACATTTCAGCTATCTATGCCTGAGTCTTCAGACATGCCCCACCCAACACACAAAAACAACAAAAAATTGGTGTCAGTGAATAAATCTGTGAGTCAATAAATCTGTGAATCACCCTTGATCAAAATACCAAAAAGAATGCAACACAAACCCATTTATACCCAGCGGAAGTGTACCCGACTGGATGTGCTGCTCACGCATTGTCAGATGAAGGGCTCGGCCTACACTAAGGAGATGAGCTGGTGTAGAGTGCTCTCGTCACATGAGTCACAAAGCACCATTTCAGTGCCATCGCTTTTCAATTTAAACGTACACTTAATCTGGCAAACTAATCGCTCGTCGCAAAAACCTTGAGTTTGGCAAACAACAAACTTCATTGCTTCGTACTTCCTACGTATGAGCTGCATGAAGAAGACCCGCCGTTTGCCAAACTCAAGCTGTTAAGGCAGCCAGGTTACTCGTTATTTTAAGCAGAGCTGCCTTACAGTGTGCAGGCCCTCCTGATGACAGACAGCTTCTTTATGGCAGCAGGATTGTTCATGGGCAGGGAAAGATCCATTCTGGCATCGAGTCAGTCAGTGGGTGCACTGTTTCCGCCTCTTGCATCATGTACATCATGGAAAACAAGGAAGATGTGTGTACTATGACAAGCTGTTATGAGTCTGAAATACTGAGAGTGGCACAGTAAAGGAATTAGCAGGACAGCATTAGGCCTTTTTGCACAGCTCGCCTGTGCATTTGCACCTACTATTTGAAATCCAGTGTGCAACAGTATTATGGCGTATAATTACATGTTAGTGCACAGCATAAATGTAGATTTTCTGGCACAGTGCTACTAAAAGAACTGTCAATCGATTTACATTGATGATGGCATAAGGGTCTGTGGTTAAATCAAGAGAAGGTTGAGACAAGGAAAAACCATTTCTATCTGCATCGGCCCTGACTGCAAGACAGTGTGCCATATGATTGGGCTCCTGTGACTGTTCTATACCTTCCTCCACAGTACATACATTCAGATATTTTTCGGTAAGGAAATAGCCCTGGACAATTGGAAACTGAATTTCTTACATTTATTCATGTTGCACTAACCACCCATTTACTGTACAGTCACTTGAAAAGGCAAGTCCAGCCAGAAACTGAATTTGCACATCTTTCCCCCTCCATAACCCCACAATGAATATGTGTGAAAAATCTTTCGACATATCATATCGCAAGTGGCTTGTTTAAGGGATTTGAATGGATGTCCCACATTTACTATGGTATTCATCTTATAAAAGGACAAAAGACGGCATATTAAATGTATGTTTTAAACACTGGTTGGTAGCAGTAGCAGTGTGTTAGCACTTGCAAAGGGCTAATTGGAGAAAATGCATGTACTTTATGGTGCTCTTCCAAAGGTAAACATCTTTACATCTGCATAGTAAGTTCTAGCATGGCTGATGTACGTATCACAGGGATGCAGATGGGTAAGTTAATGTTTTGCAATGGGAAAGCGCATTCATTAAGTATCTCTCTCCACAAACATGTCTGAGTAGTGTACCGCTGAATGATTCTGGTGGAAAGGCAAAATGTGCTTGTTAACTGAAGGAAAGATGCAGACAATTAAACACAAAGCTGTATGTAACGTACAGTTTAGAATAAATGTTTCATGTCCCATTCTATGTGAGCAGGGAGATGACGCTATACTCCGGCTGTACTTTGTGAAATTGCGTAACAAGTATCGCGCACTCACTAATTATGAAACCTTAATTTAGAAAGCCCATTAGAAGCGGATAATACAGTCTCACTACTCAGCGTTCCAAAATAGAGCAAAATGTACTTAATGGGATAATAACACTATCTTTGTCTGGCCTGTGAAAATCCTGATTCAAATGTGCAGAAAATAGGAAGCGTTTGAAAACTGTGCTCCCAGCACACATCCTCTAAAAATATTAAGACTTTTACTTACGTCATCCAGGTGCCCCCTCTGGAGCCCCATTATTCCGATGAAAGAATTCTGCTTACGTGAGATCATTCTCCTGACGTTCATACTAGGACAGTCATACACAACAAATGCATCATCCACCAGACTATTTATTGCAGTAGACCTGCTTTCATAGATTTTGTTAAATCGAAGTTATTTCATAAAGCATGCCTCACCTTTGTGCCATAATATTTAGTAATTTAAAAGCATTATCTAAAAAGGCCAGTAATATTTCTGCACACACTCAAACCACACACACACACCTCACACATACATACACTCATACATACACACACAGTCACATACACATACACACACGCACACATACACTCATACAGATGTGTCACACACATACACTCATACATACACACACATGCACACACACACACACACACACACACACACACACATGTCACACACACATACACTCATACATACACACACACGCGCACATACTCACACACACATGCACATTTCACACACACACATACACTCATACATACACACACACATACACTCATATCCATACGCATACACCTCTCACACACATACACTCATACATACACACACACACACACACACACACACTCACACGCACACGTGACAAAGAACAAAGCAACAAGGTTGGTCTTGAGATGCTATAGCTGACAGAAAACGGACATATTGGATTTACAGTTAAATTTTATGCATTTAGCTGACGCTCTTATTCACAGTGATTTACAATTAGTGAAAACCAAATTTGTGGCAAGTGTTATTTAATATGAGGTTTGCAATACAGTATTGCATATTCAGGAAAACGCCCTCTAGTGCTTTGGAGAGGAATAGTCCTCCAGGGTCATAGAGTCATAGAGTCATGTAGCCATTGCGCTCTGTAGCCATTACTCTAAGTCTAAGACCTTTGATTAGACTCAGTTGGTATGATTTGAAGGTCATAAGCATACGTTCCAAAGATTACAAATGGCTTTTGATATGAAAATGACTGTTGGCAGGCAGAATAAGCGGTGGAGGTGTTACCCTGATGATGGCAGTGGCGGTTTTAGCGGATCAGATTAGCTGATACAGCGAGTTTTAGCGACACCTAATTAAGTAGGCCAGCACAAAGGCTTGTTTCCGAGCTGTCCGTATAATCTCACACATTGCTTTCTTTGTCTCTTCAAAGCAGGATATTAGCCATCCATTTTTGCCGACTGTAGGGGATGTATTCAACTTCTGTCAGAGATTACAATTATGCAAACCACTGGGATGAGAGAAAGAATCATTCTTTGGGGGGCCTTAAATGAAATTGCCTTCAAGAATCAGAGTAAAAAATTTTGTTGAGTTGGATTTGCAATCAATCCACACAGAAGCGAATCACCGGCACTGGAGAAAACGTGAAATAAAATTAGTCTTCGCTTTAAGCCATTCGTGGTATTCCCCCTTATCCTTGCAGTGGGTGGCCTCACCATGTTAATATTTATTACTGTAGTTAACCTTACAGAAATATTTGTATTTTCTGGTTCATGAATGTTTGTTTCCATGACTGTTGAGCCATGACTGAAAATGGACCCAGTTTGACTGAGCTGCGCTCATGTAGGGCACAAGAAGCCGTAAGATGTATTTGTGTTTGGCAAAGAGTTCCCTTCCATCTCATGGCCTTGCAGTCGTAGCGTGGGCGGCGCTGACTCGTGGAATTCGTTCGTTTGTTTAACGGCTGAAAGTGCATGATGGGAAACGTGAGCCCGTCCAGTGAGCGGAGGGATGGCGGCCCAGTCTGGGCCTCCTCTCATTCTCCTACAGGCCACTGGGAGGGGTCAGACTGGGGCTGCCATCGTGACAAGGATTTGGGACCAGACCCTTTCACAACCAGAGCCTTAGACCATAGGAGTAATTACTTTTGACAGAAAAATGCTAAAATCCCAGCATTTGCAGATCCAAATACAACACAACTTAAAGGCTCTTAGACCAACATGTGATGAGAGGCCATAATTGGATCCTGGCATATTAAATATTGATTGTTATGAACATATTGACTGACCCAGGATTGATGAGGCAGAGGGTGAGGTTTTTCAATTAGTTACAAAAAAGTGATTATTGACTTGAACATTATTAGATCTGTTCCAGATGCATGGTCATTTGATGCTGGTATGGGACAGCTTGTGGATCTTTAGGGCATAAGTCAAACATGGCCTGGCTTGGTGACACTGCTAAATCATTTTATGCAGTTTGGAGGTAAGTCTGATTTTGCATAAATCTGTCAGAGGTCCACCCCCTGCCTTCTGTTTACCGACAGAGGTCAAAGGTTTCTCAAACAATCACATGATAAAAAACGTAGATAAATGTTTCTTAGCGTGCCCCACATTTCTTACAAGAGCACATAAAGATGTCAGAGGACAGCACAGGGGCCAGGGAGCTGGGGGGATACGGGGCACCACGACTCACGTAAGCAATGGTGGTGAGAAAGGAGATCTTCACTGATGTTTGACTTGTGCAGATTGGTGGCAGACTAAATATACTCCTGGACCTGGACATTATGATGTGGCTCATGTCTGCTTTACAGGCAAGGCCTTCCTTCCCTGATTTCCCGGGCCCTTGTCTGAATAAAGAAATCAAACAGGCAAACGAGCAAAAAAAAAAAAAAAAGAATAAAACTGGACAAACAAAACTACCACGGTTTTAAAAAAGACCAAAGAAAACAGAAAACAGGCACAGGATCAGCCAATAAACAAACGCGGAAATGAAAACAACAGTCTAAGGAGAAGGACATAAATAGAACAGCCATTTTGGAGAAGCTTCCTGCTCCCTTTAACACAATTAGTCGTAAGGTTGTGGCGGTAATTGGATGGGTGGGGGTGAGCAAACCTGATTTATGGGGCGGCTGGGGTCCGCCCGGACTGCCTGCGCTCGTCCCGGACGCCACTGACTCAGCCGGCGCGTCTGTCGGCTCGGCTAAAGGCCTCGCTGTTTCCATGGCGAGATGCTTTCAACGCAAGCGCTCCTCTAAAACATCCTCAACCTTAAAGGAGTCCAGTTGCCTCAAAAAGCAAAACTTTCAGTTTCGTCTTTGTGCCTGTTCTCGAGCCAAGTTGAGCACCGGGGCACTTACATTCAGGCCCGCTCTCGACAGTCACCCCTTAAATGGGAGAGGAGGGGACGTGCGCCCTCGTTTCCCCCCAAAATCAATAACCAATGTCCTCGGTTTTTTCACATGAATCTCTAAAAGCTGCGTTCACACCAGTCAAGAAAATGAGAGGTTTCTCTTGCAAAACCACCCATGGACAGCTGAAGTTGTGCTTACAGCCCAGTGATATCCACGTCATCTGCATATTCATGGTTGAGCGTGGCATTAGTTAGTGTATAATGTACAGGGGAGTGAAGAGTGGACCTACTCCCAGGGGTGCTCCTGTATTAGTGCACATGATAGAGGACACAGTCAAATTAAATTCAACCTGCTGACCTCTTTTTTTACAAAAAAAAAACATTTATCCAAAGGGCAGACTGTGTGGTTAAAAATCTTCTCGGCCATAAGATGTGCTTGTATTGTGCTAAATGCACGACCAAAGTCGACATGAACTATTTTAGCAACAATATTTGCTGCCCTGAGCTGGTCATAAATCACATTCGTGAGACCCGCATCCCCTACACCTCACTGAGGGAGAGAGGAAAATTGATAATCATCAGGAGTGTCTTTAACAGAAGGAAGAAATCTATTTAAGATCTTCTCCAGACTTTTCATGGCTGTTGACATAAGTGCTACCCGAGCAGAGGTCATTAATTTCACTCGCTCAAGGTTTCTGCAGAGCAGGTGCAGTAATAGACCTCTTCCACAGAGCCGGGACACAGCTCAGATAGCCCCAAGAGTATCTGAAAAGGTGTGCCCGTTCCACTGCAGGTCTTTTCAGACATAGCCTCCTGCTCTTTGCACATATTTAATTTATGAAAGATGGCCCTTTCCTCATCGTCCGTAATTATGACATACAAAATCCGATGAAAAACACATTTTCAATGAACAAAAATTCCAAGTTACTCTCGCGTACAAAGCACTGTCTATAATTCATCCATTCAAACCTAGGCCTGACATTAAAAGTATCGATATCAAAATTGTGCCAAGTTACATGCAGCCATATAGCCTTCTTAGCTCAGCTAAGAGCTACTGTACTAATGTTGTATGATCTGCCCATTGTCTGGTTAGCAATGTGGCTAATTTTAAACTCGGCCAACATGCCGAACGTGGAGTGGTGTGAAGTGTGGGTATATATTACTAGTAGTTGTATAAATACGGAAATATAAATGAGTTTCCCACAAAGACTATACAGATGCAAGAGCAAGTTTAGTTAGTTCAAATGTTTCATATTTAGTTACCTAGCAAGGCAATGTAATGATTCTGAGGGGAGATTCAAACCTGGTCTGTCACACATGCAAAAGTGGCAATCTTGCTAGCCAGTGAGCCACTAGAGAAGTAGCTTCTAGGTGTAGTAAAACTTTGCTTATTTTAACAAGTGCACTTTTATATATGTAATTTTGCGTGTGCATCCGATGAGTTGTTTACATTAAACTCTGTGAAAATGCCAAAAGTGGGACTCTCTAAAGCATGGGTGTTTTATTATTTTAGTGCTTATTAATTTCAAAGTTATCTTGCACCAGTTTCTATACGACCGGCAACGTTACCTACCAGAGTTTAATTTGACAGCTGCACTGTTATACAGTTATACTCGGTAAAAGTGCCAAAAGCGGAACTGTCTGTAGTGTGGGTGTATTTATTTGTATTTCAGAAATATAAATGAGTTTCCTGCAAAGATTATACAGATGCAAAAGAAATAGTTAAATTAATAATTTGTAGTTTTAAACGAGTATTTATGTCATTTTGTGTGTGCATCCGATGTTTCTATTGGCTGCAACTTAAATGTCCAATGGGGAGACATATTATTTGTGGGCTTGTAGCATTAGTGATGATGTAATCAGGCAGGAAGAAGAAGGAGAAAAAAACTCTGTATTTTAGGGCTTTATTGTGTGGACGTGTGAAGTTGTTTGTGAATTCTGTCTGTTGAAATGGGGTCAGAAGGTACAGAAATGAAAGTTCCTGAAGGACTGAGAGTCTGTGGTTGTTGCGGTTATTTCTGTGGGAAACCCTGAAAAGTGCCAAACTCTCGTGCTGTATAGGTATGGGGCATGATCAGAGGCCATCGCCCCACTTCACCACAGAGACTGTGAGGGCATCCCAGCATGTGGGTCAAAACCCTGCATGGACATGTTGTGATCACAGGTCTGTTCAGGGTGTTTTTTACAAGTTTAGGTTGGTACATGCAGGAGGTCCCTGTTGATTCACGTTCTGATCAGAACTACCGAATCTAGGCGGTGACTGGACAGCCCGGAAGAAGATGATTCCATAGCACTGATCTAGTAAAGCAACACCATGGGTTGGGCAAGACACATGCTGCTCAAAAATAGGCGGTTTCTGCCAACTGGCATCACTTAAAGTTCCAAAAAATAAGGCCCAGGAGATGCTGATTCGTAACTACCAAGTCCCCTATAATACCACCCGCTATAATACCACCACCTATAATACCACCACTATAATACCACCAGCTATAATACCGCCACCTATAATACCATCAGCTATAATACCACCCGCTATAATACCACCAGCTATAATACCACCCGCTATAATACCACCAGCTATAATACCACCAGCTATAATACCACCCGCTATAATACCACCAGCTATAATACCACCAGCTATAATACCACCAACTATAATACCACCAGCTATAATACCGCCACCTATAATACCGCCAACTATAATACCACCAGCTATAATACCACCAACTATAATACCACCACCTATAATACCACCAGCTATAATACCACCAACTATAATACCACCCGCTATAATACCACCCGCTATAATACCACCAGCTATAATACCACCACCTATAATACCACCAGCTATAATACCACCAACTATAATACCACCCGCTATAATACCCCAGCTATAATACCACCCGCTATAATACCACCCGCTATAATACCACCACTATAATACCACCAGCTATAATACCACCCGCTATAATACCACCCGCTATAATACCACCAACTATAATACCACCAGCTATAATACCGCCACCTATAATACCGCCAACTATAATACCACCCGCTATAATACCCCAGCTATAATACCACCAGCTATAATACCACCACCTATAATACCACCACTATAATACCACCAGCTATAATACCACCAGCTATAATACCGCCACCTATAATACCGCCAACTATAATACCACCAGCTATAATACCACCAACTATAATACCACCACCTATAATACCACCAGCTATAATACCACCACTATAATACCACCAGCTATACTACCACCAGCTATAATACCACCACCTATAATACCGCCAACTATAATACCACCAGCTATAATACCACCAACTATAATACCACCACCTATAATACCACCAGCTATAATACCACCAACTATAATACCACCCGCTATAATACCACCAGCTATAATAGCACCAGCTATAATACCACCAGCTATAATACCACCCGCTATAATACCACCCGCTATAATACCACCAGCTATAATACCACCCGCTATAATACCATCAGCTATACTACCAGCTATAATACCACCCGCTATAATACCACCCGCTATAATACCACCACCTATAATACCACCCGCTATAATACCACCAGCTATAATACCGCCAGCTATAATACCACCAGCTATAATACCACCCGCTATAATACCACCAGCTATAATACCACCCGCTATAATACCACCACTATAATACCACCCGCTATAATACCACCCGCTATAATACTACCAGCTATAATACCACCAGCTATAATACCACCCGCTATAATACCACCACTATAATACCACCCGCTATAATACCACCCGCTATAATACCACCAGCTATAATACCACCCGCTATAATACCACCACTATAATACCACCCGCTATAATACCACCCGCTATAATACCACCAGCTATAATACCACCACCTATAATACCACCCGCTATAATACCACCAGCTATAATACCACCCGCTATAATACCATCAGCTATACTACCAGCTATAATACCACCAGCTATAATACCACCCGCTATAATACCACCAGCTATAATACCACCCGCTATAATACCACCACCTATAATACCACCCGCTATAATACCACCAGCTATAATACCACCAGCTATAATACCACCCGCTATAATACCACCAGCTATAATACCACCCGCTATAATACCACCACCTATAATACCACCCGCTATAATACCACCAGCTATAATACCACCAGCTATAATACCACCCGCTATAATACCGCCACCTATAATACCGCCAACTATAATACCACCAGCTATAATACCACCAACTATAATACCACCACCTATAATACCACCAGCTATAATACCACCAACTATAATACCACCCGCTATAATACCACCAGCTATAATACCACCAGCTATAATACCGCCAGCTATAATACCACCAGCTATAATACCACCAGCTATAATACCACCAGCTATAATACCACCCGCTATAATACCACCAGCTATAATACCACCAGCTATAATACCACCCGCTATAATACCACCAGCTATAATACCACCCGCTATAATACCACCCGCTATAATACCACCCGCTATAATACCACCAGCTATAATACCACCCTCTATAATACCACCATCTATAATACCACCCGCTATAATACCACCAGCTATAATACCACCAGCTATAACACTGCCAGCTCCTTATTACACCATGGTTCTGTTTCCACACTTAAATTTCTTTTGTTTCTTCTTTGTGTACAATCTATCTTAATTATATTTTGTCTCCCCTCCTGGCTGTAGCGCAGGGGAATGCACAGAGTGTGCCTAACAAGGCGGATTAGCTCCGGGCCTGCTCAATGGTGCGATGTAAACAGTAAACTGTTTGATCGGCGGAATTTCCCTTTGCAGCTAATATACAGTTAATGTATTTGAGTTCAATGTATAGTGTACAATGAGTTACATTCACTATATTATGAGAAAGGCTGCAATACTGTTCCCTGACAAACATGCAAACAAGTCACCTTTGGTTTTTATTCAGTCCTTCTTCCTGTCCAGCCTGAATTGGCTGTTGCCATCCAGGTGAACTGCAGCACCCACTTCCTCCTCTGTGAGCCAGGTCTCTGTCCGGCACATAAGGCTGGAGGTGCTGGACGCGGAGCGGTTTCTGTACACCCTTAGCTCATCTGCCTTGTTCCACACACTCTGTGTACTCCCCTGAATTACACTGGCAAGGGGAGTTTGACACTTAGCCACAGGTTTCATACCCAGGATAAGTCCAGCTACACCGATGGAAGGGAGAACCAAATTGTCCCTTTGGCTGTTCTGCCAAAGGGACACTTTGGCAGAACAGCAGGAGATTGGAGGGAAGCCAGCATCATCCCCCACCTTTGCCAACTCAGGTTATTTGTTTGGCTCACCATCAAGGTGTCAGGAAAACAAAATGAATTATTTGAATTATATTCCAGCCATTGTGTTCACATGCAATGAGTAAGACTCTAAGGCAAAATATAATTAAGACAGAATGCACACAAAGTAGAAACAAAGAAATGTAAGCGTGGAAAGAGAACCGTATCGTTACTGCACCTTCTGAAAGCCTGGAACTCTCCTCAGGTGCATTTCTGATGCTTTCTATTAAATAAGGCAATGATAACACACCCTTCAACTCATTCACTGGTCCACTTCTCTCACTAGGCTGAGCTGTTCGGCTTCATCGGGCCTGCATGTGCATGTGTCTGTATACACGTGTGTGCGTGCATGTGTGCGTGCATGTGCATGCGTACGTGTGTGTGTACGTGTGCACGCGTGTGCCTGAGTTTTATTGAGTGCGCGCGCGTGTGTGTGCGTTTGATTGAGTGCGCGCGCGTGTGTGTGTCTCAAGTCCACCGTGCTGCTTTGTGACACCAGCCAGCTGACAGGCGGTTAAAAATAGCCCGATCGATTCCTGCGAGTGACCCCAGCGTTCGGACAGCCCGAGTGCCCCCCCCCCGCCCCCCCCGCCCCCCCCGCCCCGTGATGAGACCCGAAGTGGGCGGGGAGCGCGCCGGTCAGGCACGCGGCCGGCGTGATGGACGACCTCATCTGCAGGCTGATCAATCAGGCGCCGCGGCGACGCGATTCGGTGAGACCCGCGGCGGAGGCGGGCGGGACGATCGCGCACCGCGCCCGTGGGGGTCCCGCCAGAGCACCGGGAACAGGGAGCCACGGAGACCCCCACTCCATATTATTAAATAAATAATGACTAGCGTGAGTGCTTCTGAAGCTGGTTTCAATCTGGGCCCACCAAACTGGGATGTCTCCTGCACCGGAGACCATTATCTCAGTAGGATCCCTCCCTGCAGCACACTGATGCACACACGCACTCACACTCATGAGCACGCACATGTGTACACACACACACACGCACATGCACACACGCACACACGCACGCACATGCACACACACACCCTCACACACACTTCCCAGTTTCTTCCCGCACACACAGCTTAGTATTGTATTCAACAATTTTTCCAGCTGCACGTGTGTCAGCATCAACAAAAAAGCTCGCTAGTTGCTTTCTTCGTAAATGACTTTCAGACAAAAGAGGGCGAGGCACTTTCATCTTTTCCTTTCCTGCTCGCCACCCCCCCCCCCCCCCCGCTCTTTCTCTGGAAACAAATTCCGTATGAGTGACATCTGTGGGTGAAAGAACAAAAAAGCTATTAAGACGTCTGATACGATGCAGCTCTTTCCTGCCAGTGGGAAGGCAAATGAGATCATTTTTTTGTTGTTTTTTTTAATGCCCCCGTTTCAGCCCTGTCTCACTGTGGTGCTCTCCGCTCTGGCCAGACCTCTGGGACAGCAAGCTTGGCCTGCTTTCTCCGCTGTTGCCTGTCTAATTAACGACGTGGAAGTCATTAACGAGCTTGTCGCCTGATTTAATTTAAACAGCCTTCTGCAGCCTGTGCTCGGCGCATGGACTGTGACTATGCTGATTGCACAGAGCGTCTTCAGAGCCCTGTCCTGCGCGTTGCACAGCGAAGACGTGAAGCTGCGAGACCCAACAGTCCCAAATGGGCCCCACCGGTCCTGGAACGATACACGTTTGAGAAATAATGCAGTGGGGAAGAGATATACAGTGTCTGTTTTTAGCCACAAACGTGAGTTACTTCAGCCCGCCACGGGCGTGCCCAGTTCAGACACGCTCGACAATCTCAACAGCCATCGAGGGCTCTGGAACAGGCGCTCCACGCTCCCTTCAGAGCGCGCTGAATTGTCCGTGACCTACATAAAGCGCAAGCTTCCGACAAGGGCCTTATCGAGCCATCAAGACACACAGAGAAATGACTTTCGAGGAAGCACTTAGCATGCTTGACCCATTCTGTGAAATTCAGCAGTTTAATTTCTTTTCGGTGTGGGTGTGATTTGGAAAACATCGCTGGGTGCGTGCAGGGTTCACATCTGGGACCCAAGACAATGCAACTTCTTCCATTTTGTTTCCGCCAATCAGGAAACGAGGGGGACTGGGAGGAGGGAGGGGGAGGGGAAGGGGGGAGAGTGGGGCAGGGGTGGCGATCTTCTCTGTGGCACTCAATCAAAGACGTCAGGCTGCTTTGTCTGTACGGCACGTACATGTAAATCTCTTGATTAAAACGGCAGCCTTAATCTTCCCTTGCAGGACTGAATCTGTGGCACTTCAGTGGCGTGACTGCAGATCAGAGCCTGACTATAAATGGAGTAATCTTCTTTCCTCAGTCACTGCTTAAACACATCGCCCCTCTAATTTTCTGCCAATTTTCAAAGGATTAATTGGGAGCTCTCCTGATGTGCTTTCTTATTATGTTCCTGCCATGTGTAACTTTGATGTGTTTAACTTTGTTATGTGTAGCTTTTCTCAGTGTAACTTTGCTATGTGTAGCTTTGTGCAGAGTAACTTTGCTATGTGTAACTCTGAATCTATATTTTCTGCAGGTACATTTTGGCCTTGTAAAGATTAGAGATCTGAACCCCAGACCTGATAAGAGGGCCAATATTGTGTGAGACACTGTTCATAATTTTATTACCTACTTTTGTAATGGTCCAGCTACGCATATTATTATCAAGTATTTAAAGTATGTTCGCTCTGAAAAATGATGCCTGGAAAATACTTTTTTTTTTTGTTTGTTTGTTTTCTGCATGTAAGGCTGCTCTCACATTCAGAATGATCTGGCAATGGGATGGCGAATATTAACTTTTATTGAAAAATGATGTAATATGATGTTTAATAAAAGTGTACTCGATGTAATGATCAAACAATACATGTTAAAATAGAACTCCTCACCAAATTGCGTTACTGCTGTACCCATTCAATACAGGATAGTCAAAGGTGACTCGAGCTGCATTTTCCCATATATGTCTTGTTCAAAATAGGATTACGGCCTCGTTTTGTATTGACTGCAAAAACAGAAATCTTCACATGCTCATGAGAAGCAGATATACTGGTGTTCTCCTGTGCTTCAGAAAATTACAACAGTTTTTTACGAATGCTATTTCAGACACCTGACATAAAATCAATCGTAAGCATGTTCACTTTGGACCTGATAGCTACTGAGACTAGCAATCGCTAAAAACCACAGACAGATTGCCTCCTATGGTGTTTACTGATACACTATTAGGGCAATAACAATTAAATTCCACTTTTTTTTAAAAACATCCTTTTGCTGATGATGAAGGCGCTCACAGTAGACTGAATCCATTTTACTTGAATTTTCTATCAAGCCACTGCTACTGATTTAAATAATAGATTTTCCCTAGGCAAACAAATCAAATGAGTTGACTTGAGTATGATCTGAGAAACGGAACAAGGTGTCAAAAAATGTAGATATAACCTTTGCTTGGGATAGATTATGAGAGCTAAAATGATCAATTTGTTTGGAGCATTTATCACCGGATTCTTCCTCAGTTTATTTATATTTCTGTCAGCGTACCACGGTAATGCCTGTTTGAAACCCGTGTCATAGCAGGGCAATTGGAGTTTTGCATTTCGGGGTCCGGAACAAGCCCGCAAATTTGTCTTGCGGTGACTCCACCTGAAGTTCTAGCGGGATGTCTACTGAGCAACAGGAACTGAGGTAGCCCCCGTGCATCCCACGTTTCCAAAGGGGGTTTAACGGATTTCCCACGATTCAGACGGAGCTCGAGCGTTCCTTTCGGGTCAGATCCGCTCTGTCAAGCGACACTTAACCTTCGTTACCGTAACCGGCTTCAGAGGCTCCGACCGAGAGGCAGAAGCAGAGGGAGTGAACGCACCTCCCCGCGGTGAAATAACAGGAAGGGGGGTAAACGGGATTGAGAGGGCCGCCAGAGGTCAGAGGTCAGGAAAGCCGCGCGGCGTCTCATCGGAGCCCAAATCGCTCGGCGGGGCCCGGCGGCAGGCGGCGACAGTGAAGGAGGGAGCGGGAGAACGATGACGACAAGGAGGAGGGGGAGGAGGAGGAGGGAGCGGAGAAACGGGAGCCGCGCTGTGCCCACGGACAGCCATTAGTCCGAGATTAGCTCCTGTTCCCCACAGAGAAACGGGCCATTTCTCATATGTCAGTGAAACAAACAGAGATGATTGGAGCGGGCAGAGGGCTGTCTGCACAGCAGGGGAAATGGGTCAGGAGCCAATTCTCCGCGGCTCGGCGCATCAGAAGGGGAGGAAGGGATCTGCGTGGCGAGGCGTCACCGTGGCATTACCCGCGGCGGGTCTGAGCCAGGCAGTGGTTCTAACGAGCGGTTCTCTCCCCTCTGAGAGGACGCGGGTCTGAGCCAGGCGGAGGTTCTGATGGGCGGTTCTCTCACCGCTGTGAGGACGCGGGTCCGAGCCGGGGCGGTGGCTCTGGTGAGTGGTTCTCTCCCCTCTGAGCTGGTGTGAAGGGCCATTTGGGGCCAGGCTTCAGTCAGGGCCAAACTGCCGGATGTGCTACAGTGAGCACCGGCAGCAGGAACTCGTCCCTCTGGGGTGGAAGTCTTTGCCGTGCCTCGGCTGGGTCCTTTCTGTAGACCTCCCACCGCACATTTTTCATTCCTACAAATATTGCTTTGACCATTTTGGTTTTAACACACAGTCAACAGATTAAACAATGGGAAAGTTGTCCGATGAAAACGAAATAATTTCAATTTCCTGCACAATTTAAATGATAGAGAGATTAAGAGATTAGTAAATATTGTAATTGAGTAGTCCAAAATTATTATTCACAGTACACAAAAAACAATTATCACCCATTTCAGAATTCCATAAGCAGGTACCTGTATGTACTAGTACACTGTTTTTTTGTGTGTTTTTTTTTTTACCTCTTCCTATTAGCCATTGTACAATAGCTGTCAGCCCACAACCTGATTACAGAGTCTTCAGAAGATAAGCAACATGCTGTCTCAACCTGTCACTTAACCAATGAAACACTATCTGCTTTAATCAGTGCACCGTCTCCTTCTATGGTACTGAAAGTCAAAAGGGCATTCAGTGCTATGAACTGGACTTGTTTATTCAGTGGCTATTGGCTGGTCCATTAAAGATTTTTTTCTTGGTGCATTTATTATTGTACTAATGTGCAGAGACACCAATTCCATAGATATTCCGCAGTTCAAATGACAATTATGACCTCAGCCTTTACCAATTCATTCCGTGTTGCAGCAGTGCTATTGGCTAGATGTTAGACAGCAGAAGACTTGATAGACAAAGCGGGCGCAACATAGCTCAGGAGGTAAGAGCGCTTGTTTGGTAGTCGGAGGGTTGCCGGTTCAATCCCCCCCTCTGGGCGTGTCGAAGTGTCCCTGAGCAAGACACCTAACCCCTAATTACTCTGGCGAATGCGAGGCATCAATTGTAAAGTGCTTTGGATAAAAGCAATATATAAATTCAGACCATTTACAAAGCTTCTTCCTATTTTGGCATGCAGCAAGAGGATGACATTCTATCGGGTACATCTGAAAAAACAAAAGGATGCATCTATATGTGACTCACAGTTTATTCTTGCTCATTATTACTGAATGCCAGAAGGGCAGCTTTCCATAATATTATAATTACATAATAGTTACGTAACTATTTAATGTCCTCTTTAGTCTCAGTTGTGCTGAAATTACTGTACATGCGTTGTAGTGCATGGCATATTACCATATCAATGGTGTCTGAAAATGTATTGGCACGAGTACTGAGTTAAAATCAACAAACAGAACACGTTCGGCTGTAATCCTCCCTCCAGTTTGAGGATTTATAATTTATACCATGTTTGCCAGTTACTAAAATGTATACATAGTGTATGTATAAATGAATACATGTTATATGTATAAATCAATACATAAACACAGAGAAGATGTAACCTTTCTTGCATGTGAGGTCTGTCGGAACAGCCTGATGCTGCGCTGTTGACATCTTTTCAATAATCCATTTAACATTTAAAAAAACAAATGAACTATTGACTAAATGACTGAGGACAGGCGTGGAGAGCAGTTAGCACAGCCTGGGACTACATTGCATCCTTTCTCTTCCATCCGTATGAATTTTACTCTTAAAGGGAAGGGTGAACTCTTTTTCGTTATCGAATATGAATGCATTGCACTAATTAAAATCCAGAATAATGGCATGCGTTCGCTCGATATTTAGTCCTAAGCTTTTCATGCTATTTCATGCCTGCTGAACCACATACTGCTTTCAGTCACAGTGAATCACAGTATCGTAGTTTACTTCAGTTTCATTCAACTGTCCAGTTTCTGATGAATGTAAGTGTACAGTGGTGCACATACAATGCAAATTTTAGGCCTTCCTGGTAAAACAATGATGAGTTCAGCCATACTTTGCAACCCATTAATTGGATTTCCAGTAGACTTTCTTTTATTTAAGCTTTTCATTTTGACTTATTAACACCAAGTTTTCAGAACTTGAGTATATCAGGCTTTAAATTAATAATCTCAAAGATTTTCATTAAAATAAATGTCTGTTAAATCTATCGCTGAATTAGGTAACACATTGGTGATTGAGCCTATTATTATATTAATTTATATTATTTATTATTTATATTATTATTATTATTATTATTATTATTATTATTATTATTATTATTATTATTTATGATTAAAGAACTGGGTGTCTGTGGCGACATTCCTGGGAAAAAATCACAAGCAGCGCACAGTTAGTGACTCGTTTTACATCACCCATCAGTGGTTGGTCTGCCAGAGAGGGAAGGCGGAGCTAATGCAACAGGCTCGCTCTTCAACCCACTTGTGTGTGAGCTGCGTACTGTTTTTTTCCGGTGTCTGAGAAGGGGGGGTTATGGAACCCTAAAAAGTTCTTGTGTAACATGAGAGGTCATATTATTTGTTGATGTAGATTTCGTATTACATTTGATGACAACGTAAAGTTACTAAATTACACAGCTATTTGCACAGCTAACTCTAGCTGCCGGGCCATATAAAAAAATGCAACATTAGTTTGGACAACGTTGCGCACAGTATCCATCTCTCATATCAGGTAAAGTTGCGTTAACTGGCTAGCTAATGTAATTAACATAATCTAATGTCAGTTAACAATTAGAATAAATGCTAGCTAACGCTACCGACCGGTACCCACCTCACAAACCGTCTCTTGAATGCAACACTACATTGTTGCCTTGCAATGTAGCTAACTAAAGGCCAGTTCAGATCAATGATTCTCAATGAGACTGGATGCAACTTGCAAAATTCCAAGATGTCTGATTGTAAACGTTCTAAAACTGCACTTGGCAATTTGACAAGGTGGGTCTTTTGAGACCCCAGGCAATGGCTTCAGATGCTCTGCGACTAACCAGTTCACACCACTGCAGTTTTCTCTGCAACATTCTAAAACCGCTTTGTCTTGTTGCGAATCATTGATCTGAATTGGCCTTAAGGTTACCGTTATTTACATTGCCATCAAGTTCATCAATATATTATAATAGTCGGAATAAAGGCGTCTTTACACAGAGCATTAACCCCGGGGTATAGGTGGAGCATTTCTGTGTAAAGATGTCAAGCCGGAGAAAACTAAATAAAAATAATATGGCAATATGGATTAGCGTTGTTATTATTTTATTACGCTTCCTCATATGTTCCTCCAGCCTTGATTCCCTTTTTTGATGAAATCTCCTTTGTTTTCATTTTATTCTTCTTGTTCTGATTGCTAATTTAACACCCAGCTCAGCTTCATTCTCAAACAGTTTAGCTAGCAAAACCAGAAACACCAAGGCAGTTGTTTCAAAAATATCACACAACAATCATTCACGAAAAAGACAATGTTTATTGTGCAGTGCACAAGATACATAATTGCACGAGCCACAGCGAATCCCGCGGATTCTTCTCTGCAGTGTAAAGATGTTCATACCGGGCAAAAGGTGGATAAAGAACGTTTGTGGAAATTGACCATCACTGGATCTCTGGGAAGTGAGGTCCAAAAACACACCTGCAATTACCGCTTCTCGCCATTGGTACCGCAAAAGAGAACGAAACGGAGATCTTCGAGATTGTAACTTTAAGTTTCAAGTTTAATCTAGAATGTTTTCTCTTGGACTATAACTGATGGATCAATCATCCATCAGCACTCTACATGCATCTCAACATGTATTTCAGATTTTGAAGTAAAGTCTAATGTCTGCTATTTTAGAACAAAATAGTCAAATGATAAGTTACAGGACCTAAAATTATGCATGAAAGTATTCAATAGGAAGAAACAATCTTTCCTCGTGTGATTGCTTTCGTGCAAAAATGACATTAAGAATAACTTACTCTATTTTTTTCTTGCTAAAACAATCACACATTTTGGCTACGACTGTGTGCAGTTCAGATGTGGTTTGTGGCACCTCAACACTGGATCATCAGTGCAGCTGAGCGTCAAGGTGAAGAACTCCGACAAGCCTGGGTTTTGAAGAAGTTGTTAATACAGCTATATGGACCATTACTATATTCGAATGAGAAGAATTCCTTCTCAGATGATCAATAGCCTAACAAGGCTGGTGTGACATGCACTGAAATGATGACACACAACCTCTGTGATCTCCGATATACTATCTGAACAGACAAAAAAAGTCATTTTGCCTTCAAATGGCTGAGGTTATACAGTGCTCTGTTGGCCCATTTAAAGTGCTTTAATGATGCCTCAGTCCTGGGCTGCACACACACACACACACACACATACACACACACACGCACACGCACACGCGCACGCACACACACACGCTCACGCACACGCACTCGCACATGCACACGCACACGCTCGCACTCGCACACGTACACACACACTCGCATTCGCACATGCACACGCACACGCTCGCACTCGCACACGTACACACACACTCGCACACGCACACGCACACGCTCACGCTCACACACGCTCACACACACACACACACACACATACACACACACACACACTCACACACACACACACACACACACATGGCAGGGAACCAGAGGGGAGACAGGGCACCACCTCTTTCATTCGCAGCTCATATCATCTGCATCAGCTTAACTCCTCATGCATATTTATACACCATATTACTAAACATTGTTATAAATATAGATTATATGATAAATTTGATATAAATTAGGTTGTAGCATTTGACCAGACTTTGATACCAGTAGGGATGTTTTGTTCCTTGCTAGAGTTTAGTTTAGCATTTAATGTAATAATACATTTTATTTTTCAGGCTGCTTTCTGAACGCACAAGGTCACCTTACATGGTATTAAAATGGGTGGAAGAATGACAAGACACTGCACTTACAGGACATCGTATTTAAAAATTTAAAAAAATAAAAAATAATAACAATAATACTGCTACTACTACTACTACTACTACTAATAATAATAATAATAATAATAATAATAATAATAATAATAATAATAATAATAATAATAATAATAAACAAATAAATAAATAAAAGTGCCATGGGGGAGTGGATAGCTATGTCCTGTTCATGCGAAAGGTAGTGTGAAGAGGTGAGTTTTTAAATGTTTCTTAAAAGAGAGAGAGCCTCAGCATTACGGATGTGGGGAGGGAGTGTGTTCCAGAGTTTGGGTGCTGCACAGGAGAAAGCCCGATCACCAAGAGTGGAGTGGCGAGATGTGGGGACAGTTAGAATTCTTGCAGAGGAGGAGCGAAGCGAGGGAGTGGGTGTGTGGTCCTGGAGAAGATCAGAGAGATAGGCCGGAGCTAAACCATGAAGTGCACTGTAGGTTAGCAGGAGGGTTTTGAATTGTATTCAAAATTTTACTAGTTGTCAGTAAAGTTTGTACAGGATTGGAGAGATGTGATTGAATGTTTTTGTGTGGGTCAGTATTCGTGCTGCAGCATTTTGAACTAACTGAAGTTTGCGTATTGATCTGATTGGGATGCCAGTGAGAATAGAGTTACAATAATCCAGCCGAGATGTTGCAAAGGCATGGATTAGAGTTTCTGTTACATGTGGTTCAAATAAGAGAGTGTATTCAAGAATGACCGGTTAGTGTCATTCTAATGTAGGTAGTTCTGGTTTGGTTCTATAGCTGAATATTGACATAATGCCAAGCCATTATTTATTATATTGGTTAATGAAGAAATGGCTGACAAGGTATGACCTGCGGTCAGGGTTTAGGAGTATCAGGTTACTGTAATGCAGTAATGCAGTAATGCCATACCACTGTAATTCCATAACGAAATATCATAATGCTGTAACACTGTAATGCTGTGATGCCATACCTCTGTAATGTCATAACACTGTAATGCCATGTTTTAACATTGTAATGCAGTAATGCCATAATTCTGTAATGCCATAATGCAGTAACGTCATAATGCTGTAACACTATAATGTCATAATGCTGTAATGCTGTAGTACTGTAACACTGTAATGAACCACTGTGAAGATGATTTTAGGTTACTTTTAAAATGCAACGTAGACACAGTCAGACGCAGTACTCGATGCGAGAAATTATGTATCTACTCATAAAACCAGAAGAGTTATTCAGACTCCCCACTTTCAACAGAACAGTATGTCCCATAAACAATATCCGACACCCATCACAGTCCATACAGGTTCCATTTCCCTGAGGGCTCGTGCGTCAGTGAATGCTGTGGTGCGCAGATAGGTATTCTCAAAGGGAAAGTAGGCTTTAAAACACTGTCTGAGTGGAGCGGGCTAGTATTTTTCATCTCCGAATCCAGCTAGAACGTGCGGACTGCAAATTAGCCTCATGCCCCTGTGTGACGGGAGATCAATAAAACTCATCTGGCTCGTACACCAAGCTTGTTTTGTGACACGTTTTGCATGGCAAACGGATTCTGAATTCAGTCGCTTCGTATTATAATATTATTTCATACACAGTATATAACAGTTATGAGAAAGCAACAGCTTGGTGCTCAATTTGACATGCAGCTAATCAGTGAAAGTCAGGTTTTCGCGGGTGAACCATGAATAACTTGCAGGTCTTTTGGGGCAGATCCAAAGGTCATAGGTGATATTGTGGCAACTCATGAAATAGGCAGCCGATTTTGTGCTGAATTAAAGGCAGCTTCCTTGAGTTCTTATTATTTTAATAATAGTGCCTCATAATTAGCACTGACATTTGTGAATAAGAATATTTTATCAAGCTCATTTTCATAACGTCCCCTTATTTTTGTGGGAACATCCCAGAATTCCATATTTGCGCATGAAATGACATGTATTGAGAGAAAAGCGTCGCGGCCATGTTTGAGCCACCGCGAACATAATGAAGCCGAGGACAGGTCTGAGAAAAAGAACAGGGTTTTTATTACAAAAACTACCAGGGGGCATACAAAGACCCTACAGCCAGGCGGGCGAGTACAAAACAGAGAGAGAGAGAGAGAGGGAGCCCCTGAACTTCCCCAGTCCACCTCCTTATACAGGTAGCTCCTCCTGAGGAGGTCTTTACCTGGGCCTCCAAACAGATGTGCGGGAATCTGCAGTTAGCAATATGACACCCGTGCAGACCAGCGCCCCCTACTGAATGCAGAAGGACATAACAAAAGGCATACCATACCCTGAAATGTAAGGGTCTTGTTTTCATTCCACAAACAGTTTAGCCAATATGAATTTACTCAACTCTATTTGTGAAGGAAAACAATGTTTCACTTGCGGTTATTTGCAAGTAAAAGGTCAAAATGTTGGTTGAATACTGGCCTGTTGTTCCTATCAGCAGAGATCACCTCTGAAATTTGACTTTGACTGAGTTCCCTTGTTTATACCCCTTCTACCTTTACAAACGGTGCATAGGACTCCGGTTTCATGATAATATATCTCTCCAACATCAACAGAATGTGTTCTAATGTGTTTATGTGTCTTTTTGTTCTTTCTTGTTCCCGTACGTCAGCTTTTCAGTGTTGTTGGATTTTGGGGCAATATTTGTTTTGTAAGAATGTTCTGTTGATTTATTCCGTGAAAGATGAGATGAATCCACAGTAAAAAATAAAAAATAAAAAAAGTTTGCAGTATTACTGTGTTCCCCCCAAAAATGGGAATATACAGCCTATTTTTCGTTGTACCTTCAGGGTATGTGCACTGCATTTCAAAGCGTGTTTGCCTTTTGTACTTTTATGTATGTTTTCAAAACATTCCCTTTGTCCTTTATCTCTCATAAAAATAATGAAATAAATGTTAGCTTGAGATATGGAGATGTTCGCTGCTCTCTTCCAGCTATAGGAAAATAACATGAGCCGTTATTGGCTTGGCGTTTGTATGAAGGCTAGCAGTGCAGTGATTGCGTAAAGGCCTCGGGCTTCTGTCTGAAGCCTGTGGATGGTAGCAGCAGCCCAGCTCATCAATCCTTTCCCTGACATCGGGGGTCATGGTTTATTTATCAAAGCAGGGAGGGCCCAGCCAGAAAACAGCTGCCCGATGTAGCCGCCGCCCGTGCTTTATTAATAAATGAACGCGGCAAGCGAAGACGCAGAACCAAGGCCAGGAGCAGATTTAGAACTCCGCCCGTGGAAATCATCACACATTGGGCCCAGTGTGGTTAGTAAATCGGGCGGCGCGGGGGGGGGGGGGGGTGTTGAAAAGCTCTAGTGTTTTGCTCTACCGGTATAAATGAATTTGGGAGTTATGGAGGCATTAATCTTGGAAAAGTAAAACTGCATCTGCCGTCTGCTTCTTGGCTCAGCGTGAGGTCTCCTCGACGCTGACAGGGAATAAAGAACGCTTCAGACAATAAAGTCGCTGATCCATTTTATCTGCCTGGTCATTCATTACAATCCCTTATTAAGAATTCGCCCCACAGAATATGGCTCAGGCGTATAGAAAGTGACAACACAATCTGTACATCCTGTTACAGCAAAAATAACTTAATAAATGCTATCAGTGCTTATTTCATTAGCAGACATCATCAGCCTCGGCGGCTCACAGTGCTGGCTTCGCTTGCAGCCCTGGAGCACAGCTGGTGCAGCTCCACTGCAAACAGGAACAGGTCAGGATTGCTGATAAACATTGTGCACACATGATTTATACCTCCAGCCGCAGTATTGTACAAGTTTCTTGTCAACTCGAGCATCGCTGCTTGGGTTGGGTACTGCCCTCTGTGACATCATGCACCATTACACACAGGCAAGGGCAGGGAGGGTGGGAGCGGTATTTATTAATGAAGTGATTTGGGGAAGTCCCTCAAACTCCTCTCCCTGCCCCACACAAACGGGAATTCAATTCCCTATCGTGCCACTTTACACACCGTAAGGGACACACCGTCTATAACCCTCTCTCTATAATTATGATTAACGACTGAGGACTAAGGGCTAAAACGCTTTGCAGCTAATACAGAAGCGGTGGCAACCCCGCAGGTACAGGCCAGAACCTCCAAGGTTTGGTTCGAGCGCAGTCATGACTTCAACAGGGAAAGTTCTGCTCGAGATCTTACCAGCGGCCAGAGGAAGACCACCAACAGTAGCATTGTGCTGAAACTGAGCCAGCCCAGCACTCCCCATTGCTTATATACTGCAGGCAGTAGTTTACTAATAACATATGTTACTCAAATACATTGTCGGCAGGGCACGTGGTGAGAACATGTCCCAGGTGACCCCGGGGTGACCTGCAGCAGAGAACTGGAGGATGATGGGAGTGTGACCAGGACCCAGGACCCTCGCCACCCGCCATTCATCAATGCCAAGCCCGGCGGGATCGCGTACGTCACAGGGAACAAGCGGACGGAAGGCTGCGATTTCGGCTGATCAATCTGTGACATGTGTACCATGCTAACAGAATATGTCCCGTTATTAAATTTTAAAAGGACTAATTTACGTGTCATGAGGGCAATGTTTCATTAGCAATGAATTCTTAATTGACATCAACATCTGAAGCAGGACCCCTGATGGAAGGTAGTAAGCTGGAAGAGTTTGATTTATTGCCGCGGTTCTGTCATAATTTAAGTGTGCTTAATTCATTCTGGCGGGATGGGGGGAAGATCCACTCAGAATGATGCATTGCAATTTTATCCGCTTTTGAAATGGAGGCTCCACAAGAAGGGAGTAACCACATTTTGCATATGCATATCAAATCAAAGATTTCAATGTCCTCATTATTCTAAAGAGGGAAAGCAAAGGCCCGGATTTCAGCTTTCTGAAAACCTCCCCGGTCCTGACTGGTGCTTACCAACAAGGTTGCCTAGCACCAGTTGCTAAGATACCATCCAGCCCCCATACTGGAACTGTAGACTGTCACACTTATATGATGTCAGATCTAAATATAGAAACATGTCTTATTTATCCTTGGCCAGAGAAGGCGAGGGATGGCTTGGGGGAAAAATGTGTCTTTCATGCTAAGAATAGACCCATGCTGCTGTTAAGCTCCCTTCCTGAAAAAAAAAGCAGAGCAGCATATAGATTTTTAAATGTCTGTGTTTTTCAATTGGCTGCAATTGTTCAATTCCTGACCTTTTCTACTTAGATAATAAAATGTCCTTTTCTTTGCTTTTGTTGTTATTTTCGATCTTCCACATCCACAGTCTTTCTAAATTCAATAACATGGTATTTTTAATTGAATTCCTGAAAAATAATCCTCAACACATCTCTCAAAGGAACAGCTGCACATTAAAGAAAACTCTGAACATGGAGATTCTTTTTATAGTTTGATCACTACCTTTAATTGAGGATGCCTGAATGTCAAAAATATATGTGTATATGACTGTGTTTGTGTGTGTATGTTCATACAGTATGTGCTCACGCTTGTATTCATGTGTATGTTTGCTTTTGTGTGTTTATGTGTGTGCTTGTGTGAGAGTGTGTGAGTGTGTATGTGCTTGTGAGAGAGTGTGTATGTGTGTGTGCTTATGTGAGAGTGTGTGAGTGTGTATATGCTTGTGAGAGAGTGTGTCTATGTGTGTGTTTGTGTGAGAGTATGTGTGTATGTGTGTGTGTTTGTGTGTGAGTGTGTGTGTGTATGTGCTTGTGAGAGAGTGTGTGAGTGTGTGTGTGTATGAGTTTGTGAGAGAGTGTGTGTGTGTGTGAGAGTGTGTGAGTGTATGAGTGTGTGAGTGTGTGTGTGTATGAGTGTGTGAGAGTGGGTGGGTGTGTGTGTGTATGTGTGTGAGTGTGTGTGTGTATGTGCTTGTGAGAGAGTGTGTGAGTGTGTGAGTGTTTATGTGCTTGTGAGAGAGTGTGTATGTGTGTGTGCTTGTGTGAGAGTATGTGTGTGTGTGTGTGTGTTTGTGTGTGAGTGTGTGTGTGTATGTGCTTGTGAGAGAGTGTGTGAGTGTGTGTGTGTATGAGTTTGTGAGAGAGTGTGTGTGTGTATGTGCTTGTGAGAGAGTGTGTGAGTGTGTGTGTATGAGTTTGTGAGAGAGTGTGTGTGAGAGAGTGTGTGAGTGTGTGTGTGTATGAGTTTGTGAGAGAGTGTGTGTGTGTGAGAGTGTGTGAGTGTGTGAGTGTGTGAGTGTGTGTGTATGTGCTTGTGAGAGAGTGTGTGAGTGTGTGTGTGTATGAGTTTGTGAGAGAGTGTGTGAGTGTGTGTGTGTATGAGTTTGTGAGAGAGTGTGTGTGTGTGAGAGTGTGTGAGTGTGTGAGTGTGTCCTTTCTCTGAAGTGGAAATCTCATCCTTCTGTGAGGCTTGCATTCTTCACAGTGCTGGGCCAGTCCCCATGGGCTGCTTTCATGCACAGAATGTCCTCTCCTCTTCTCTTCCTTCTCTTCTTCACTTCTCTTCCCTTCTTCTCCTCTTCCCTTCTGCTTTTCTTCTCTTCTCTCCTCTTCTATTCTCTTCTCTTCCCTTCTTCTTCTCCTCTCCTCGTTTTCTTCTCTTCTTCATCCCCTCCCCTCTCCTTTCTTCGCTTCTCAGCTCTTCTCTTTTCTCCCAGTCAATAACTGCTCCCCACCCACTCCTCTTTTGTCTGCTTTGCCAACATGAGGAACTGATGTAACTTCCTGTGGATGCCCCTGCTCACAAAACATCCTCTTGCCAATAAAAAAGGAAAAAAAGAAAACATCCCAATTTCGATTTTGCACTTATTACTTTGAGATAAAAATACCAAATCAAGCTTTGGAGATTTCAGTGCCTTGAATTATCCTCATGGTTATCCTTCCCTATGGGAACTCCCTCACGGGCCGGTGCTCCACTGGTGTTCACTGTTATCTCAGGAAAGCCGGGGGCTGAGTTTACCTGTCTGCAATCACAGCATTGGTCGCTACATCAGCATTTCCCGAATCGGCTGTGCAGTGGTCCTCCAGTGAACGATCATGGTGAGGCTGTTGAAAGGAGGACGAGCACTTCAGGTCTGGCAGAAGTCAGGGAAGGCTCTTGCCACCAGCAGATTTGCAAAATGTTAGCGACCCAACTGCAGCCTGACAGATGCCTGCTGGGAAGTTAAAAGGTAACGGTAGTTAACATATTTAACATGTTGGTGCAATCCCCTAGTGACTATGATGCCGGTGTCATGAGATTGTTCAACTCAGACATTCAGTGCTCCTGCAACCAAACTATGAGTTTAAAACACAAACTCTGTGTTCTTGCTTTATTACTAGATGATTCAGGACAACTATGTCGAAGACAAAGTTTCTAGTCGCCACCATTGCCCGCCTGTCCTCCATTTACCAAGCACCCCCATCCTGTAGTCTCATCTGTACCTACACCCCTCACCCATAACATATTGGGCAATAGTGTCTATCTGGTCATTCATAAAAATATTCTTTCACCACTTAAAAATCATATTCCGTCATTGCTGAAGGTATGCCAGTACAGCCATGAGAAACGCTGCTCACTGAACACTGAAATAAATTATAGTATATAGGAATTATAGTAGAATTATATTATGCCATTCTACTATCAATATCTGTGACTAAATATGGAATAAATATAAAATCTTACCTTTGGTTTTACATGTAAAGATGTTCCTTTCAAGGTTCAGTGGTCATTTATTGTCTTCAACAATCCATTTGTGAAATATACGTTCATTTGTGACACCTGGGTACCTTACAAAATAGCTGTGCATAATACCACACATGTTGGTGTTTTAGTACAACCTGGCCTGACTGATACTTAATTTATCCAGTAAGTGACCATATAAGCTTTCTAACGATGTGTAATATGCCTCATTTTAATTTTAATTATCGCCACATTACGTGTTTACTCCATGGCAGCAGTAAGGCACTGCACCTGACGAAACATTATTGATCAGTTTTGTCATTTCTTGGAAAATATTATTATTCTTGAGAACTTCTGAGCATGGCTAAGGCATATGTTTGCAGATGGACGGATAGTGTTTTCTGGACAAAGTCAAGAGGAGAATGGTAGCATTGTCTCTGTCTCTATCTACTGAACGCAGATAACATTTCTTCGTCGATATGCAAGTGTTACTGCTCTAAATATTTCGGTTAAATGTTATTTTTGAAATTGAGTGTCTTTAAATAGGTTAGTGGTAATAATGAGGATATTTCACACTGTAACGTAAGCGTTTGTTGATAGCTCAGTTGGTAGTTCAACAGGGTTTGCGTTTAATGCACCGGATGTGATGTGAGCTGGAACATTGCCTAAACGTGGTGGACAATTGAATATTGTTTTAATGTCGTCCCATCCCCATACAATAAATAATAACATACTGTACAGTACAGAAAAACGTACAACAGTTAATGATTAAACATTTAGGTACTGTACCACATTGTGTGATACTATTTTAGCATTATTTTTTAATTTTTAAATCTGATATCAATGCTTCATCTTAAACCTTCATAAGGGGCACATTTATACACTTTATAATAGACAAAAAAGCATTTTATTCATTTTTGGAGAGATTTTGGGTTTGTTTCTGGACCCCTAGTTATTTTAGACCACTGCACTGACAGAAAGTCTGTAATTCCCACTTGAAAATGATGCAACAGTGAGTTTCCTGAGTCAAAACAGATGATTTGTAGTGAAATACATGATTATGTTGTGATTTACAGCAATGCATAATTTAGACGTTTTGGAGAGATTTGGAGACACTGTGTACACTGCTTACTTTTTGGTTCATGTAACTTTAGTAGTTCTGCATATCCACCCTTAGAACTTGTGGTCAAGAAGTTTTTGATCTAGGACATGTATAGTCTAACCTGTTTTATATGTGGGATCTCTCAGTATTACATTGTTAACTGTAAAAAGAGCAAATTCATTTTAGATTTTTTGCCTAGACAATTGCCTTTGTGGCACTTTATTTCTTCCTAAATTATGAATATAAACTAATCTAAGTTAGTTTTGTAAATGGTACAAATGTCTTGCTTCATTTAAGCCATTTTCAAGTCTCTGTGATGCTCACATCTGGCGTTATAAAGCTTTAACTAAGGTACCCCCTAAATGGGCAAAGTTGGGCAGAGGGCCACCATGCTTAGCTGCAGGGTGACCAGAATATGCCATGGCATAGAGTCCGACAGCATCTGGAATTCTACAGGAGGACCAGGACACCTCTCTACAGTGAGAAGCATACGTTTCATTGATGGAAAACTCAGGCATTGTTCCAGAATATCCCATAATGCTCCGCTGGGCTCAGATATGCTGACTGAAATGGCCATAATGACACACAGATCACATCAGTGCTCCTCAGACTGTTAAAAGCTACTCATGCTCTGTGGATAGGGTAATTACCTCACTGAATAACCGCTCTCTGCAGGAAGGAAAAAGCTTTTATATGTGGTACAGATGAACACCATTAAATAGTGATTGACATTGACCTTTCCTTCTAAGGGAATAATGTTAAAATCATGCATGGAAAATATGCCCCACACCATTACAGAACTACCAGAACATTTCACTTATTGCACTGCCATATTTTTGTATGAATTACCAATATGAATGAAGCCGGTAGAGAGGACCTCTACATTTATCTGGATTTACAAACCAAGTTTGACATACGATTGTATTAACATATGATGACAGGCACAGACCATTCAACCCCTGTAGGCTCTGTGAAAAAGAGACGGGCATCCTCAGTGGACGCCTCATCCAGTCAGACTGGGCAGTATGGAGCCAGGATAAAAAAAGAGCTTGACAATGGGCTAATATCTCAAACTAGCCACAAACGTTTATTAAGACATAGCGCCCTTCACTTCCTGGTTTTGGGCCTTTCCGTCTCTGGATTAATCATTAAAATGAGTCACTGGAGCGAGGTTTTGAGCCAAACTCGATTGGATTACGTTTCGCCAATCGCCCAGGCTGCCCTCAGTCCCGTCGTTTTAACAATCACCTCCCTTGGAGTGACAGCAACAACCACGGCAGGTTTTTAACCATTCCGCAGCCTCCGTGCACTCGGTCAGAAACGAGCCAGGGGTCATGAACCCCTTTCTGTTTTTATGAGCCAGATATTCTCTCAACGGTGTGCGTAGCTGGCCGGCCATCTCACGCCTGTGGGGCCCTGCGGAGATTCTGTGAGGGTTCCGGCATGTTCCAGACGTTGGCTGCTCCTGGGTAATTAGTAAAACAATCGATCCGCTGCTCGCTCGTGGCCCTGGGCTGTTTTTGAGCATGTGGGGGGGCATGGGGGAGGTTGGCACGTAGCATGGCAGCATCTCAAGGCCGGAGGGCGTAAGGGCCGGCTGGCTTGCGGAGTTCAGAGGGCATTTTGCGCAAGGAGCCGGAGTCGATCGGCAACGCTGGGGCACAGGCAGCCAGAGACCAGCCGAGGAGTCTGAGGCAAGCCGTCAAGAACAATGAATGCAGGCAAGACGGCGTCTGAATATTTAAACACCAGCGGAGACAAAGTAATTATGAGACACAGCCAGCTATTGTGCGTAATGTATTAATAACTAATCGGATTTGCAGAGACTTATGGATCCTTAACATTGAGGCAGGAGTGCTGCAGCATATTAAAAAGTGTTCAGGGCAATATTATGGGTTTTTCTTTGTTCCTTTATATGCCGACGCTTCCCATATTGATAGCCTTTGTTTTGTTCACCCATACCGACCTGGATAGGCTCCCGTTGTTTACATCCTGGCACCTTCTGCGTTACCTTCCCAATCCGCCCAAGGAAGCAAATTACAATCAGAAATTAATTTGCAGTCTGGGCGAGCTCAAGGTGAGCTGCTTTGCCCTGTTCCCTATGATTTATCAAGCTGACCCACTTACCCAGCAGGCTCCACTGACGGCCACATGCCCAAGCTCAGAGAGTCCAGAAACCCTTTTTCCCCCAGAGGAACACAGACACTGTGATTTAGTGACGTCGATGCTGTGTTCTCGTGGACTATTTCGGTCTCAGTCGCCCTTCTTTAAGAGAAATTTGTATTCGTTCTGGGCTTGCTGCAGAGTCAATTGGAAGGCTGAGAGAGGGAAATGTCACTCTGTAAAAACACGGGCGTAGTTTATGCTCATATCTGCTTCCTCGTTTCCATTTATATGAGGGGTTTCTGGGGGCATGTCAGTCACCGTTCCACCACACCGCAAACAGGAAATGATACCAATCGCACAGAGCGATATCAGCGCTTAAATCGCACATTTCTGCCCCATTCTGTGGGACTTAAGGGTGTTATCATCATAATGTCCCATTGCAGCTTCTACCGGCTTCACTTTAGGGGAAATCACGCCGCCAAAAAGCCATTTCAGTGTCAATAAGAGGGGGGAACAATCTACCTTAAGCACAGGCCAGGTGTGATTTGCCTCTTTTTTCTCCCTTTTAAGCACCTTAGCTGATTTACAGAGCAGGAGCCGTTACCAGCAGCCAGGCCCTCAGCTGGGAATTCAGATTCCAAAAGTGCCCTTCTCTGCACCAGCCAGACAGATGCACACCTGGTTGTTTCACCAAATGTCTGAAGTGTTTCATAGACCATATAAATAAACCCAAATGCAAACTCCCATCCCTCTCAGGCATCTTCAAAATTTCTGTCTACCCAGAAAAGCACGGTAGATCTCTCCTTCTTAAAAAAAAATAACAATAAGAGCCACTATGGCCTAAAACTAAGATGAACCATGTCCACAACTCAATGTCCTTTACATGCACAGGCACACTTGCCTTGTCATCGGAAAGCAATTGAAAGTAAGGCAGATTATAATAGAAATCCTAGATGTCCGCATGCTGTTGTTGAGGGTGTCATCATTTACAGGCGAAAAATTCAGATAAAGTACCCGAACAACCTGTCCTTTGCTGGAGTTTTACCAGAAACTTAACGAGGGCCATACCTGGATCAAATGCATACTGGAAATTTGTTTACACATTTACTTAAAAGGTTAAAAGGTCATACAATTTTATTACACGATGCATATATCTCCAGATGGTACACAAGTGTGTGGAGGGACTAATATAGCAAAGTAACTTCAAATAATTAGGCTCTCCTACCTTATTTTTTATGGTGTTCAGAATAATAATGACCAGGGCCTGTGTATATGTTACTGCAGCAAAAGGTTGATAGCCTTCTAAGATATTGACCAGTGTTCAATTAGTACGTGCCCCTAATGTTGACTTGAGTTTTAGTTTTGAATAAATGAAAGTTTTTTGCTCTTCAAAAACTGTCTTTTAGTTATTTTTTCGTAACTCACAATAAGGAAATGACTAAGCCTTGAGCTCCAAAACGATGCAAACAAGTCAGGGTGTTTCTCAGAACAACTTCGATACATTACATTACATTACAGGCATTTAGCAGATGCTCTTATCCAGAGCGACGTACAACAAGTGCATCAGTTCAAGGTGCAGAGGTGCAGAAAAACACACTAGAGTGAAGTAAAGATCGTAGTGCCAGAAGTGACCACATAGATCAGGACTCCAACCCTGTAGGGTAACCTGTTCAGCAAACAAACAAACAATCCTGCCAAATACAAAACTAATATGATCGCATTAGCCTAACTAGGTACATTGAGCTAAACTAGAGGCTAGGGAGGGGTGGGGAGAGGTGCAGCCTGAAGAGATGAGTCTTTAGTCTGCGCTTGAAGGTAGTCAGAATCTCTGCTGTTCTGACCACCACGGGAAGGTCATTCCACGAGCGAGGGGCCAGGACAGACAGCAGACGCGAACGGGAAGTACAGACACAAAGAGGGGGAGGTGCCAAGCGTCCAGAGGTGGCAGAACGGAGAGGTCTGGCTGGTGTGTAGGGTCTGATGATCCTCTGGATGTATCCTGGTGCTGACCCCTTAGCTGCCTGGTATGCAAGCACCAAAGTCTTAAATTTGATGCGAGCCATAACAGGCAGCCAGTGGAGGTCAGTGAGCAGGGGGGTGACATGGGAATGTCTGGGGAGGTTGTAGACCAGACGCGCTGCAGCATTCTGGATGAGCTGCAGGGGTCTGATGGAGGATGCTGGAAGACCAGCCAGCAGCGAGTTGCAGTAGTCCAGGCGGGACAGGACCATCGCTTGAACCAGGAGCTGGGTTGCGTAGGTGGTGAGGAAGGGACAGATTCTCCGGATGTTGTACAGGAAGAACCTGCACGTTCGACTCACCGCCGCAATGTTCTGGGAGAGGGACAGTCTGTTGTCCATCACTACTCTGAGGTTTTTGGCAGTGGGTGATGATGACACCACGGTGTCCCCTAGGGAAATAGAAAGGCAGGCAGAAGCTCCCACTATATAACTACAGAATGGCCTGATATTTTTGATGTAACTAATATTTTCTAGGAGCCCTATCATATACTTGATCTCTTCACATTACCTACACTCAGTGCCTACTCTATCATGTACACCTGCTTGTTTTCAGAAGGCCACAAATGTTTAAATAACCACTGTTTACAACAGCAGTGTGCAGAAGGGCATCTCTGAACACACAATGCATTGAACCATAAAGAGGATGGGCTGCAGCAGCAGAAGACCACGCCGGGTTCCACTCCTGTCAACTAAAAACAGGAACCTGAGTCTACAGTGGGCACGTGATGATCAAAACTGAACGATTGAAGATCGGAAAACATTGCCTGGTCTGATGAATCTCCATTTCTGCTGCAACATGCAGATGGAGTGGCAGAATTTTGTGTAAATAGCATGAATCCATGGATCCATCCTGCCTTTTTGTCAACAGTGCAGGCTGGTGGCACTGGTGTAATGGTGTGGGGAATGTTTGCTTGGCACACATTGGGCCCCATAACACCAACTGAGCATCATTTTGAATCATCAACCCTTTATTTATATAGAGGATGCACTTGAGACCAAAGTCTCTTTCACAAGTGTGCCCTGTGCAGTAGGGAAAATAACTAAAACACAATGACAAGCGGCAGTAAAACAACAACACTAAAAATAAGAAATGGTACAAGAAGAAGGAATAGAACAAAACAAAGAAACCACAGAACAAAAGTAGAGTGATGTAATCTAGGGACCTGGTGTTGTGGTTTAACTGTCTAAAAGTCAGCAGCGTGACAGGATAAGATGGGAGCTGGCTTAAAAGGGCTTTGTAGGAAAAATATTAAGGTGTATGGACCTTAGTGAGGACCAGCCGACACTATAGTCTAATGTGAATTGATGGGTGCTGAAACTATCTCCAGTTATAGTCCTGATAGTGCACAGCTATATGGGATCTCATTTTTAAGTGTGGCGGGGGCCGTAGTCTAGAACGGTCTAGAATAAAAGTGGACTGCAAAATTTGTTCTAGCGCTACCAGATAGACAAGATTTGTTCTTGTAAAAGAAGGCTACCGTACATTTCGGTTTCTTTATCAGCTCATGCATATGCTTTTTAAAGGCCAGTTTCCTAGCAATCCATATGCCAAAGTGCTTGTTTTCTAGAACACATTCAATTACAGAAAGATCTGATGAAAATGTATATAGGGTTGTGGGACGAGCAAGGATTAATTAAAAATATGTTTATCTTCTGAATCCAGCGGTTCCAACAATCAATGTCCTTGTTAAGTTGTGCAGCACTCTGAATACTGAACCAAGTGATATTGCGTGCTAGAACCCCTCACTTAACCTACATGTGAAATATATTTCATGTGATTTAATTTAATAATTATTATTTAAAATGAGAATTATCAATTAAATCGCCAAATTTATTGATCAGGTCAGTCTATAGTGCACTGGTGGAATCAACCAACGAGTCAAAACAAGCTCTATACCAGGCTTTAATATTAAATAATTAAATTCAATAAGAAGCAGTCAGTTATAATGAATTGAAAACATACATTCTTTATTGAATGTAGGCACACTACTTCTAAATTATACAATAGAAGGCATACAGCAAAACATTAAACAACTAATCTAGAAATACCAGAAAATAGAGAGAGAGACGGATAAGAGAGAGAAAGAGAGAGAGAGAAATGGATTGGCCTGACCTTGCCAAAGTATCACCCACTTCCAGTATAAGCGCCACAAAGAAACCAGCTAAAAGCACACAACCAAGGAACCACCACCAAAATAAAAAGAGGAAAACTTCTTCAGGCTCCGACACCAATGCAACACAACAACCTTTTTCCACAACAATCTTAAATACCTTACCCTGCATGTCTTGAGGATGTTTTGCCCTGATTGGGTGATGCTGAGTTAAGGTGTAGGATAGAAGGGAAGGGGGGTCAGACTAATTTATGACAAGGACTGGCCTACCTAAAGATTGCATTCCAACTTAAAGAGGACATGGGAAAGGGAAATGTTAGGCATGTAGGGTCTCCGACCCCCGATATGGTATCCTGTGTCATCTGGTGTGTCTCTTCGGAGGGGGTGAGACCCATAGATTGTCTGCCTAGATTAGGGTATCAGTGAATTTTATATTGCTTAATCACATTTGCTTTGATGCTTGTGATGGGGAGGCCAGGCTACCTTCTTATTCACTGATGCCCTCCCTAAGGCCAAAATCTAAACACTACATATCCTACAATAACCATAATCATAAGGTCTTAATCTAAGCACTACATATCTGACATTCCCTCTCTTGGAAAAATAGGTGAATGCACCTGCTAAAAGCCTATTTTCCCATCACCACATAAAAATGACACAGTATAACCATTAGGGCATAGCTATAAGAAAACTACACATTTACATTCCTGAGATGCAGTTAACAAAAACTAAGTGGTACATCTTTAAAACATTTAGTCCCTGTCAGAATTGAGTAGTCCCATTGTGACCTGCTGGCCTACCTATATATGGACACAGACATAATTCCCACAATGGTAAGGTGTGGTGTGGAGACATCAACAGTCTCTTCAATACACTCTTCTGTATTGCTGCTGTTGTGACACCATAGTATCAGTCTTTTACTTTTCCATTGTCTGGGTATCAGGGCTGGCAAGGAAGTGGGGGTTCCCACTATGGGCAAGGAAATGGGGGGTCCCATTATTGCTGCAGTTGTGAAATGAAAAGCGATCCATTGCCCACAGTGTTCCTGCCTTATTGTGTACGAAGTGCGAGGGCTCTGTCTCCTGTGACATTCCACAGAGTCCACCACTTCTGCCTCCGCAGCTGGAGGTTCCCCCATTGGGGGTGGTGCAGCAGCCTTTATGGGTGTTGATGCAGATAGGGACCACGAGCACTCCATTTCTGTCTGCACAGCTGCCAGAGGTTCCCCGGATACGCAAAGGGGGGAAGGGGAGTCCGCAGCGTGTGCTGCAGCGTTATCTGTTGCCATGCAGGGTTTCTGACCTGTGAAATGGTGTCCTGTGTCTTCTGGTTTATCTCTTCTGAGACAAACTCTGCAGGAGGTGAGACCCATAGATCGGCTGCCTAGATTAGGGTTTCAGTGGATTTTAAATTGCCCTAATCACATTTGCTTTGATGCTTGTGCTGGCCACATTCTGAAAAACAATATAATATTGTATCAAATTCACAGTTTCCCTTTCTAAGGCCATAATCTAAGCACTACATATCTGACAGGGTGTTGACAGAATGTTTGCATGACTTTGAAAACAGCATACGTGTATTTTGCCAGCATTGAGAATACGATAAACACAAGCTTGATGCTGGAATACAAAATCGACCTGCAGCAAAGACATCGCAACATCAGTAGATGGAGCTATTGCAAACATAATGGTCGTCTACATATAAATTATACTTACAATGTTGAAACAATTTGCAGATATCATCATTATAAACAGAAAAAAGAATACTCCCGAGAATGGAACTTTGGGGAACACCCTTTTACATTCTATGTATTGAAGACATTGATTTTAGTGTGTCTAATTACGCAAATGGTTTTGTTCAGTCAGTTGAGTTCAGTTCATTCAGTTCATTAGCTGAGGCCAGTCAGGTTGGTCCTTTCTGGCCCTTTCGGCTTCCTGTACGGTGAATATATCATCAAGAGCTCCAGGTCTGAGCTCTAAGAGTTTGGCACTTTTATGAGATTCCTACAGATGTGACTGTAATTCACACAGATGTATGTCACACACTGCAGCTAGCTAGTGTTCTGCTGCAGTTGAAATAAACATGGATATGTGTAAATATGAAGACACTGATTTATCAGTGAAACATTAAGTGTGTTTAATTCATGAACAAAATTTTGTCACTTTCAATCACTTATGAGGAATAATTATATTTCATTCACACACATAAACGGTTACGTAGCTACATATATGGATATCATTTTTGAAAATGGATATATTAATTTAATTAAAAAGCCATTTTAAAATGGAACAGGCTTGACTTAATGCCAAGAATGCGAATGCAGCTTTTGCTCCGAGTATACAGAGATCGAATGGCACGCAACAGCGACCCCGGCACCTTACACTCCCGCAGCACCTCCCACAAGGTTCCCCCTGGGGCACACGGTCATATGCCTTCTTCAAATCCACCAAACACATGTAGACTGGATAGGCAAACTCCTATACCCCCTCAAATATCTGTGAGAGAGAAAAAAGCTAGTTGTTCCGCGACCTGGATGAAACATGCATTGTTCCTCCTGAATCTGGGGTTCAACTATCGGGAGGCAGTGGAGTGTGATTCCCCGATAGTTGGAACACCCCTTCTTAAAAATGGGGACCACCACCCTGGCCTGCTACTCCAAAGGCATTGTTCCCAACTTCCACGCAACATTGAGGATTCATGTCAACCAAGATACACTAACAACATCCAGAGCCTTCAAGATGTCTCGACAAATCTCATCCACCTCTGGTGCTCTGCCACTGAGGAGCTCTCTAACCACCTCACTGAGTTCTGCCACAGAGATGGACTCTGATCCCTCAGATTGCTCCAGCTCAGCCTCCAAAAAGGAGGGTGTGTCTGTTGGATTGAAGAGGTCCTCAATTGGATCTCCAGGCACAGTAAAGGTATGGACTGTGTCCAGTTTGGGGACAGTTGGGATGAGGATCCAAGTTTGTGGCCGTGGTTCTCTCTCGGAAAAAGATGGTTTGGGAGGTAAGGAAGGAGCAACTGCACCAGGTGGAGGAGTTAAAGTATCTTGGGGTCTTATTCACAAGTGAGGGATAAAGGAATTCGGAGATCGACGGCCGTCTAAGTGCAGTGGCTGCAGTAATGCAGGCATTGTATAGGATGGCGGTGGTGAAGAAGGAACTGGGCCGAAAGGCAAAACTCTCGATTTCCCATTCGGCCTTCGTCCCTACACTCAACTATGGTCACGAGCCACGGGTGGGACTGAAAGAGTCAGATCGCAAATACAAGTGGCTGAAATGGGGTTTCTCCATAGGGTGGCAGGGCTTACTCTTCCTGACAAGGTGAGGAGCTCAGCTATCCGGGAGGACCTCAGAGTGGAGCCGCTGCTCCTCTGCATTGAAAGGAGTCAGTTGAGGTGGTTCAGGCATCTGATAAGGATGCCTCTTGGGCACCTCCCTCTGGAGGTGTTCCGGGCACGGCCACTGGGGAGGAGACCCAGGGGTAGACCTAGGACACGCTGGAGGGATTATATCCAAAGGCTGTCCTGGGAGCACCTGGGGATCCATTGGGATGAGTTGGCGGAAGTCGCTGGGGAGAGGGACGTCTGGGCTGCTCTGCTTGCCCCTTTGCCACTGCAACCCTGACTTTGGACTAAGCGATTAGAGAATGGATGGATGGATGGATAAGTAGTCCTCAGCCAGAAATCCATAATCTGTAAAACAATAGTCTGTAAAACAACAGCCATAATGACTGCTGTTCGAGCCCAGTTACAGCCACAGGGACGGCTATGCAGCACTTCAATTACGTGTAAACCAGGAGGGTATTTTGATTAGTGCTTCCAGGAAATGGGAGTGAGGAACTATTTCTAAACAGTGGTACTTGCATACTGTCATGTCAAGCCGCTGAGGAGAGGGACGTCGGGGCTGCTCTGCTTGCCCTTTTGCCACCGCGACCCTGACCAGGACTAAGCGGTTAGAGAATGGATGGATGGATGGATGAATTTTAAAATGGAAGCGCCTGTGATCTATGGTGGTGAGCAGTTTCTTAGAGTGTGAGTGGCTTTGAGTGCAGCTAACTTTGTGGAGTTCAGTTCTCTCTTACTGTGCTCTGACACTGTGATACCTTGACCTGAACTCTTAAGATGATTTTAGATGAAGGCATCGGCCAATGAGATGGTTTTCAAACATGTCCAGAATATTTTTTTTTCCATGTGAACTAACAAGTTTTGGAATGTCTGTTGATATCTGTGCCGTAGCCTCTGAGATTAAATGTGCAGAAACTTGAGTCCAGAGTAAACATGAGAATGATCCAATCAATAGACTCTTAACTTCCTGTTGCAAAATAAACACTTAATTTTTTAAAAGCATTGCTTTAACTATGAGGTCTTCACGCCCGAAAATTCATCAGTGCTCAGCAACTTACGGCACCTGTGGGGTTTTGGGTGGGATATAAATTCTCACGATTTAATTGGTCTCCTCTGACATTGCTAACGACCTCCATTTCTGCAATCACATGATTTGGTTTCAGTCAGTTCCTTGGAAGATTACATTCAAATGAATGAACGTGCCCTGCATTGTGCCACTGAATATATATGTTAATGAATACATCCTCAGTCAATTGGTCTACGGCACAGTTCTCTGTGCCCTCTGGCTATCTGAATTTATTCAGACTTTTCTTCTTTTCTTTAATCATTTGGGTTTAGTGGTATAAGAGAAAATGTGCAGATGCTACTGAATTAGCCTACATTCCTGTTCCTGGCAGCAGAGAGCCTCTCTGGATGCCGTTCTGGAAGCTTCTTGGAAATGGACAGCACAGCTCAGATGCTCGTGAGTCACGGCACGACAGTGTGTGCTCATACATGCTCACTGAGACTCAAAGCCAAGATTCTTCTCCTTGGGATGATCAAAAGAATAAATATGCTCACTCAAGCGTATTAATTGATGATTGGGCGCTGAATTACACAGACTATAAATGAAAGATAGAAACAGACAGCACTCACTAAAATATTGTAACTACTATTTTATTGCATCCATATATGCAGGCACAATACGCACAAATGTTTCAGCCTAAACCTTCCTCAGTGAGCTGAATGTGCCAAACTAAAAACAATTCAGCACACCGAGAAGGCTTAGACTGAAACATTTGTGCATATTGTCCCTTCATATATGGATGCAATAAAATAATAGTTAACAATATTTTAGGGAGCACTGTCTGCTCTTTGCTTTAGGATCATGCCAGGAAAATGTTTACAGAAGAATGTATTATTTATCTAAAGATTCTAGTTTATGTCATATAAATGGAGCATCGCGTAGTTCTGGCAGGCCATGAGAGTCAAGCGCTCCGGCCGAATCAGCTGAGGGCTCAGCTGAGTGATGTTCGCCTATCACAGTACATTCACTAACAGGGCGGCCTATTTAAACAGCCTCCTTCTACTCATTCGGCTGCTCCTCCTGCATGCAAGCGCTGCACGTTGCTTCGTAAATCCCCTCCACCACCCCAGCTCCATCCTTATGCTTCAAGAAATTATATTTCTCCTTCCTATGTGTTAAGAATTTGTATGCTCCATCCCCATGCATCAAGAAATTGCATTGCTCCATCCCTATGTGTTAAGAACTTGCTTTGCTGCTGGATCTGTTCTGTGTGTACCCCTCTAGGGGGGTTTGGCTGCTGGCCTCCCGGCCTTATCCACGCGGGCTGCGTGGTTGGCGGGAGAGCTCCAGAACAGAGCCATACCGCCAAACATAACTGTATTGCCTTTATTGTCAATAAAGTTCTACTTGACGACAGTGGTCCTGACAGAAATGACCAGATGCTTTCGTGCTGCAGCATCGATTTCTAAAGCCACTCTACTCATTTTAGATGAGGTCACGATCACACCTCAGATATGGATTGCGTGATCACAGAGGATCTCAGTTGGTATCATTTCACAAGATACAGACCATAGAGTGTGGCAGAGTATGTTTAAGGAACATTTACTGAAAGAACCGGAAGTCCTCCAGCCGACATTTTGTTCACAGAACATTCCCAGATGTAGGCAATGTTTGTCCAGTGTCCTGGACATCTTTTAAATGTTCTCTTTAAATCACAAGGAACACTTCAGGAAAGCATGTTATTCCGTTTTGTTATTCAAGTACAGAAAGAAATCTTACTTGTGAATATTTATGTTTATGTTTTTTTTTCAGGACTACATTATTGAATTGTGCTTTACATGTAATCTCCATGATAATGTTTCATGATTAAATGGAAAACAATTAGGGGATGTGGCCAGTAAGACTGACTGACCTGGAATGTGTTTCTGTATGGGAGGGATGCTGAAATCATGTTACACGTCTCTGAGACTCGTGTGTGTGCCCAGCTCACAAAAAATGTCTTCACCATGTTACTGCAATGTTTTGTCAATGTCGCAACACTACGTGGCAGCAACATTGTGAAAACATTTTGTGCTAGCTGGGTGTGCGCATTTAAGTCCACGTGTGGGTTTAGGTGTGAGTGTGAGCATGTGTGTGGATGTGCATATATATTTATGAATTGATATAACTGAGTATACAGTATGGTTATGTGTACATGTGTCTACAGATTATTATTTTTTAATCTTTCATTGCATTATTATTATTTATTTATTCATGTTTTTGTTATTAAAATTTCCAAAATAATCTTTATTTTATTTTTTTTTTACAAAACACAGCGTTATGTGCATGCTTTCATTAATAGCAAAAAGGAGAGTCCTAACTAAAGCTTGGTTTGCTGAACTTGACATTGTGGCACTTTTCATGTCAGGTTGTTTTATTTTGTTGTATTTTTAATTGGCAAAAGTCTCCAATCTCAATACCATTGCAACGGTCAAGATGTTGTGAATAAAATTTAACTTCTATTAAATCAACACATTTTTATGCTCATATTTTGAGTGTGAGGCAGCATTTTGCCATATGTTGCTGACAAATCTCACATCTGACAACAGTTCAGTTCCAGAGAACAAAAAAATGGTGCAGTGGAAACTGTAATTAAACAATACAATCAGGACAGCTTCCACTAATCCAGTATCACACCACTGCCCAATTATGCAGCCACTTCAGTTATCAAACTCTGCCTATTAACAGACCTACACATCCATGGTGGAAATACACACTTCCAGTGTTTATCAGAGGGCTGACTGAGAGGATCCTGTAGTGTTGTGGCTAACCATCTTTCATTTCACAAAGGAGCAGAAGTTTCATTTTGACAAAGGCCAGCTTGGAATGAAGCTGCCGGTGTTATTGGCTGTTCATGTTCGTCTACAGAGCTGTACTTTCGGCGGCGGGAGGTGAACTCTGGCGATGGGGAGTCGGGGAGGAGTGGAGGAACGTGAACCTACGCGCGCTCCAGCTCTCTGGGCCGAAAGGCTAGCCCTGTTATTCATCCACTCCGGCGAGACTTCATTGCACGAAGCACTTCCAGTTGTTCCGAACCCACAAAAAATTCATCCATTAATATGAAAATATGGATCCATGCAGTATGTATGATCTCATCATTTGGATAATGTGATGCAATTGCATTACAGGGGCCCAGGGCTCCGAACACATTTCAACAGAGATGTCATATATCAGCCATAATGGCAATATTCAAGGATATGCTTCAAATCCTGTTATGATAGAACTGGTCTTGGTAACTATATTTCAGTGATTGTATTGTGGAGGCCTGTTTATTTGGCAATGAATAAAAAATCCCCTCCGAAGCAGGCTGTGTATTGCAGTGATCACAGAACAATTTTCATTTGGCTGCACTTCTGAACATATCTGCTCATTAATAAACATGGAAACCACAACTATGCTGTTGCTTTTATTCAGTTTCATTAAGACACATTCACTCAAGCTGTTAAATTGCTTGGCATGAATAATGGCCTGGACATTCTGTCTTGCTGTAGCAAAAGCCCCTTTTCCACTGAACAAAAACCGTTTAGGAACCATCCATACCGGGAGCTATCGCAAACGCGTTTCAACTTGAAGCTGAAATAATATTTAATGTCTGAATAAAAGATTTCTGTGTTTTCCAGACCACATACCTCGCACAAAACCAGTTCTCTTGTATATCCTCAAAGCAAAACGTTAATGTTGTGCTTTAAAGCACCAGATGCCCAGAGACAGACCCACCTATCCAGCTGCTTCTTATATAGTTCATTTTTGTGACGTCCCTAACGTTATTGGCCATATCATAAGAATATGTACTGTAAGTAAAAGCTTTCTTAAGCTATTGGTGATCCAGTCAGGATATATTTGTAGCTTTGTTTGGTAAGGCTGTCCTACATTCCTTTTTGTCTTCTAATTTGTAGCTACTGGGTATTTAAAATGGCAGGTGGTTTGCTCGAATCCACAGGAAGTTTGCGTCTGACCAATCAGCAAGGATTGTTAGCTCCACTGATAGCTCCTGGTACTTTTTTGGTACTTTCTGGAAGAGTAGCAAAATTTAGTTTCGAGAACTATTCACAACATGCTTCTGCTAGCAACGGAAACATGATCACAGTTCCAGGGCATGGTACTGTACAGTCCAGTAGTGTTTGGCACAGTACTGGTTCTGTATGGCATGGTACTGTACAGTCCGCTACTGTACGGCATGGTACTGGTACTGTATGGCATGGTACTGTACAGTCCGCTACTGTACGGCATGGTACTGGTTCTGTATGGCATGGTACTGTACAGTCCGCTACTGTACGGCATGGTACTGGTTCTGTATGGCATGGTACTGTACAGTCCAGTAGTGTTCGGCACGGTACTGGTTCTGTATGGCATGGTACTGTACAGTCCGCTACTGTACGGCATGGTACTGGTACTGTATGGCATGGTACTGTACAGTCCGCTACTGTACGGCATGGTACTGGTTCTGTATGGCATGGTACTGTACAGTCCGCTACTGTACGGCATGGTACTGGTTCTGTATGGCATGGTACTGTACAGTCCAGTAGTGTTCGGCACGGTACTGGTTCTGTATGGCATGGTACTGTACAGTCTGCTACTGTACGGCAGGGTACTGGTACTGTATGGCATGGTACTGTACAGTCCGCTACTGTTCAGCACGGTACTGGTTCTGTATGGCATGGTACTGTACAGTCCGCTACTGTTCGGCACGGTACTGGTTCTGTATGGCATGGTACTGTACAGTCCAGTACTGTTCGGCACGGTACTGGTTCTGTATGGCATGGTACTGTACAGTCCAGTACTGTTCGGCACGGTACTGGTACTGTATGGCATGGTACTGTACAGTCCGCTACTGTTCGGCACGGTACTGGTTCTGTATGGCATGGTACTGTACAGTCCGCTACTGTTCGGCACGGTACTGGTTCTGTATGGCATGGTACTGTACAGTCCGCTACTGTTCGGCACGGTACTGGTTCTGTATGGCATGGTACTGTACAGTCCAGTACTGTTCGGCATGGTACTGGTACTGTATGGCATGGTACTGTACAGTCTGGTACTGTTTGGCACGGTACTGGTACTGTATGGCATGGTACTGTACAGTCCAGTACTGTTCGGCATGGTACTGGTTCTGTATGGCATGGTACTGTACGATACCGTACTATACGACTTGGTAGTGGAAAAAGAGTGAATATGCACCACTAAAGTCAAACAACGTCTATTCCAGTCTACCCACAGGTCCCTTAATTATGTTTCTCATCGAGGAAAAATGCCTTCTATTTGAGTGGCTACATTACTAGATAGCCAGAGTAAATGTTGGCAATTAGGGGAATTTAGTCCTTGGCCACTGCCATTTTCTTTATTGCTCAATAAAAAGTTGATGACATGGAGACAGTAATGTGACAGTGTCTAATGAGAACACAGCACCAGCAAACATGCTTTTAGAAAGTGCAATAATTGCCCAGGCACTCAGGCATATAGACGTCAGTGTCTGAGCGAATCTGAAGGCCTTTGTTCCTTCTCTCAGTCTAGAATTGAAAGCCATCTTCAGCCATTTACAGTGCCATGGAACGTTTGTCCTTCATCAGGTCATTGAATGCACCGTGACATCTCTGATTGGAGGTTCGATTCAGAAACAGCTCCCAATGCTTAAACTGTCAGAGAATCGGTATTCTGTCACTATGAAACATTTTTATAGGTTCGAAAAATTTTCTGTGACTAAAATATTGTACAAAATGGAAATGTTTGTGTGGCGGGGCGGGGGGGGGGGGGGAAGACACACACGCCTTGGTGAATCAGCCCAGGGCTTATAGGTGGGCTTCTTTCCATGGTGGTGGGGGCATTGTGGAGAGACTGGGATACACGCAGTAAGAGAACCAGCTGAAACGCTGGTTTATTTTTACTTTGTAATTGGGAATGGAGAAGATTCTCCTTTATTTCTTTGCTTGTTTGTTTAATGAACATGCCCTCTCTCTAACAGCATGCTGGTGAAAAACAAAATTTCCACATCTCCCTGTGTCCGGCGATTCTGTCCCTCCCAGAGGTGTCACCCTGCATGCAACAGTTTGACACAGAGAGCAATGCCTTGACAGAAGAAATATAACACTGGAAAAAAAGACAACAACATTAAAGGCATCAGACAATCATAAAAGTGATCATTTATTTCCAGTGACACTTGACTCTGACATTTGAATAATTTAGCATTTTCTTTTCACAAATGCACTTTGACAAGCTTTTATTTTTGGTTTTGACAAGCTGTTAGAAACATGGCCATTCCTTTGTAAAGGCTAAGAAGAAGTGCTGAACTCGGGCCTATTTTCTGTAAAGCAGTCCTTATCTGTCCTGATCTGAATTTAACTGACGATTAAGGTACAGAAATGATGACCTCTTCTGAGAATCATTAGCTATTTCTTAGTCTAAAACTGCTTAAATCCACATTGAAGAAAATGACTCACCATCATGCCATCATACTTTCTGCCACTGATTTCTGATATCCCATATGGGGGTGGAATATATTTGAAATAAATATATCATCCATATTTTGCAACTTCCACAATATATTGGCAAATATACAAATTCCCACTTTGCGATATTGTAATAATGTAACACCCCTGTAAATTGCATTATCTTTATATTTTTAAGGGATTAGTCAAGTGCTTTGAATCATTTGTATCAGAAATGAGTTGTACAATGGCAATTCTTAATCCATAATGCCAGTAAGTGTGGGATGTAGAGACAGTGTCGTGACTTATTTGATTCATTCCATTCTTTTGTGCCACTAAATCATTAAACACTCGGCACTTACGATGCATGGAGATTAGGGCTGATTACATCACAGAATGTTTTTATATAATGAAGGGTTAGGTTTAGGGTTAGGGTGAAGTGTAAAGTTGAAAATCTTCTTTACAGCTCATTAAAAATACAGTGAATGGTAAAACCTTGCCCTTTTGGACCAACAGGCTACTGTCTAACCTCTCTAAGTATTTTAATTAATATTTCTTATGACCCAAGTAAAAAAAATGTTTTGTCTTTACCTTATAATTGTTGCTGAAGATATCTAAGGATAGAAAACCAAAACGTTCTGACTGGTATTTATGGCATTTTGTAAATAAACAACCATTTTCACTGGAAGTCATTTCCAGAGGTAGAAAGTTCAGGGGTGAGAAAGTAAAAGTACTGTTCCGTGTATCTTCCATTCATGAATTAATTCTACCTCTGGGCTGAAGAATCTTGCTAATTAGCAAGTCCAGGTGATTGGAAAAAATACTGGGGAGGACTTCTACTTTCTGTACCTGGTCATTTTGTAAGGTGTTCAGTTGGCCAGTCTGTCACAAACGTCCATCAGTATAGAACCACAAACTATGCAAATTTAGAATAGTTCTTGTTTAAAAATTATATAAAATGTATCGATTATCAAAATTATTGCATGAATGAGCAAGCGAGTCAATCAAAATGTGTGAATCATCTAGTGTGAAAGAAGACCCTTGCCATTTCTCTAATAGGATATTAGAATTGTGTTACAGCACAGCTTAAATTTTTAATGAATCATTTACTTCTGTGTAATTGTTACTTCCCTCTGCCCCAAATGGGGGCACTGATTGCCTCCATCTGTATGGACCGGTCTGTTTTTAGGGTACTGCGCTCACCTGCAGGAGACCTATGCACAGAGCTCTGAGGTGATGCTTTCCCTATATAAAATAAATAAATCCAGAAGTGGGAACCTGGCAAATGGAATTTAATATAGCCAAATGTAAAGTTCTGCATGTGGGAAATAAAAACATTAGGCAGGATTACTTTATGGGAGGAACAAAATTGGACTGCGCTCAGTTTGAAAAAGACTTGGGAGTAATGGTTCATCAAAGCCTTTCAGGTTCTAGGTACTGTGCTGTAGCAGTAAAAAAAGGCCAACAGGATGCTGGGATATATAGCCAAAAGTATTGAGTATAAATCCAAGGATGTTATGCTTATCTTATACAATACATTTTTTAGACCACAGAGTATTGTGTGCAGTTCTGAGGACCGTACTATAAGAAAGATATAGAGGCTCTAGAAAAGGTTCAAAGAAGAGCAACCAAATTGATTCCTGGTGTGAAAGATAAATGCTATGAGGAATGACTTAAGATGCTTAACCTCTTCAAGCTTAGTAAAAATGAGACTCGGAGGCTTTTAAATTCATAAAGGGGATCAACAAAGTGAACTACAAGAGATTCTTCAGGTTGAGTTCTGTTAGAACGAGGGGACATAAATGGAAATTTGCAAAGGGTAAATTCCATACTGACATTAGGAATAATTTTTTCAAGCAGAGAGTAGTCAATGGGTAGAATAGCCTGCCAAATCATGAAGTAGAGGCAAAAAATCTGGGGATTTTCAAGACTAGGCTTGATGCAGTGTTGTGTAGTTGTGCAGTGTAGGCTTGATACTGTCTAGTCTCAAGGTTAATCAGAGGACTAATTTAGTCAGGGAAATGGAGGGAATTATTGGGCTAAATGGCCTGTTCTCGTCGTTATGTTATGTTATGTTATGTTATGTTATGTTATGTTATGTTATGTTAGGACCTCGTCAGAACGAGCCGCAGTGCTCTCTCTCTCTGATTGCACACTTTGCTTTACCCCTGCTGGGAAGCACACAGGCCTTGTAGCTGGGCTGTGCTCCTGGTGTTTTGTTTTAACCTTTTTCCTGTCTGTAAATAAAAATTAGCTTTTCTACAAACCGGGTGTCAGCTTCTCTGTGTTCATGGTGGTTGTTTTCAGTAATGCTCATACCATCTCTCACACTCCCCACTCAATTTCTTTTTTTTGTTCAGTTACTACACCTTGTTTTAAAACTATTCAAAAATGAGTATCAGAAAGCTGCTTTCAGAACAGTCTGACATTTTGCATTTCTGACTGTGCTACAGCAGTTGATTTTCTTGGTTTTCATTTCATCAGAAAGCCCTAAAGGGAGGTAGAAAAGTCAAAGGAGAAATTAGCCTGTTGTCAACAGAAAAAGTGATACGATTCACCTGAATTCATGAGCATAAATCCCTGCTGGGCATTTTGATATGATTTGTACTTTGATTGAAAGGCCTGTCGGGTTAAATCCCTGCTGGCCTCTAAAACACCCGGCTTAGGCCAGAGATCACTCTTCAATATTCATATTCGCTTTTGGCACGGTCAACAAACATCCCAGCAGGAGAGACACTTCAGCCTCTCTCAAGATGGATGAAGGAAGAGATCGAGAAAAAAGGGCCACTATTTTACATATTCATGGTCTGTTCTTTGACACACACTAAATCAATCAATACATCAATCAAACTGTATTTATTTTAGACAGTGCCATTTGCAAACAGGCCACATCACACTGGTTCCTTATGGCCATTTCCCACAGGGACTAAATTATCATGAAAAACATGAAAAGCTATTCCACGAGCACCTTCAAAGGTGAGGGACTCGGTGCAGAATGGCTTAAAATAGTACCTCAGTAAATAACACACTGGAGAAGACAGTCGAGCAGTTGTGACTCAAATGCTGTTCAATTAAAAGATTAATGTTCATGAATAACAGATTAATTAATGCTTGGGGCATCCACACAGGACCAAGATGGGATCATTTTCAATTCTCTGTTCCACTGTCAACAAATTGTTGACCCTTTAGTCTTTACTGAATGAATTTCTCACTTGCTTCATCCTTATTTGAGCTCTAAACACTGATTCTCTTGTGAGCTCCTCTCACTGCCTCTCACCCGCTGACAATATTATATTTACTTCCATTCACTTCACAGACTCTTCTCCATTGTTAATTGCAAAAAAAAGTGAAAGCATAACAGTGACGATAAAGATACCGTACGTAGTCCAGGCCATGTAACACACTGCCGTAAGCAGTGTTAGAGAGGCAGCACTGTCCAAGATTGAGCAGAGCAGGGTTTAGCCAAAGGCTCCCTGGTTGAGAGCCTGGTGCTTTCTGATTCCCTACGGATAGCGAGCGACTCCGGGCCGGATTTTCAGAGATCCCAGCCCAGTGAGGCTGACTTTGGGCCAGACTCGCCCGAAATCCGACCCAGATTCCCCAGATGCTGTCCGGGTAAAGCTTCAGGAAGCATTGTGACACTAATGTACAAGTTATGTATACGACCAAGGCCTTTCTGTCATTGTGTGTGAGGAAAATGATGACCGATACAATACATCATTCTTTATTCACGGATATGGATCTATGGCAGACTTAAAGCCCAACAGTCACTGCCTCCCAGGTGTCATGGCTAGGACAAGCACAGTGTGAGCATCATACTGGGGCAGTGTGAGTGTCATACAGACACAGTGTGGACATCATACAGGTACAGTGTGAGTGTCATACAGACACAGTGTGAGCATCATACAGGTGCAGTGTGAGCATCATACAGACACAGTGTGCGCATCATACAGGTGCAGTGTGAGCATCATACAGACACAGTGTGCGCATCATACAGGTGCAGTGTGAGCATCATACAGACACATGTGAGTGTCATACAGACACAGTGTAAGCATCATACAGACACAGTGTGAGCATCATACAGACACAGTGTGAGCATCATGCAGACACAGTGTGAGCATCATGCAGACACAGTGTGAGCATCATACAGGTGCAGTGTGAGCATCATACAGACACAGTGTGAGCATCGTACAGGTGCAGTGTGAGTGTCATACAGACACAGTGTGAGCATCGTACAGGTGCAGTGTGAGTGTCATACAGACACAGTGTGAGCATCATACAGGTGCAGTGTGAGTGTCATACAGACACAGTGTGAGCATCATACAGACACAGTGTGAGCATCATACAGGTGCAGTGTGGACATCATACAGACACAGTGTGAGCATCATACAGGTGCAGTGTGGACATCATACAGACACAGTGTGAGCATCATACAGGTGCAGTGTGAGTATTATACAGGTGCAGTGTGAGCATCATACAGGTGCAGTGTGAGTGTTATACAGGTGCAGTGTGAGCATCATACAGGTGCAGTGTGAGCATCATACAGACACAGTGTGAGCATCGTACAGACACAATGCAATACTAGTGCCAGTGGGCCGTGGAGTCTGCAGACTGAGATCCCACTCTTTTCATTCTTTTCACAAGACTCCATCTAGTGGCTGAGGAGAGCTCTGTGGTGGAAACAGTCCTCCTCGCCTTCCATTTTGCCCGTCCTGAGACTGGCTGCCGAGCACCTTCGGTGAGTGATGCCTCTCTGCAGGCGCTACAATCCAAAGGAACAGAGACGCTCTGTATTCTGTCGACACGTCTTCTGATCTCCGAATGCCAAACAAGTGCTACTTGCTTTCAGTGTCAGGGCATTCCATCTTCTACTTCCTCGGCTGAACTGAATGGTTATGAACAAAAAAAAAAGGTAGCTTAAATTAAATTGTGAGACAAAGTTGAGCAAAACGTCGACTGAATCCTGGCCCGTGTATGAAGTCACAGCGAATTGTGAAAGAGCCTTAAAAATTTGCGATTAGATCAATTTGGTCAAATTCAGATTAGGATTACATGATCAGGACAAAAATGAATGGGTTTGAAATCTAGGGAAGAAAACAGAGGGGCTCATTAATCAACAGAAATTACTTATAAAAAAAAGAAACGTGGCACAAGCTGTGAATGTAAACAGCAGCAGGAGTCCGTTGCTGGTCAATGAGAGTTATTCTTTAGCAATAGCAGCATGGTTAGCATAGCTGCTGTCCCAGGATTCAGATAGCACTCTGACGTGTGTCACCGGAAGCCATTCATCAAAGTCATCTGCGAGTGTTTCGGATGTAAGCAGAACATAGCCGTAATGTCATTGTCTGTAGTGGAATAACTGTCATTAATCAAACGGCTTCTGTCAGCTAGCTGTCTACAGACCTCTCCCTGGCTGCTCATTTCATATGACCTGTATCTGAGCAAAAGAGTTCCTGTCATGTGACAGCATGTGGTCAGCCACATCGAATCCAAACTCAAACTCAGTGACACAAAAAATTGAATTTGCCTGTTGAGTTTGTGGAAAAAATAGGGCATGGAGCAATGATTTATACATCTGAATATAAATATCAGAATTATTATATTTCCTAGCCAGTCTAAGTTGTGTCTACATGTGAACAACAAACCATTTTGTATATATGACATTACTAGATGCATCTTGCTGTACATGTTGTCTGGCTGGATGTTTAATGAAACAATTGAAGTTAGGTACATTGCTCTATAGTAAAATGACAGTATCACACCTGAGATTTCAACCTACAAACCCAGTACCTTATCCTACGGGCTATACTATATACAGCACTGCCTACCTGACACTTATCAAAGAACGTCCAAAAAGCATTCTGTGGGCATACAGTGCCTGGTACAGGTGCTTTGTGAACTTCCATCCATCAGCTGGAAGCTGGGAATTGTTTGATCTGCTGCTTTTCAGTGAAAATGACAGAAATAGAAGCAGAAGTCAAGGACAGCCAGCCATTCAGTTGCAAAAAAGGAGAAAGGTACAGTACACTTACAGCACTCCGTTTCATGTTTCCTGCACTGTACATACTGGATCAAGACCAATAAGCGTTTAAAAAATAATAATAAATCTGGCAACCTTACTTCAGCATTGCAGACTGCTAATTGACTTTTCTCCCTCGATTTCTCCGACGTCCCCAAAGGATTGCGTTAATGATTGGAACTAATTCCGTTTTAAAAACGCCATCTCGAAAATTCCCCGTTGCCATTAGTGACAGACATGGACAAACCAATGAGGGCAAATCAATGGCTGTTAATTTGGCCAGTCGAGTGAGGGCCGTTCGCAATTAATTGCAAATCTGTGGGGCCTTGATTCTGAAGTGCAGCTCCTAATCAACTCTTCCTTCCTCAGATTTAGAGACACCCCATAATCATGTTAGTCACCAGTTCCGCTCGTTTACCTTGCACTCATATCCCAACTCATATCCCAGCAACACTACATGTTCTCACACTGTTACTGGAATGTTTTGTCAATGCTATAACATTGCCGCTACGTTGCAGCAACATTGTGAGAATGTTTTGTGTTAGCTGGGACCCCGTTATGTAGCAGCTGTGGGGAGAAATGCAAAAATGTTCAGCGTGTGGTCAGTTAACGAAAGCTTTTTTTTACTCTCGTTATATATCAGCCAAGGGCAGTTCAGTTACTTCTTCCTGGGGTCCAGATTATTTTAAAAACAGTATGGGTTTCATATTTCACACTTAACACAATGTATGAATAAGCTGTATTGCACATAACGTATTGTAAACAGAGCATTCGTATTCTTAAAATATGCTATTGTTTTTCTGTCAGGAGTAGAAGGTAGGCTGACATGGTTGAAGCACCTGAACCATACATTTTTTCAGTGATTAAGAAGCCAGTCTAAAAGTAAGTCTAAAAGTAAGACTATTATGGGCTGCATCTGGCCTCTGGGCTACCAGAAGAATATTCCTGCATTGGATTGCAATGACTGGAAAAAGACACTGACATAATTCTCTACCCAAAACACGTAACTCGCCTATTTAACTTTTGTGACTTAATGAGACCCATTCACAAGGCCAAAGGGCTTTTTTAGTCAGTGAAATTCGTTCATTCCGTCATCGTTTCAGTTCATTCTCATTTTGGTTGTTTTCCATTCTGTCCATTGCATCATGTTCTGAAAAGGCTGGGTCTATCGGAGGCTGGTTTAACTGCAGTAGAGTGTATGAGGGTGGAGAGACTGAAATGGCTGGGTGTATCAGAGGTTGGTTTAACTGCAGTAGAGTGTATGAGGGTGGAGAGACTGAAATGGCTGGGTGTATCAGAGGTTGGTTTAACTGCAGTAGTGTATGAGGGTGGAGAGACTGAAATGGCTGGGTGTATCAGAGGTTGGTTTAACTGCAGTAGAGTGTATGAGGGTGGAGAGACTGAAATGGCTGGGTGTATCAGAGGTTGGTTTAACTGTAGTGGAGAGTATGAGAGGGGAAAGGTTCCTCTGCAATTCATGCACCGGGCAGGTCTGCTGGTTATTAAATATTGAAGTTGTAATGCTTTGTCTCCAGAGATACACCACAATTTGTTACAATCATTATATATTGGTTTACTCCAAACTAATTAACAGATTTCTTTGGCAGGTCTTTCGCCAGAGCTCTCATAAATATGGCTTGTATGTAGTGTGTGTGTGTGCGTGTATGTGCGTGTATGTGCATGTACATGTGCGTGCGTCCGCATGTGTGTGTGTGTGTGTGTGTGCCTGCATGCTTGCGTGTGTACGTGTATGAGTGTGTGAGTTTGTATGAGTTTGTACGTACATGATGGCATATTGCATTTCAGGATATTATGATAGATTTTAGGTCATTTAGAACAATTCCATGTTTTGAAGAGTAAAACGGTATTTTCAAGGGGTGGTCAGGAGAGGGGGGTTGTAGAGATGAGGGTCTATATATTGATTAACCCCTGTGGGGTTAGTAAAAAATATATATACACCACAAAAAATGTATGCATTGTATTTCTGTCAATAATATTTTTTGTACACTGTTCTTTTACATGGTGAAAAAAAATTGGAATTCAGGAAGAAATAATACTGTAATTTTTAAATATGAAAATATATGTATTATTTTTTGCACAAAAAAAAATATATATAAATTGTGTAAAGGCTATAATGGCTATAATGCTGCTCTCTCTGACAGGAGCCAGCATATACTGCTGCTCTCTCTGGCAGGAGCCAGCATACACTGCTCCTCTCTCTGACAGGAGCCAGCATACACTGCTCCTCTCTCTGACAGGAGCCAGCATACACTGCTGCTCTCTCTGACAGGAGCCAGCATACACTGCTGCTCTCTCTGACAGGAGCCAGCATACACTGCTCCTCTCTCTGACAGGAGCCCGCATACACTGCTGCTCTCTCTGACAGGAGCCAGCATACACTGCTCCTCTCTCTGACAGGAGCCAGCATACACTCCTCCTCTCCCTGACAGGAGCCAGCATACACTGCTGCTCTCTCTGATAGGAGCCAGCATACACTGCTCCTCTCTCTGGAAGGAGGTGCACTGCCCTGAGCCTTGTTGGGAATCAAGCTGAATTCCTCTTAGAGTCTGGATGAGGCTTTTGGCTTTGGGTACCCTCCTGTGAATAAGGGAGTAGGTGGTACATATTAGTGTATGCAGAGGAAATTAATATGAAACAGAATGTAATTGCTGTTTCGGGACAGATTATGCCAAAAGGCTGGTGAATTCATCCAATACAATCATCCCTCAAAGCACATATGTCTTAAAATATTTTAAATGTATTAGTTAAATTATTAAAATATTCACAAAGTATAAGAGGATTTATTTAAGACAACCATGTCTCAAAGCACAGATTTCTAAATATATTCAGAAGTGTTAGTAAATGCTAGACCCTTGTAGGTAGATGAGTATGACCCAAGCATCAAAGGGTTGGGAAGAAAATCACTGGGAAGGAAGTCACAAAAGATCTGAGAACATCCAAAGAACTACAGGCCTCTCTGGCCTCAGCTAAGGTCATGACCTGGGTTATGCATCAAGTCAATGATCCAAAACACAAAAGCAAGTCTACATTTGAATAGTTGAAAGGGGAAATGACATTTTTGGAGTGGTATAGTTAAAGTCCTGACTTTAATCCAACAGAGATGGTGTGGCAGGACCTGAAACTAGCACTTCATACCAATACCTACCAATGTGTCTGACTTAAAGTAATAAAGAGTGGGCTAAAATTCCTCCACATCAATGTGAAAGACTGATATGAAATTATAGGAAGCGTTTGGGTGCAGTTATTGCTGCTAAAGGCAGTGCAACCAGTTATTAAGTTTAAGGGGGTAATCACTTTTTCACATGGGTGATATGGGTATTTGACAACTTTTTTCATTAAATAAATGAAATAATTTTTAAAATGTAATTTTTGTGTTTACTCAGTTCCCCTTGGTCTAATATTACATATTGTCTAAAGATCTGAAACTTATTGACAAAAAATATTGACAAATATGCAATAACAGAAGAAATCAGAAAGGGGGCAAATACTTATTTACAGCACTGTACATAAATATATGAAAACAGCAAATAGAATAGGCATATGAACACAATACAGGTGTGTGTATGTGTGTGTGTGATATTTCTGTATGTTAACTTGTTGATATTATCATGTCATGTAAATTAGGTGTAATAATGAATGTAATATTGAACAAGATAAGAATATACAGAAAAAAAATCAATCACTTTCTCTCACTCTCTCTCTCAGTTTCTCTGTCTCACTCTCTCTCTGGTCTTTTACTAGATAAACAGGAGGATGGGCAATGTGGAACTGGAGGTGGCTCAAGGGAAGATGCTTTATTTAATGGCTGTAAAGTAATACATTTTAAAAAACGGACCTCTCTTACAGATACCCCAAGGGGGGCTTATTTGAGGGGAGGGAAACCGGCATGAAGGGCACTTTACAAACCACCTTTAGCCAAGAGGGTCAGGTATCTACAGGGAAGGGTGCTGCACGAGATCACTGCAGTAACTAGTTGTATTACTGTGATGAACCTGGCAGGATCTCGCTATTGTCCATTCTCTTGGAGATAGATTTCATTTTTCATATGATATTGTTTTGTTTTTTTACTGCACCTTTGTTCTTATTTATGTCGTTGCTGTGTTGAAAGTGGAAGTGAAGCATGGTTAAAATTCAAAATCTCTCTCACTTTCACTCTCACGCTCTCCTACTCTCATGTTCTCTTCATCTCGCTCTTTGATCTTGCTCTCTCTGTCTATTTCAATCTCAGCTCTATCTCTCTATTCAATTTCAGTACATTTAAATTCTCAGTTTAATTTCAATTTAAATGCCTTACTACCATAACATGACAAAATACAGCTTGTATAGTTGGCATGAAAATTATATTACCAAGACATCAGAAGAAAATAATAACTCCACAAAGTCAAAATGGGAAGCCAAAATTGAATATGTTTTAGCCCTTCTTCAAATAAAGGTCAAATAAAACTGCCACCTCATGTGAATGCCTTGAATTTCTTTTCTTTTTTTTCCAATAACAATCTCTTTCACATGTCAGGTGACCTATTGGCCACTTCACCCCTCTCAGTCTGTTTCTGCTCACTTCTCCCATCATGCAGCGGTGGAGATGAACCCTTTCACTTCCAGGTCACACAGAGACGCGGCTCCAGGGACTTCTCCAGCTCAGGCTGGGACGAAGCTGGCGCAGGCCTGGGTCCGATCCTTCGTTAGTGGATCGCAGTCACGTAGCAGGGCAGCGCTGAGAATCGATTGGGACAAGCATCTCTGGAGCGGAAGCTTTTATTTTTTATTTTTACATTCCTCAGCCGCGCTGACGGTCAGCTAGCCCTTAGCCGTGTGAGGCGGGCGTGCAGAACTCGTTCATTTACTCTGCAGCCTCCAGAGGGGCATCAGGGTTCATAACAGCTCTGAGATCAGAAATAACAGCATTAAGTATGCACTGCATAATATAAAGAATGTCTGTAGTAGTGTGGCCTTGGACCAATGCAAGCAGACACAGATCCAGGCTTAGTATTCACTTGAAGTAAAAAAAAAAATTATATATATATATATATGACATAAGACATATCTTTGCCGTCCCCGAAGGCATCCAGGCCTGTATAATTCACAAAGCTGTGTTCTGTTTTCTCCCCCCGTCTCTCACCTCTCGCCACCCGCTCACCCGCCTGCAGACGGGACTGCTGCGGAAGCTGGTCAAACAAACTCACCTGGAGCTCATTATTTTGTCTGCCAGGCATCACACTGTTTGCCACCCTGCTGCCATTGACCAGGCCACATTAAATCTAAAAATAGTTTAAGAAAAGGACCGGCAACATGATCACACTTTCTGTCATTTGGTAGACTTCGAAGGGTATGCTTGGAAAAATACTTATCAATTACTTTATCCACATAAATGTTTTCCATAGGTTTAATTTCAATTAGTGGATTAATTTTTTCTCAACCCAGAGCCTATAACCCTTAAATTAATTCAAATTCTTATTTTATTTGTTAATGGGGTCATAGGGTGGTAAAATAGTGACTGTTTTCCAATGCAGTGTATGCTCCAGGATTCCACACAGCTCTTGTGGTTCTTGCTTCTCTTCACAGATGGTGCAGCCATTACACGGTGCTGACTGGGATGCGCCTCCTGCTGGAATTACCATATCTTTCATTTGAATCATAGGGCTGGCTTGCCTTTGTGGCCCAAGTCACTCGACTTCCATAAGCGTGGCCGCGTTTGATCTCTCTGACCGGTACTCGGTCAGAACCACGCTGCTTGCCGAAAACCACACAGCGGGAGGACTGAAAAAGAAAAAAAGAAAATGGAAGTCAACCGTCCACCGGGTGGGGAGGGGGGGGGGTTAGTATGGAATGGGCATGGCCAGGGACAGGAAGCAGCACTAGCAGCAGTGGCATTACATTATTACGCGTATTTGTGACAGTGCTAGTTTAGAGAGCAGGAGAGAGACTGGATGAAAACCATCGCTACACGCTTTTAAAATGAGGACTGAAGAAATGAGGGCCTCGGTTTGCATACCTGACGATATTTTGAGCGATGTCACAGTCTTAGGAGTTGCAGTAAAATCTTGCCAACCTTACCTCAGTCGGTGCATGCTCTCATCATGACTCACGATTAGCATGAGATTGTCTTAAGACAGCTCCAACTCAGTTTGTGCCAGTCTTTTTCTTGTCTTGAGCATTTTGAGAAAATCAAACATAATATTAACATTATCTTAAGTTTTGCCTCAAAAAGTTTGTGATCCTCCTCTGCCAATAGCCAATAGGTGTGCTGTCCTAGTCTGACATCAGCACACCAGAGAAGGGCTATGATTTTAAAAAAAACATATCCAAAATATTCAAAAGAATCTTAAGATGTGTGCACCCCAAGGACTAAAAATGATTTAGGACGGACTGTAGTTAACCGTGAAGAATGCGTCAGAATTTCGCGGTCTGTAAGCTGTCGTGTGTAAGGCCAGTATTAGTGTTACGCTCCTGCGTAGCGTGTTGTTGCTGTGGGACCAGAGAAGCTGCCAGGATCTTCTGCTGCTGCAGGAGGTATTAAAGTGTGTGGGCATGTCTGGAACCGGCAGCCGTTTGAGCGTCACATAGGCTGCACTGTGGGGAAGAACGGCAAAGACGCTGAGAGGGTGAGGGAGGAGAAGGAAGAGAAGATGGGAGAAAGAGAGGGCGGAAAGAGTGGGAACAGAGGGGAGTGTATGAGAGAGGGAAGAGTGAGCCGGAACTTAATGCTGCAGAGGGGCTATAGCAATGAGCATAAACACTAATAATTGGGAGAAAATATGGGGCATTTTTAAAAAAGATAAACAAACATAACTCTGGAATGCATCTGTGGATTTATCGTCATGGTAACAGGCTATTGGTGCATGTTTTTTTTACGTACTTACTGAATGGACAACAAGGATTTATGCTTTCATCAGTATCATAATATTTCACATCACACTGGCGAGTTCTGAGAGGCAATTTCTTACTCCAGGAGAAAGTCATTTGGGCTGCACTTTGATTTTTGTATTTTTTTAAAAATCATTATTATTTTTTTTTTTTCCAGACTGGTAATTGTTGTCGTCAGGCCGGGGTAGGCTGCCAGATCAGTCAGGTGGGAACAGGAGCAGAAATCCCTCCTGCCCCGCCAGATCAGCCATAAGTCAATCTGATGGCCACATAAAATGTAGATGAAGTGAAAGAGAGGCAACCGGGGGAGCGTAAAACTGCCATAGAGGAGAAGAGGTCCCTCAGCCGGCCTCCCTCACTACTGTGTCCTGGAGCCTCCGTCGCTCTGAAGTGAATAACCGCCAGGGACCTGTTGCCCACGAGCCGTTTACTGTGAACCAGGGGCCGTTGGGGGAAAGAAGCGCATTTAGGTTCACAGCCATCATCACCATGATGGATCATATTATTAACAGAAGAAGTACATGTAGAACTAACAACGGCCAGATCCCGGTCAAAGTATTAACGATCTGTAGAGGTTTGCACATAATGTAAACACGGTTGTAGAAGTCCTTATACAATGTAAGCACAGCTTCCTGCATGCAATCTAGACCTTTCATACAAACATGTTGTGAATGATAAAAATCCAGCAGGAGTTAGATAAGGTGAATACATATCTTGTGCCAAGAAGGGGAGGAGAACTTAGATAGGAGAAGGGAATGCTATTTTTTTATTAAAGAAAGGAAGGGGGGCTTGGAAATAATGGTGTTTGAAAGATGAGACATAATGGTGTAAAGGAAGGAACCTAGGAAACTGAAGTGAACAGGTGGGAAGTACCAAGTTTAAGCTCCACAACAAGAGGAGCTAACCAAAGTGGATAAAAGGAAGCGGGAAGCCCCAGGGGAATACAGAGTGTTTGGGGAATGATTGGGGGTCCTGTCATTGCGTTATGAGTGACTGTGGAAGTGATTGATTATTGTTTGTATTGGTCTACGCAGATCAGCCCGGGTCCTTGCATGCAATCTTTGATTCAACTGCAATAAACCCAGTTGCATCAGACTGTGTGGATTGTGTATAATTTTGAAGAAGTACTCAACAGTGTGAGGAGAGTGGCCCCGGGGCTTCTGGCCCAGACTGGGGCCTGTTTCTTCCCACACCGTGTCCAAATACAAGCGAATATCCATAACATCCATGGAGCCTTCCAATGAAAAATATCAAAGGTAAACAGTCACTTGAGATACATAAATAAAAAAAAACTGCTTCTTTCAGAGCTGCTGGAATTTCCCTTTGGGCTACAGGTCTGTTGGCTGTTAAATTATTAACTTTCCCCAATGTAATCACATTTGACAGGCTTTTGATGAACGGCAGACCCATTGGTGGTGCCACAGAGCTGGAGCCAGCCAACAGCTACCCCCTGCACAAGGGCGCTGTCTAAGCAGCTGCCGTGCTTCATGCTTGTCAAAGGCATCATACTTTCTAACCAGTACAGCTGTAGCTCCGCACTGTCCAACCTTTTCAATAACAGGGACTATGTCTCTAGAAAGTTATTTCAGTTTAAGCATAAATAACATAGAGCTACATTGATACATAAAAGTGCATGTGAATACCCTTGCAATGCTAATAAGCTAAGCACCTTGCTAAGCCCATTCTACGTCCCAAGGGAATTCATACAAATATTTGTCAGCGCTGTATATGTCCAACCCAAATCGGACCAAAACTTGCCGGTGACACAATTTCTAAAAAAGTGATTTAGAACCTATAAACAATCTCCCCAGTTGTCCCAAACATTCATTTAGGGGATTTTAATCATTATACTTTAAAGCAATTGTCAAGCAGCGTTTATGAATATGTTGATTCAACTCAGTTCAATTCAATAAACTTTATTTATGCCCGAGGGGCAATAAGTTGCTGGGCATATTATCAATCAACATCAAAAACAGACGAGACATAAGATACACAATAACCTGATGTCGCATACAACAAAAATTAAAATATACAAGGAGAAAAGGAAATGCATTTTTATAAAGTGCAATAAAAATGTATGGAATGTGTATGTATGTGTAAAAACACACGCGCATGTACAAATTCACTTGTGCCATTCAGGCTCAGAGAGTGCAGGGGAGAGGTGATCAGGAATCAGCCCCGATGTCCTCAGGCACAAACGTTACCCTCCGCCTGACGGTCTGGCACCGGGGGCAGCAGTACCGTTGACCCAGGGGCAAAAGATCAAAGTCTGGGTGGAGTGCATGAGAGGGAATCCCTAAGGATGGTGGGGGATTTTTTAGCGTCTGTAGTTTGTGAAAAGCAGACAGTAACCTGAGTGGGAGTCCGATGGTTTTAGAGCAGGTGGATGCAATGCTTTGAAGATTATTTTTAGTCTTCAGGCTCAGATACTGAAACCAGCAGATGAATGAGAATGAAATAATGCTCTCAATAAAACAACTGTAAAAAGACAGATAGGATGGATGTGCTCATGGAAAAAGATTTCAGTTTCCTGAGGAAGTAGATGCATTGCTGACTTTCCATATTTTTCAATACTTTTTTCAATATTTTCTGCGGGTTGTCCTCAAATTTTAGCTTCTCGTCAAATATGGTACTTAAGTGTTTATACTTCTCCACTTTGTTAACAGTCTTCCCGTGGATGCGTGTCTCTCCATAAACAGGTTGCTGCTTGGAGAAGTCCGTTTTTGAGATGTTCATGTCCAAGAAGGCGTGGTCACACCACTCCACAAATTCCTGCAGAGCAGGACCATGGTCTAAGATTGAGCCAGAGAGCATAGACATGAGCACAGTGACATCCGCATATTTGATGATCGTGGAAGCGTTGTGGCTCATCGTCACTTGTCATACTCACCACCATAACATTTTCTATGGTTCCATTAAAAGGGGGTTTAAGCCTGTAGGGGGACCTCCGCTTGGACCCTCTGGCCAATCACAGTTCACCGTCTTCCCATCTATGAATCTGCTTTGAGGAGGCTGTACAGGGCTGCTTTGACTGGACAGACCAGTTAGTCCTTCAGGAGGCCACTGACTGTACAGATGCACTCACTGATGTTGCACTGGATGTGATTATGTGTCCTTTGGATTGGACATTATCATCACCACAAAATAATATCCCCAAATAATAAGCCATGGATCTTCAAAAGCCTTCTGTGCAAAAAAAGAGACTTTATGAAAGGTGATATAAACTGAGATCAGGAATTTAAAATGCTGAGCTGAGGTATAAGGAACAGACTGAAGCAAAGCTGAGCAGTAAGAATTTAAGGGCTGCTTGGCAAGGGATGTAAACAATGACAGAGTCTTATGAGAGGGGTTCAGTCTTAGGGGCTTCAATTCAGACAAACAATCAGTCCATGAACTCAATTAATTAAACGCATCATTATCTCGGATTTGACTAAAACGATTTTACATCTGAAATCAATGGCTGGAAAGAAAAGACCAAGGCTTGTCCGTCGCTACAGACTGACCGAGGGTCAAAAGGCTCTTCCACCTCTTTATTGTTTGGAAGAGTCTAGGCTGTGATGTCATATGAGGCCAGGAACTACAGACGAGCAACAGTGCAGCTCCTTAAGCTATGGAAGGTACCCAAAAGCTCTCCATAACAGTCCCTGCAGCTAAGAGAAGAAATCTCAAGGTGCTTAACCGCTTCAGTCCAGTTGCTCTTACATCCCTAATAATGAAGTCTTTTGAAAAGTTCATAAAGACAGAGGTTTTATGGCAGGTCGAAAAATCTCGAGACCACCGTAAGGTTTGCACATGGAGCTTGCAGAGGTGAAGGGGATTCCACACTGGCCTTGCTTAACCTTATGACTGGGCATCTAGAGAGCTCCGAACTTCACTCCAAGCTCTGATTGAACATCTAGGGAGCCCCAAAGCTCATGCCAGCGTGGTATGGCAGTTCAAACCTGCTGTGTTTTTTTTGTTTAGGAAGTCACACAATGATAAGAGGGATGATGATGAGCCCTGGGGTCCAATGGATATTCCCTACAGGGAGATTATCTAGTTGGGAGAGACGAGAGTGACACAAGTTCTAATCAGGAGCTGCCGGACACAGAGGAAATTGCACCACTTAACACAAAAAGCTCAGTTTCTGGCAGAGTGTATGGGATATTAGTTTTTAACTAGGAGTCTAAATGTGCACAATGGCAGTCTGAGCATACCATTATCTTGTAACGTGGACACTTGTGATACACCCCCCTCCCCCTCTGCTACTGTTTTTCTGTAAAGGGAATACCCCAAATTGGGCAAAACTACACCCCGCACTGTACATTTTTAACTGCAGGAAGATCACTGAGAATTAACCCACAATGTTGTGCATCCCTACTCTGTTATTTTTAGAAGAAACAGTTGTTCTTTAGTTAAGAGTTTTCTTTAGAATTTATAGGCCTAGGATTTTTAAGAGGAAATATCAGTTATATCAGTTTTTTTTGGTGAAAACTGATGTCAGTTGACATTCTTAGTTGTGTGAAGACGCAGTAGAGGAGGAAAATAATGCAGCCGCGTAATTGGGAGTAGCACTGGCTGCAGTGTGTGATTTTCGCATTGGCGTTCCCTTAAAGGCACTGCTCCGTGCGTGTTCCTCTTCTGGGCCTGTTTCTGCCACACCCTGAGCCTGTGTGTTCGGCGCGTTTAACACAGAACCCTGAAATTCTCCCAAGAGGCACTGCTTTCCGTGAGGCTGCATGCCCGCGCTGCTGCGCCGAAGCTGTTGTCATATCACATCTGCTCCCAAGTCAGCTGCACTCGAAACCATTTGCAGATAAATTGCCTTCAATTGCCGAAGCCATTGTGTTCCTGGAGCGTTTCACGGCCGCTTGCTTTGCTTGCCCATGTCAAGCCTGCTTCTTGCTTAAGGGGCTGGTGTATTACAGCAACGGGAGAGGGGCAGCCCTGTCTTACTATGACCGATTCCTTTCTCCGACTAGCCGCACTGCACATCTACTCAGCTCTATTTCGCTCCGCAACACAGCGTGCCAACCCATATCACACTCTTCTATTTCCTTAGTTTAGAATTTTTGCACTCCACCGTCTACATTTCCTGAATCTCTTTCTCGATTGCAGCAATATCCTGGACATAGCTTTACTTCACAGAAACTTAGTAGATACTCTTATCCAGAGCAGCCTACATCATTAAAGGGAACCCGGGCTTTTAAGGCTTGTAGGTCTTAATATTATGTAAATTCCTTCAATTATATAAATATGGAATAAAAATCTCATGAAAGATTTGAGTTATTTAAAAAAAATGTAATACTTCGACTTGTAGGTCGTCGTTGTTATTACCGTCGCAATGAACTCTGGGTAGTGACGCAAAATGGCTGCATGGGTCTCTCAGTCCAATGCTCTTGGCCACTGAACGGCATTGACTTTTCGACTCAAGCCAGAGCGGGACATTACTCAGCAGGAAAGCACCGAGGACAGCCCTCATCAAATAAATCAAAACGGTGAAGATCGAGGGTGTAGGTACCATGGACTACAAAAGACACAAAACTACAAAGCCCATATGTTCACCTCAAAGGGCGACGCATTTAACCCCGCCTTCTACCACAGCCTTCCAGTTACAGTATTGGCTTACTGTAAATGCGAAACGCGCAACCTTCAATAAAACGGAGGTAGCCTTTGTTTCACGCTCTCTGTTCCATTTTCCTCTCCCTGGACACACCACCCGTCCACACGCCAGGAAGAGTTCGCAAGGCCTGCAACCGAGCAAGGCGCGTATACTCTCAGCTACAGGCTGTGAGAGGAACGAGGGGCTTCTACACAATTAGCGCTGGTCGAAGAAGAACCAGGAGAGCCACGCACGACCAACTTATCCCGCAGAGCAAGTCCCATGAGGCAAGCGGCCTGCGACAATGATCAGGTTGCATGTCCTGGTTCCAGTCTCGTCGTTTAAAGTTTGTATTTAATTTAGGAGACTGATTATCTCATGCTGGTGCCACCTGTGAGGATACAGATGTATATCTTCTACAGTTTGGTGGCCCACTATGAGAAGTAGCGGTGTGTCCCCTACAGGGGCCAGAGGAGACGAGAGTAGGGCATTAGAGATGGCGTCTGTGGAATAACTGCTCGCCTATGCCAACACAGAGACTGAAAAGTTGTCTGTTGTAAAGAGCTCCACTTTCCAGCAGCAGCAGTTCAAAGTCACCAGACCACACGGATCAAACCATCGTGTTTGGTGAACCTGAAATGTGTACATTATCCACATTAATTTAAATGATGTAATGTCATTATTGATCCGTATCCGCATGAGCTTAAGCCGGTAATAGTACCTCCTTTAAATGCATAATCCCTCATACATAATACGTGCTGATACGCTAAGATGTTTAGCTATTGAATCCATCCTATTTACAGATATCCCGTGTATCACATCACACACAGATTTCGTGGCATTGTATTGATATTTTTCACTATTAATAACCGCAACTGCTGGACAAAACAACTGAGTTAACCTTCAGTGCAACCATTTTCATCATTTACCCAAAGTGCATTAAGCGTCTAAAATAATGGCGATGTCCATTGTTAAAAATTTCTTCGGTTTTTTAAATAACTGAAATCTTTTGTGTGGTTTTTAGAAAATATTTCCATAGTTGATGGCATTTACAACACATTAAGCCCTACAAGTCTTAACACAAGTACCAAGACCAGGGTTTGGAGGACAGAAATTCCCTAGAGGGGGGAGTACAGTTCCAAATGCAGACTTGATGACTACTTGTCAACTACCCTCCTGAATATTAAACTAAGTTATGAAAACAAGAACTAAATTACCTTAATGACCAGTATGCAACAGGTTATTTTACACTAAACGGGTCTTCTGTCATGACTGCTGATGTAATTCCACCGCCGAGAAGCCAGAACAGACTACAGACGCAACCAGGAAGTAGTGGCTCAGAAAGGGGGAGGAGCCAAGCATCCCAGGGTTGCAGAACAGACATGTCTGGCTGGTATATATGACCATTTGAAGGTAACACTCAGTCACCTATCATAACAGACCCCTCCACAGCACCTCCACTGGACCTGAAATGCAGTACAAGAGTCTCTAATCTGCCCCTGGGATGGCAGTCATCTCTTCTCTAGTTAAACCTGAAAGATGCTGAAAAAATGTCCAAATCCTGCCAAAAACTATTCCCTCAAAAGCGACAGGCGTATCAGCGCTTTGATTGCATTCTTCACAAGGGTACACATTGTATATATATATGTATAATTGTGAAGCTGCTCCAATATAGAAGCTGGCTCATTATTGATTAGGAAAGAACAGTTACAATCTCGGAGGGAGTCCAAAGTTTCAAAGGGAAATTGATTTACACCAATTACACCAAACAAAGGTGACTTCCCATCCAAATAATGTGTTCAACAAAGCAGTAAACAAATGTATTAGGTTTAGCCTTGGCATTTAGTGAGTACAGCCCATCCCAGCCACAGGCATCAGGAGGATTTAAAACCGCTGTCTGTGTGCATTCGCCAGTTACCTTTCAACTTTCACAATTAAATGCAAGCACTCGCCTTTCACCATCACAGACACAGTTGGACCAGTTCTTCAGTCAGACCTACAACCTACATCTGCTGTGATTTAAACACACTGCATTATTTTAACAACTGTGTTACATTGTTGTATTGTATATCCATGTGGCTTTATTAATTTATTTTTAAGCTGCTTAAAACAGAATGTATGAAAAATAGTAGTATTAGTTGCAGTAGCAGTTCATTAGCGCCATTTAGCAGACGCTCTTATCCAGAGCAACTTACACAACTTTTTATTTAGCATTGACATTGCATCCATTCATACAGCTGGATATTTACTGAAGCAATGCAGATTAAGTTCCTTGCTCAAGAAATCGAACCTGCTTCGTTACAAGACCAGCTTCTTACCCATTATACTACACTACCGCCCAGTAGTCGTAGTGTTAGTTGTAGAAGTAGTAGTATTAGTATTAACAGTAGTAGTAGTAGCAGTAGTGTTAAAAGTGATAGCTGCAGCAGCGATAGTAGTAGTAGAAGCAGTATTAGTATTAGTAGTAGCATTGGTATTAGTAGCACTAGTAGTGGTATTACCAGCAGTAGTTGTAATAATAGTAGTAGTATTGGTTGTAATATTAGTATTGATAGTAGTATTATTAGTAGTAATAGTAGTATTAGTTGTAGAAGTAGTAGTAGCAATAAGAGTAGTACCAGTAGCAGTAGTACCAGTAGCAGTTGTAGTAGTACCAGTAGCAGTAGTAGTAGTAGTTCCGGTAGCAGTAGTAGTAGTACCAGTAGCAGTAGTGGTGGTACCAGTAGCAATTGTAGTACTACTACTGGTCGTTGTTTGCACTGAAGACAGAAAGCCTGAGTACTTTATTTGTAAGTTTGATTCCAAGCGTTAGCCTGTTTAAGTCCAGGCCCCACAGTGCAGTTGGAAGGACACACAGTGTTCCAGTCCGTGTTCAGACAACCGCCTATCGGATACACGCTGTGGTCACAATTATTTACTCTCTCCCTGCCAGATCACTGGGCTGGGTGACAGGGGGCCTGCCGGTGTCAGAACCCAGCCAGTAAATCATGAGCAAAAGTCCCCCGCCCTGTCCGCTCCCCAGGAAAACACCTTCCGCCAAGACAGACACGGGTAAGGGTCCCCCAGTGCAGAAAAGCTGCCTGGAGGGGCTGGCTATTTTTACTTGTTACCAGCCCCCTGTGCCGCCCAACCCCCCCCAACCACCACCACCCCATTCCCCGACCACCCCACATCCCGCCTTCATGTCACCAGTTAAAATCCCCTCAGAGACAGGTGCTTTGATCAGGACCACAGGCATCAGGCCTGTTATTAGAGGCCAAAGGAGGTTTCGACAGATGGGGGGTAAAACATGCATGCGGCAGCGGGAATTATTAATAATAATTACACATTTTATTCATAAAGCTCTTCTTTTCATAAACCTAAAGACGTTGTACGGAGTAACCAGGGAAAACAACGCACACACACACACACTTTGTGTTACCTGGAGCAACAGGTAACAAAGAGACAAGCCACGAATGAACAGGATGAAGAGATGACCAGTGAATCTGCACACCTCCCTGTTCCACGTGGTGGACGGGACGTCGCCCCCTGGAGGAGCTGCTCATTAATACAGGGCCTGTGAGGAAGCCGCGTCGGCGGCGGGACGCGGTGGCGCTCACGTCCGCTAGCCCGCATTAGGAGGCTAATCGAATGAGGGACTTGCAGGCTCACGCAGCGCGCTCTCCGGCTAATCAGCCCCATTAGCGTCCGTGTCCCGCCATTCGTTGGGTTACCGCCGCTCCTCCGCTCGCCGCCGCGCGACGAACGTGCGCAAACAGGGGCGCGTTGCCGGGGGAAACGGACACGCCAGGTCGCCCGCGCTCCGCTCCCGCCATACCCAGGGGGCAGCACGGGCGCCGCTTGCGTCCCCGCCTCGCGAGTTCCCCTCATACATAAAAAAGGGGGGGGGGGGGTGACTGAGTTACAATACACCTGGGAGGGAGGGGGTGGGGGGGGTGGGGGGAGGAGGGTGCCATCTGCATTACGAGACGGACAGGCAGCACTTACTTCAGCTCCAGACTAGAGCAGAGGACCACGGCCTCCGTGACTACAGTAAGGACAGTCTTCTGGGAGGGGGGAGGACGACTCCAGGGTCGTTGAAGCAAAGCGTGGAGGACCTGGGGGCCCTGCTGAGTTTAGCTGCCAAGACCGTCGCGGCGGTCAGGACCATCGCAGCAGCCAGGACCATCACGGCAGTCAGGACCATCGCGGCAGTCAGGACCTTCGCGGTGGTCAGCCTACCTTGGGAAACTCCGAAGACAGGCCCCTTTGGGAAGAACAATGCCGTACCCCCAAAAACTCCTGCCCCATGCGGTCTCCACCTTTATAGAGTTCCTAAATTAGGTCTCATTTTCAACAGGTCACTCTTCCCTCAAAAACTGCACGTTCAGCAGGTGGACTCTCCCACTAGTTCTGTGGAGTGGGACAGAGTGGGTGGGCGTGGTCTCGCAGGAGGGTGCGCTAAGCAGAACAAAACAGGAAATGTCAGGGCCTGGCGGATGTCTGGGTAATGGAGTTCTGTTGTTCTGGCATCATGAGCCTCCTACACACTGGCTTGCTGCTGCAAATGTGAGGGATTTTTTATTTTTTATTTGTTTTTTTTTCAGCAGCATTTTCCAGCAAAATATTTTTGCAGAAATAAAATAAGAATTTGGCGTGGAGCTATCCGACATCCGACTGTGGTCCGCTGTTGTACGTATGGCAGCTGAGGTCTTCACAAGAGCTACCCGTACCATTAACATTCCACACGAAACGCCTCCAGTTAGCTATCTGCTAAGTACAACGGCTACCGTATTTCGCCCTCCCGAAATATTGCGAAATGTGCTACTAAACAGTGTGTGGCGTTCATTACAACCCTGAACCTTGACAACATACAGCACCATACGATGGGGCGACATAGCTCAGGAGGTAAGAGCGATTGTCTGGCAGTCCGAGGATTGCCGGTTCAAACCCCACCCTGGGCGTGTCGAAGTGTCCCTGAGCAAGACACCTAACCCCTAACTGCTCTGGCGAATGAGAGGCATCAATTGTAAGGCGCTATATAAATGCAGTCCATTTACCATTTACGATGGGAAAGAAAGCAAGCCACTGCCAAATGCTTATTTCCATTTTCGCACAGTAAAATTAAATTAGTGATAGTACCATTAGAAAAGCAAGAGTTTTACTGCTGGTAGTAAGTGTAGGCTTCTCTTTCTTTATTTCTTATCAAATTGTTAGGATCATCACAGCTGCAGCAAAGATTATCTCCGGTGTTTGCTTGGAGCTTCTAAAGGTGGTGTGGAGGAGTGCCATACAGTTATATTTTTAATTTCAAGAGTGGCTGACACAGCCGATATTTTTAAAAAGCCATACTTTTACAAAGCTCTTCCCAGCTAGCAATTAAGGGTTAGATTAGTAAGGGTGAACATACCAGTTTCTTCTTGAACTTTATCTCTCAGTCAGAAGGGACATTACAGTAATGGCGGTACATCACATTATATTTATCAGACGCTCTTATCCAGAGCAACATACGATAAAAGAGAAACACAAGTACATTAATCTGATTTATCTGCGAAATAGTGACAAACCTGGCACCAGACCAGTGAGTAAAGATAGCTAAAGCACTAATGCAAGTTAACTATACCAGCCAAGACCCAAAGCACGGATAATAAATACATACAGACTTCGTCCATAACAAACCAAATTCAGAGAAATATAAGGCAATGAACAATTTAAATGAACAACAAAAAAGGAGCATATCCTAACTTACTATGAAAGGCAGGAGTGATACAGGGTGGGGATAGGAATCAAGACACAGTCTGAAGGTGGGTCTTGAGGTGTTTCCGGTATAATAAATGCCCACCCTTAAAGAGATAATAAAATTTGAAAACAGACTCTCGGCATGGTCACAACTTTCTATGTGAGACCGCAAACTTATGAAGACATTATTTCTTATTAGTATGCGATCGAGACAGCTGACACATGAATCTACCCTCAGTAAAGGAAGCAGACATTGGCACTGGTCATATATCTCTTTGACTGAGCTTGGCATCTAGATGTAAACTATGCATGGGAAATGACGGATGCTTATTAAATATTTACAAACATGAAATAGATTCTAAATAGCGTTGATGACACAGTAAGCACAGTAAGCGGTAATGAAGTGTCGTGTGTTGAGGGATGGGGCCTGCGTTATCTGCAGTGTTCAGTTGTTCTCAGGAGCAGAGCGCATCACTGAAACCCCGGCGTCCCGTGGAATATTCCAGACGTGCTCCTTGGAGGGAGCTGGGGAACCGAGCCACACACTCTTTTGACAGTCTGGGGGGGGGGGGGGGAGGAGAAAAAATGAAATTGTACACCTGTCCGTTTCTTTTTAAAACAGTTGATTTATGATTTATGCTGCAAGCCTTTAATCGTGATTACAAAAATTGAGGTCAGGTCTGGAGAGTTACCGAATGCCTGACCTTGAATCCTACCTGAGGCTTTGCATATTCAGGCCCAAATAATGAGACAGAGACGCACCTGAATACTAGCCTGGAACACAAACCAAAAATACCCATCCCAATTATCAGTGCAACGTGGGTGTGCGATGGCTAATTATGGACAAACTGCTCGTAAACCTTATGAGATTATGAGATAGAAGAAATTGAACAACAACAGGATCAAAAAAAAGAGAGAAAATATAGGTACAAAGTGGAGGATTTGTGGGAAAAGTGCAACTGTGTGGTAAACAACCTCCTCCTGCATTCAATATATTGAAAAGGACAAGGCTGTTTACTTACGAAGCGAGGTCAGCTTCTTCAATAACAAGAGTAAGAGACTTATTATCCTGTTTAACCCGATTGAAATGCACACTCCTTCCCCCCCTCTGCCGGTAGTTATACAACCGTGAGAAATGGCCCTGCTCTGCAAACAGACAGCCCATCTCAGTCACAGCCACCAGCTCGCCCCAGAGCCCCCAGCATGCCCCTATCACAGGCGCTAGCATGTCCCAGTCACAGCCGCCAGCACGTCCCAGTCACAGCCACCAGCACATCCCAGAGCCCCCAGCATGCCCCTATCACAGCCGCCAGCACATCTCAGTCACAGCCACCAGCACACCACAGTCACAGCCACCAGCTCGCCCCAGAGCCCCCAGCATGCCCCTATCACAGGCGCTAGCATGTCCCAGTCACAGCCGCCAGCACGTCCCAGTCACAGCCCCCAGCACATCCCAGTCACAGCCACCAGCACATCCCAGTCACAGCCCCCAGCACGTCCCAGAGCCGCCAGCACATCCCAGTCACAGCCCCCAGCACGTCCCAGAGCCGCCAGCATGTCCCAGTCACAGCCCCCAGCACGTCCCAATCACAGCCCCCAGCACATCGCAGTCACAGTCCCCAGCACATCCCAATCACAGCCCCCAGCACATCCCAGAGCCGCCAGCATGTCCCAATCACAGCCCCCAGCACATCGCAGTCACAGCCCCCAGCACATCCCAGTCACAGCCACCAGCACATCCCAGTCACAGCCCCCAGCACGTCCCAGAGCCGCCAGCACATCCCAGTCACAGCCCCCAGCACGTCCCAGAGCCGCCAGCATGTCCCAGTCACAGCCCCCAGCACGTCCCAATCACAGCCCCCAGCACATCGCAGTCACAGTCCCCAGCACATCCCAATCACAGCCCCCAGCACATCCCAGAGCCGCCAGCATGTCCCAATCACAGCCCCCAGCACATCGCAGTCACAGCCCCCAGCACATCCCAGTCACAGCCACCAGCACATCCCAGTCACAGCCCCCAGCACGTCCCAGAGCCGCCAGCACATCCCAGTCACAGCCCCCAGCACGTCCCAGAGCCGCCAGCATGTCCCAGTCACAGCCCCCAGCACGTCCCAATCACAGCCCCCAGCACATCGCAGTCACAGTCCCCAGCACGTCCCAATCACAGCCCCCAGCACATCGCAGTCACAGCCCCCGGCACATCCCAGTCACAGCCCCCAGCACGTCCCAATCACAGCCACCAGCACATCCCAGAGCCACCAGTACGTCCCAGTCACAGCCGGCAGCACGTCCCAGTCACAGCCGCCAGGACACCCCAGTTACAGCTACCTTTACTAACTCAGCTCACGCTGAACACTGAAAGCCTAATTTGGGTTACTTGCCTCTTATATTTCATGCAACCCTTTTGGATTCCAATAACACATCAATGTAAAATTCCATAATTATACACATAATCTTAGATTTTTGCCTCCACAGAAGTACATCAGGTGATTTTTTTTACTGGAATTTATTGTAAATATTTATGGTTTTATATTTTACCTATTTCTTAATTAACTGTTTTTGTTGACACTGTAAACTGTGCGGGATATAAGATTTTTATTTATTATAAACCCTTATAGAAAATTAAGTATTTATGGTATTAATTAACTGCTTTTGTGAAATAAGACAAAAAAGACACCCTCCCTCCACACACACACACAAATATACACGCACAGATACAGATGCACACAGACACACAACCTTACATACACAAAGTCTCTCAACTCTCGCTCTTTCTCTCTCGCTCTCCCTCTCTCTTCCTCCCTCATCATACCCTGCTAATGATGTATTATTGGCATAAAGCTTAGCTGATAAAATGGGACATCAGTGAGGGCAGGGAGCGGGAGAAAGCAGACAGGCAATTTGAGGATGATTAAAACACGCTAAATCAGAAAGCGATCGTGCGTACGATGCTTTGCTCTGGCCATGTGACTCTGGTGTAATCGCCCCTCGCTGGTCCCCCATTACTCTGCTTTGGTCATGTGACTCTGGTCATGTGACTCTGGTGTAATCGCCCCTTGCTGGTCCCCCATTACTCTGGTCATGTGACTCTGGTGTAGTGGCCCCTCGCTAGTCCCTCATTACTCTCGTCATGTGACTCTGGTGTAATCGCCCCTCACTGGTCCCTCATTACTCTGGTCATGTGACTCTGGAGTAATCGCCCCTCACTGGTCCCTCATTACTCTGGTCATGTGACTCTGGAGTAATCGCCCCTCACTGGTCCCTCATTACTCTGGTCATGTGACTGTGGAGTAATCGCCCCTCACTGGTCCCTCATTACTCTGGTCATGTGACTCTGGAGTAATCGCCCCTCACTGGTCCCCCATTACTCTGGTCATGTGACTCTGGTCATGTGACTGTGGAGTAATCGCCCCTCACTGGTCCCTCATTACTCTGGTCATGTGACTCTGGAGTAATCGCCCCTCACTGGTCCCCCATTACTCTGGTCATGTGACTCTGGTCTTCTGACTGTGGAGTAATCGCCCCTCACTGGTCCCTCATTACTCTTCTCTGGTCATGTGACTGTGGAGTAATCGCCCCTCACTGGTCCCCCATTACTCTGGTCATGTGACTCTGGTCTTCTGACTGTGGAGTAATCGCCCCTCACTGGTCCCTCATTACTCTTCTCTGGTCATGTGACTGTGGAGTAATCGCCCCTCACTGGTCCCCCATTACTCTGGTCATGTGACTCTGGTCTTCTGACTGTGGAGTAATCGCCCCTCACTGGTCCCTCATTACTCTTCTCTGGTCATGTGACTGTGGAGTAATCGCCCCTCACTGGTCCCTCATTACTCTTCTCTGGTCATGTGACTGTGGAGTAATCGCCCCTCACTGGTCCCCCATTACTCTGGTCATGTGACTCTGGTCTTCTGACTGTGGAGTAATCGCCCCTCACTGGTCCCTCATTACTCTTCTCTGGTCATGTGACTGTGGAGTAATCGCCCCTCACTGGTCCCTCATTACTCTGGTCATGTGACTCTGGAGTAATCGCCCCTCACTGGTCCCCCATTACTCTGGTCATGTGACTCTGGTCATGTGACTGTGGAGTAATCGCCCCTCACTGGTCCCTCATTACTCAGGCCGGCCAGGCGGGACACGCGGAGGACACGACGGTCTAAATTAACGGGGCTGATTGGTTAGTGGTGGGCGGCGTGGCGTGGGGTTGTTTGCGTTGGGCAAAGCGCGGGCGCTGTGGCTCTCGCCCGCTCGGCCCTGCCACCAGGTGCAGCGCCGGTTAGGAAGAACGCGGGCCCTGTGTGTCCATACCAGAGAAAACTGGAGGCTCTGACCCGGGAAACGCGGTAGACGGGTACATGAGGTGAACTCTGAGTCCAAAGCAAGCTTGGGGTGGTTCTCCAAAAAGACAATTAAAATACAAAAGGCACAGCACCAGAGAGGGAACACTGAAAGGTGAGCAGTAAGGTGGCTTCTGACAATCCAGCAGAAATTAAACTGCTTCTAACACTGTTAATTAATAAACAAATCTGGCACTATGTTAGGAAATGCATAAAATCACGACTTTCATTGTGTGTAAGAAATTACCACTGTTTTCTTTTCATTATGCCACTCCTTCGAAGCTCACTGAATTTAGACGGATCTCACACAGTTGGGCAGCATAGCGAGCCACGCTTTCCAATGTGTCCATTTCTGAATGGGCTACATGAGTTCGGATACACACCTACTCCTCGATATCAGCGCACAATTTACCCTCAACTAATTTCCACCAAAGCCCCCCTGTGCTGCTAACAGAACTCAACCTGAAAACAACTTGCTGCGTTTAGACAGATTTTCAGGATTGTTGTACAGTGTATGTGTGCAGAAGAAGCCTGAGGAGCCTTTTCGGCACGTCTGTTGTAGCTTCCCCTTCACGTGTGGAATAACATGCGAGTACCTGCCAAACTCCCTGAAGCAGTGACGTAGCCTTTTTATTATGATTGATTTTCTCTCATTCTCCCACTCGTCGTTTTGGCGAGCACATTTTATCCACGCCAAAATGGATGAGCCGTGAACAGTCTGGAGCACCACAGTAAAATGAAATCCACCGCATCTTGTTAATTAGCTGGCGCAGTATGGTTTGAATTTCAGTGGAGCGATCCATCATGTTTTGCCCGTTGACAAAAGTTTATGAGCATTGTGGGCCTGTATGAATGCTGGCCTATCAGTGGTATACAAATTATTTCACTTTTACCGAAAAAGCAATAAATAAAAAAATGGTGTCATGAAACATATCTGCAGGCTTTGCTCTGTAATTACCTTGTTTCCTCTGTTTTCACCTTGTTCACTCTGTATTTACCTTATCTGCTGTATACATGCCTTGTTTGCTGTGACCGTTCTGGTAATCACATGAGTGATGTATTATGCAAATGAACAATCACTGCTGTCCTATTATGTCACATTGCTAATCTCTGGTAGTAATTAGGACAAGCATGTGACGCATTTATTTTTTCTGAATGGCTCTCTTTAGACACTTATTGTGGAAGTTCTCGAAATGCTGAGCTGTGTGCACTGATGGATTTGAGAGGTGTCAAAAAAAACTATCTGGAAAATGGCCCTTATGTTTTGCTTTCATCAGGATGGGTTTAATTGCCCAACATGGTGACACATTTAAAGAAGACCTAAGTATAGGCTCTTATTAATGTCCTTCCACTCGTTGGGTTGAGCTGGGTGTGATGCTATCCAGCCGGGCTGCATTTATTTAAGCAGCGGTGCTTAGAGCATGGCTCCTGTGGTTAAGGTTGCCAGACGTGCCATTTTTTCTACATTCAAATAATTTGTACAGGTCCGGTTTGTGGTCCTGACTGGACAATGTGATGTCCAGTCAATGTAACTGATGTAAGAAATTCGGAGGTAGTTTCTATTGAATACGCGTGTCAGTGACTGCCCAGTCCGACAGAACCCCACTCGTTCACTATAACGCCTCCTACTGTGCATGTTGTCATGTTTTGACAAATTCTAAACCTGGCAACCCTAGCGATGGCCCTAGAATTTATATCAGACGTCATGGTATCGCCAAACTGCTGGGGAATTTGCCAGGGTGACTTGTTTATTTGTTTGGGCGTATGATTAAGCAAAACAATAATAATAAAGAATTGAAAAATCTAAAAAATTATATATATATATATATATATATATATATAGATAGATAGATACATAGATAGATAGATAGATTATATGGTCTGCATTTAAAAAGGAAGGTTCGGGGATTGCTCTCCTTCAAGAATCACACCTTTATACTAAAGAACATGCTAAATTTCAAAGAGACTGGGCGTGGCAGGTATATAAATTGTACTCTGAATTCACAATTCAAATTTTTAAAAGTCCTGACAATGCACTATTATCTTTATGTGGACGTTGCCTTTGATCCTCAGAGAATAAATAACGTCTCCCCTGATAACTGCTGGTCTTGGTACACCTCAGAGAGGCATTATTATGTCTCAGACTTGAATTCTCCTCTCAGGGATATTTCTCTCCCTGAATTGCCAGACTCAGTTTAAGTCTGAATTCACGTTTTTCTCCTGAGAAGATTTGGGAAACTGTTCATTCTCTGCCAGCTAGCTGAGCGCCTGGCCCTGATGGCCTCTCTCGGGAGTTCAGCAAAGCATTCTGGGCCCCAAGCGTAGCCCAACATTCATGCCTGTGCTAGAAGACTGTCCCTGGCTCCAAGAACACTGCACGTATTGGAGATTATTATTTTAAAACACAAGGATACAGAGAGTGGCTCGTCTTTTCACCCTGCAAGACTATTGAATGTTGATTATAATATATAACAAAACAAATAGCCCTCCTCTCTCAGAACTAATTAAACTGAGCAAGCAGGCTTTACTAGAGATCAATATCCTTCAGACAATGCCATGTCAATGTAACAGACCTTGCAAATATTCAATAGACTTCTACTTTGTAAGTTTGATTAGATGCTGAAAGAGCATTTAATAGAATGGAATGGAACTTTTTCTTCTCTGTCTTATGAAAGTTTGTATGGGCCCAGATTTTATTAAGCATTTGCCCCTTCTTCCTTCTACCTTTTGTTTTAGAGGTAAAGCCATTATCAGAACTAATAGAACTAATAGCACCATTATGGGATAGAAGGCTGGTGGCCATAATCATAAGATATTGCTGTATGCTCATGGCATACTGTTATATAACTTCCACAAAGAAATCATTACCATCTATCATAGATGGGATTTCTCAGTTTGGAAAATGATCAAGGTACAGCATCGATTTTAAGAACACAATTGCCTGTCCTCTCAACCTTTCACTTTTCAAAACTACATCCCCTCTGTCCTTTTCAACATACTCCAAAATGTTTTATATATCTGGGGATTTTTCAGAACTGCAATTTGATGATCTAATTTTTAGGAGAATTATTTGCTGCAGCATAACTAGATTAAAAACAAATTATAAGTCTGGTCTTCTCACCCAGCCCCCTTGATAGGAAGAATGAATATAAATCAGAATGAGCGTCTTCCTCGCCTGAATTACCTCTCACAGATGCTTCTACATCACCTCTCTTCTTCAGGCTTCTAACTGATAAACAAATCTATTGGTCTTGCCATATGATGCAATAAGAAGCCGTGAATAAGGTTAGCAATTTTACCAAAACCTGACTCTCGTGGCGGTCTGGCTTTGTTCAACTGTACACTTTTTATGAAAGTATTATTACTTATAAAGGCATTATTAGTCCAAATTCAGAACGTGATGAGTGAAATCAGAAGAATCTTTTTGGATCCAAATAGAGACCCAGTGCTGTGAAACTTCAATATCAATTATATTTCTCAAAGACAGAAAAGGTAAGTGTAATCACCAGAACACACATGGCATATAACTCTTTTGGTCTGGATGGTTTATAGTTTAAATTAGGTTCTGATCTTTTTCACTCTCCTATAGCCTCCAATTATGATTTTCACTGCATTTGGGTGTTCCCAAGTCTGACTCTTATTCAGTATTGACCCAGACAGGGAGAATTCATTTATGACCATCTGCTACTTCATTATTTTAGTTCATTATTACGCTCTAAGCATGCACCTCCACATTTGCAATGATCATCAAGGCAGAATCAAGTATTTTATTGAATTATTGAATTTTAATGCCACTGGATAAGAGCCCACTGTATTGCACAAGAGCTAAATTTCTACCACAATCTCCTTTGGGCATACAGATTGTATGACATGATGAAAATTATGAAGTGATCTGTGTTGCTGTGAATTATTGTGAGTCACCTTGAGCAGTTCTTGATAATATTCACAGTAATGGGACGTGACACAAAATGTGTATATTATATGCTTGCCTGGAATATGTGTGGGTGTAAAGTTATATATAACTACATATATATATAACTTCACCTGTCATTGGTAGTTCACTGCTGCTCCACCCGATACAGAGTTGCTGAAGTCCCTCTTTTCCATCACTAGTCATCATTTCCATTATGAGAGGAGGTGTGAGAGGTGAAGAGAGGAAAAGAGAGAAAGAAAGGAAAGTATTAGACAGCGAAAAAGAGCACAGATGACAGGAGAGAAAGGAAAAACAAGGGCAACCGAGACAGAGACAAACGACTACTTTCATACGAAGAGAAGGAGAGACAAAAAAGAGAAAGAAAAGTCAAAAAGTGAGTTAGAGAGGAAAAAGAGGGAATGAAAGCACAATTCATTTCTCAAACCCGACCGCAGCACTGCTGCTCCTGTGTCAATGTGCACATGGGACCGCCCAGCAGAGACCGCAGCTCCCCAGCGCAGGTCTTACCAGCCCCCCCGCGACTGGCTGTTTGCCAGAGAACAGCGCAGCTCACACAGGACAACAGGTGCAAGATGAGAAGCAAATGAGATGAGTCTTAGACGGAGGTCTGGAGCGTGTGCATTTGGGATTGGGCCATGGGGGGGAAAGAAGGAACAGAACAGAAGTGATTTCATTTAATAATGCCTTCTGATAATGAGAGTCCCGCCATTTTTCATTTGTCAACAGCAGTCATTTATCTACGCTCATTTCTGCTCTGTCCTAAGAATTACACTGATGCCATTTTTTATTTTTATTTTGCGGCATCCACACACTTAAGCGCAAAGGCTCCGTCAGCGCAAAGTCGGTCAGAGAAGACTCTCTTAAAGAATCAAAAAGGGGACATGAAAGAAGAAAAGAAATGTGACGGGTTGAATGCATGGTGAGAGAGAATGGGAGCAGGAGAACGCACTCCTCTGGCGGAGGAGAACCTGCCACTCCCCCACAGCGTACGACAACAAAGGGAAGACTCATCAGCAGCAAAGCCTCATGTGCCGGAGCGAAGGCTCGTGCGAAACTAAGACTCGTGCGGAACTAAGACTCGTGCGGAACTAAGACTCATGATGAACTAAGACTCGTGCGGAACTAAGACTCGTGCGGAACTAAGACTCATGATGAACTAAGACTCGTGCGGAACTAAGACTCATGCGGAACTAAGACTCGTGCGGAACTAAGACTCGTGATGAACTAAGACTGGTGCGAAACTAAGACTCATGGGGAAATAAGACTCGAGCTGAACTAAGACTTGTGCAGAACTAAGACTCGTGCTGAACTAAGACTCGAGCGGAACTAAGACTCGTGCGGAACTAAGACTTGTGATGAACTAAGACTCGTGCGGAACTAAGACTCGTGATGAACTAAGACTCGTGTGAAACTAAGACTCATGGGGAACTAAGACTCGTGATGAACTAAGATTCGTGCGAAACTAAGACTCATGCGGAACTAAGACTCGTGATGAACTAAGACTCGTGCGAAACTAAGACTCACGGGGAACTAAGACTCATGCGGAACTAAGACTCGTGATGAACTAAGACTCGTGCGAAACTAAGACTCATGGGGAACTAAGACTCATGCGGAACTAAGACTCGTGATGAACTAAGACTGGTGCGAAACTAAGACTCATGGGGAACTAAGACTCGTGTGGAACTAAGACTCGTGCGGAACTAAAACTTGTGATGAACTAAGACTCGTGCGGAACTAAGACTCATGGGGAACTAAGACTGGTGCGGAACTAAGACTCGTGTGGAACAAAGACTGGTGCGGAACTAAGACTCATGATGAACTAAGACTCATGCGGAACTAAGACTCATGATGAACTGAGGCTCGTGCGGAACTAAGACTCATGATGAACTAAGGCTCGTGCGAAACTAAGACTCACGGGGAACTAAGACTCATGCGGAACTAAGACTCGTGATGAACTAAGACTCGTGCGAAACTAAGACTCATGGGGAACTAAGACTCATGCGGAACTAAGACTCGTGATGAACTAAGACTGGTGCGAAACTAAGACTCATGGGGAACTAAGACTCGTGTGGAACTAAGACTCGTGCGGAACTAAAACTTGTGATGAACTAAGACTCGTGCGGAACTAAGACTCATGGGGAACTAAGACTCGTGTGGAACAAAGACTGGTGCGGAACTAAGACTCATGATGAACTAAGACTCATGCGGAACTAAGACTCATGATGAACTGAGGCTCGTGCGGAACTAAGACTCATGATGAACTAAGGCTCGTGTGGAACTAAGGCTCGTGCGAAACTAAGACTCATGGGGAACTAAGACTCATGTGGAACTAAGACTCGCGATGAACTAAGACTGGTGCTAAACTAAGACTCATGGGGAAATAAGACCCCAGCTGAACTAAGACTTGTGCAGAACTAAGACTCGTGCGGAACTAAGACTCATAGTGTGGAGTGAAGACCAAAGACTCGCACGCCGGAGCAAAGACTCATGTGGAAGCTTTTCGGGCTCAGAGCCAGTTGGGTACTTTGAGAATGGCGCAATTTCTTATGCTCCTTTCTCCTCTTCAAATGCAATGTGCCAAATAAATAAATAAAAATATATAAATAATGCGCCCCTCTGGGAAAGCAAAAATGCATATTTCTGAGAGAGTCCGTTGGGTCACATACACAACTTGCCTAATTTCACCTATGGTAATTAGGTCTCACGGCCAGACTGAGTAATCTGCTCACAAATAGTCCTGTACCTAAAATTATTCTACCCTGCTCCACTGTTCCAAATGGGGCTTTCACGATTATGAAATCTGGGTTAACGGATAATCATGAACCAGATCACCGCAGTGAACAGTATTATCATCCAGAGGGGCGGGTGGGGGGTAAAACAAGTCCTAAGCAATTACTGCTGCAGCCAATTCAGACCACAGTCTTCTTGTTATTGTTTTCTATGCAAAAGCATATAGAACCAGTGGGCAGACCTCCCACCCTCTTTGCCTTTTTGGAGCCATCTTTTGCCAAAGATCCTACTAACTGCACGACATGTAAAACTGTCACTATCACCCTCAGTATTATTCATAAGGCTCCTGCTTTAGCATACACTTGCACCGCCTCTTAAAGAAACAGCCTTTTATTGAATTTTTAATAAAGCAACACAGCAACATAACAAAAAACATGAATAGTCTCCTTTCAGTTCTGGAAGCATTAGCTCGCTCTGAGGATTGTCACTCGCTCCCCAATCCTTGAACCCTCCTCTATTGGGGGGGGGGGGGGGTTAGCCAAGGCAGAGGCTACAAGTGAAGCAGCCGGTTAGCCAAGACAGAGGCTACAACTGAAGCAGCCAGTTAGCCATGGCAGAGGCTACAACTGAAGCAGCCGGTTAGCCATGGCAGAGGCTACAACTGAAGCAGCTGGTCAGCCAAGACAGAGGCTACAAGTGAAGCAGCCGGTCAGCCAAGACAGAGGCTATAACTGAAGCAGCCGGTTAGCCAAGGTAGAGGCTACAAGTGAAGCAGGCGGCATTACTGCTGAGGTTCGCTGTATAACTGAAAATACACACACCACTGCTTTGTATAGGCAACACTTATGTAAAACAAAACTGAAAAAATGGCATAAACATTTCGAAAAACCCCATCGTCACAAAGATGGAATTCCGGTTAAAGCAATGACAGCCCAAGTTTCAGCATGCTTCATGTTTTCTAGCACTGTCGCCTCACAGCAAGAATGTTATGGGTTCGAACCTTGGCCTGGGGCCTTTCTGTGTGGAGTTTGCATGTTCTCCCCGTAGCCGCGTGGATTTCCTCCGGGTACTCCAGTTTCCTCCCACATTCCAAAGACATGCAGGTAGGCTGATTGGAGACTCTAAATTGTCCATAGGTATGAGTGTGTGAGTGAATGGTGTGTGCCCTGCGATAGATTAACGGCCTGTCCAGGGTGTATTCCTGCCTCTCGCCCCTTGGCTGCTGGGATAGGCTCCAGCACCCCCCACGACCCTGCTCAGAATAAGTGGGTATAGATAATGGATGGATGGACTTTTCTCACCTGAGACTGATTTACTGAGCTGAGCCAGAACAAACTATGGGGTTAAAAGGCAAGAAGGTAATCCCTAATATCAAGCATAATTTTGCCCCAAATATGGTTTGTTTCACATTGTGCCTCTTACTTTTACTCATACTGTATAAATGTCCAGAGCTACACTGGTTAGAATGCAAAATGATCAATGTGTTTGCAGTTCTGATGATGGATATATGATATCAGATTTAAATCAGTTCTGGACTACGTTTCCCAGTAGGTCTTGTGGCACCCAATCTGTTCACCCGATTTATTTTGCTTTAAAGGGTCTTGGTGCGAGCCACCAAAAACTATATAAACTGAGATGATGACATGGAATAACTTTGACCCTGAAAGGCCACCATACCCTGCTTTAATGTCAAGCCTTTCCCACTGTCTTTCACAGCTGTACTCCTCCTCTACCTATAATCGCCAATTCTCTGCACAGACACAGGATATGATAGAAGAAAGGCTTAAACTCTTAACCCAGAGTCCATACATGGATTCCAAAGGTCAAAAGACGACTGCACTGAAGATATAAAAACACACTTCTTTAGTCCCTGAAACTGGTGGCCTCAGTGGAAGAGCATGAAAGCAGAAAGGACTTCCTCATATGTGGAAACTCATGGGAAGGTAATCACTGATTTCCTGTCTGAGAAGCTACTCAGCTGTTCACCTAATATCTTACAATTACCTGTCCTTATATTCCATATATTCCATTGTATATTATGCACATTATAATCGGTTCTTGCTAGTTGTTTAGTGCTCAGTATAAGATACCGCAAAATGACACATCGGTTAACTGTGGGGGACTGTGGGGATGGCTGCATGGATTTGTGCTCCTTGGAAGAACCACTTCTGTCACTTAAAAGGGTGTCAAACCCAGAAGGCAAAATGTGGGCCTCACTTGAGACAGGGCCCAGATCCGTTACTGTGCACACAGTTAAGGGCACTCAACTGTCAGATCCGAACCCTGGACCCACAGCTGCTCCACCTGCTGTGCTGCCTCGGAGCCCCGGACTCAAAATGAAACCTAAGGAATTAAGGAAATAACTGAATATTCAACATCGGCCAGAGGAACAGCAATTCCAGAACAGAGAAGGCAGAACCGTGCTAGTTGGCAAGCAAGGTCACCCAGACACACTACCATTGATTTGTGTCACCTTTTTAATTTCACTTTTATATTACTTTCGGATGAATTATTATTTTAATTTTTTTATTTATTTTTTTATCAGCATTGTACTACACATACAAAGTGGTCCATGTCTGGGCAGCAGCCAGGGTTGGAGATCAAGGAGATCTACAAAGGGACCTTGAGACTTTGGACAAGGCAGCTGCAAGTTTAATACACATGGACTGACTCTCTGTGCAGCCTGACACATTAGCCTGGAGCGAATGGCTTCAGCGAGCACAGCTGTATAATTGGCCGATGCATTATATGCCAACCGCTCCGGGTAGCGCTGTCTGCAACGCAAGTAAATAATGCAAATTGTTTTCCTAATGAAATTCTGTAAATAATAAATAAACAAATATGTGCATCAATAAATAAATTATTTTCAATTTGTTAGAATGATGGTTGGCACTGTTGAAAAGGATTTGCCCAAACAAGAACCCCCGAGACAAATTGTCTGGGAACGGTTTATGGATTAATTGGGCCTGATTCAACACGCTCCCAGAAAAACGCCCGTCCGTTGTTTTGCTGTTTTCCGGGACCTCCACACCCAAACTGGAGGATCCGGGTTTGCACTCTGCTCAAAAGGTTACAGGATGGATCCGTTTAACTGATGAGCTATAAATAGCATCTCCCTTCAGGACGGAGACGCTTGCTTCTGCAGAGCGTCTTTACAGCGGAGCTGCAAGCTCTGGTGCTGATGCGCTTCGGCTCCTGGCACACAGTTATACAGAGCTGCAAACATACAAACCATAAAACATCATCCTGATCAACGTGTGACCCGCGAAGTTCTGGGATGGAATTGCAAATGTGACACTACTGATGCACCCTTGATCCGGATAATTTAGCCGCAGATTCTTAAGGATTCGCCTTTACAAATGGATTACAAACTGTTTGTAATATTCAGTGGACAAGTATTGTGGATATCAGCATTGTCTAAATATATGCACTGTTTATCTTCCTCCCTGAAATGGCCAAGATGCTCGTGTTTGTATTCTTGTTTTTTTATTTTAGATTCTCGCTCTTTTGATGTTTTCTTCTGTGCGGAACACGCATTTTGAACAGCGACCCTATGCTGCCCTCTGCGGGTCTGTTTAGCTCACTGAAACAGGAACAGGCAGACAGTCAATCAAGCTGCTCCGGCACAAGGAAAAAGATGTTGCCATTTTGCAGTCATTAACCAGGTTTTCCTGGTTAAATAAAGAATAAATATATATTTTTAAATCAATTCACAGGGCGTGCACACACACAAAGGCAATAAAGATTATAGAGAAATATGTTCACTAAACATTGGAGGCAAGCGATAATAGACTCCAATTTCACGGATTCATGTGAAGGCACTCGGTCCGCCAGAGAGGCGGATTGATCGGTTGCGCTGGCTGGTGGAGAGAGCACACGCTCACCAGTTCGGGGCCGAGATTGGGAGCTAACACCGAGAGCGAGTTTCTTTATTTGAGTTGCGGTTGATTCAGCTACAGAACCGCGAACTGAAATAGTTTTCGAAATCTGTTTTACTTTCTTCCGTCTTTATTTTAGCGCTTGTTGTTTTAGTTTATTGTTTTTGCCCGGAACCCGTGAGGGGGAAGGGTGAAGTTGTCCGTTTATTTTATTTCATGTTTGTGTGGGTGCGCGCGCTCTCTCTCTCTCTCTCTCTCTCTCTCTCTCTCTCTCTCTCTCTCTCTCTCTCTCTCTCTCTCTCTCTCTCTCTCTCTCACTCTCTGCGTGTGACACACTTGATTCGAAACACGTACCACGTAGACAATCCATAGTTTAAAAGTTGAGATGTTCTATTGCAATAATTCTGCCAAATGCTTGTAGGAAAAATGATTATATGTTGCTCTGTTCATGCACATCTTCGAAAAGATGCCAGATGAATTTGGGCAGATGCAAGAGAAAATGAATCATGTGAACACACTTGGACGGACATAACAAGCCTTTATACACCAGCTTTAAAAGATCTTGTTCACTTCTCCAAAAAAATGAAGAAAAAAAAGTCCAACCACTCTACACTCTACACGCATTCATTCATAACTATTATACACTGAGCAAAGGCTGTTTCCCGAGGTGACGTAGAAGGCTAACATTCTAACGAATTTTAAATTTAGTGAAGCAGTTCGGGTGAAGCACCTTACCCAAGCATACGACAGCATGCCGAACCTGCGAATCCAACCGGCAACCGGAGTTACCAGCCGAGTTCCCGAACTGTTGTACAACACCACTTAATTATAGTCTCAATTGCTCATCAGAGAACGGCATTAGGTTTCTTCAAAATAGGATTGCACACTCACTGATAAATATCTCCTTCCGTCATCAAAATTCACAAAAATACACTTTGGTGCCTCTCCCTTATATATTTCAGTGTCTCTCCCTTAAACGTAGGTAGTCTAATTACCTCAAAAGCTGAGGTGCAGCGCGGATCTTGGCTAATGCTTCAACGGGACACCTTCCGATTAGTCACGTTCTGGCCAAGAAGCGATGAAAACGGTGGCGCAATCAAACGCCTGTGCTTTAGTTCACCTTTGGTGAACAGCACTGCGCACCTCGCAAATTACCCACAGGTTTTTTTTCACCCGAGTTCTTCTCATTATACAAATACAGCAAGACTAGGGTCGTAAACTCCAGTTTTAGACGGGTGCATACACACACATCTGCTCTTCACAGGGGCGTCACCCAGGGCCCGGATGGGGGGAGGGCCCTCGAAAAGCCTGGAATGATGCGTGAGAGGAAGGGGGCCCACAGAGACTGCTTATGTAGAGGGACCGGAATTTTGTGCTACACCCCTGGATCTTCAGTTCACTAAGAAAGTCTCTTTCTTGAGATCATAATGAGTTAGTTCAGTTGTACTGATAAAGTAATCAGGGTTGGTGTCAATTCAATTTCAGTTTAAATATGATTTAAAAAACCGAACTTCTACTCATGAATAGAAATAAGCTCATGATATTTCACTAAACAAATTAAAATTTAATCCTGAACTGACTAAATTGAAATGGTACTGACCTCTGCCCTGAATATAGGCTGTACAGTACATACTGTATAACATGAAATCTTCTGCCATCAGTAATGACCAGCGTCAAAACTCACTGCTATTTTTGAGTGTCTCTGGGGAAATCCAAGCAAATGGCACAAATGCACTCAGATGATGCAATTCAAACAGGTCAACACAAGTGCAGGTAGGGTTTCTTTTCCCTTAATCCCCCAAACCCCCCCCCCCCCCAACTCCCACCCCATCAGGGTACACAACCTCACGACACACCTGGAGAGAGCAAGAGAGCAGGTATACTGCTCAAGGGCAAGCTTTTCTTTACTGCAAAAGCCTAGATAAACCACCATAGCAGTGTTTAAAAAAAAACAACGTTAAACCTTCACTCTACCGGGGCAAGGGACACATTTACTGTTAATGGATTTCCGCTATCTACCCAATTGCCTGGGGGAGACGGTGACTAACACAATGAGCTATCCCACGCCTGAGGAATCACTTTGTGCTTATCAGTCGCGAGTAGTCCCCTCTTCATCGGAGACGGGGCGGAGGGAGGGTTCGACTTCCCGCAGCCCTTTACAAGGCCTTGCAGATTCATACTGTGCATCCATACCATTAGCATGATAAGAGCCTATTGTTGCACGGCACAAGTTCGTTCTCCTGCAAGATCCAATCATATGATATCTCCTGGAAATGGTTTACTCCCCCCAAAGGTTACATTTTTTAGTGTTGTTCCGCACAGGTTGCTCCCACATCCCTGTCAAACAGAAATGGTCTGCAGTTGCAGCCACGTTCATGCACAAGCCCCACTGCCGATTCAGCAGAGTGCGCATTCTCCTCTGAAACGTAGTTGCCACCTGCTTCTTTTCACACCGCAGAGCACAGCTGAGCTCGCCTAGAGTGGAATGAGAAACCTTTCATCAGTGGCCTCCATTCAACGAAAGTCGCTAGATAACAATGAATGTGGACTCCTAACCAATTGAACCCTCCCATGTCCTTGGTGATGCAATCTCCAACTGCACATCATCCTATGGAGCTACCGGCCACAGTCAGCACTCTGGCCTGCATTTTTAAAATGATTATTCTGGTTACGGTCACAGTGTAATTTACTGTTTTTTCAGTACCGTGGAGTGTGTCTGTTCTGATGATCATTTTCTCATTTGTGTGTGAAAGGTGTGCGTGGGGGCTGGTGGTGTTTGCATCGGTGACAATAGAATTTAAATTCACCGTGGTGATTAAGTAATGCGAGTTAACGGTGATGCCAGCTCTCCGGTGAGCACACTGCTCAGGGAACAGACGGGTGAAATAAGGAAAGGGCCCTAAATCCAGGTCCGGATTGACAGTGTGCACACCCCCGTGGGTCGGGTGCCGATGCACACACGGCCGTCTCCAAGCACTGGGAGTTCAGCTCTCACGGAGCCTTGCCTTTATTAGCAGCTGCTCTAACCAATAAAGACACATCTCCATGTATCTGAACTGTGGGAGGAAACCTGAGTACCTGGAAGAAACCCAGATGGACCCATATAAAGTCAGTATTGGAAACACCGATTCTACTTCATTACATCTGTATTACTTCTTTATTACATAATTATTGCATCTTTTTTATTGGTAAAATTGCGGAGCCATTTAGAATCAAGCTTTTGCACGCTTTTTCTGATTATATTTGGTGAATGTTACCCAGCATGCACGGGGTCTCCAGGACAGAGTTTCATAAGCCCCAACACAGAGAGTACAATGGTGAAAACAGCACACATGCAACAGAACCCAAACCCATCTCTGCTGTGCATTGGTAAACATATTATTTGACCCTGACAACTGCAATATTTGCAATTCCAAACTTCCTGTTTCAGAGCCAGATATCAGGTGGGATGCTTGACCTTCTTTCTTATTGGGGTCAATATGGAGAAGTGGCGGAGTTGCAGTTCCATCTCGAAGAATATTGTAGATGACTTTTATTCTTATATAAATATAAACACAAGCACATGCACACACACACATACATACACACACACACACACTGGCAAGCACACACATGCGCGCACACACACACACACACACACAAACGCATAACCACATGCACACACTCCCACCCATACGTAAGTCCCCGGACTTTCAGTTTGAGGGACAAGGGGGGTGAAGCAGGTAGAACCGGGGATAGAGAAAAAGACAGAAGCAGGGAGTGTGATTTTTGTGTGTCTGTAAATAGGAGGCTGGGATAGGTTTTAAGGTAGTTGTGGAAAATTCAGTGTTTCAATAAAGGAACATCAAAAGTCTCTCTCTCTCTCTCTCTCTCCCTCTCTCTGTCTCTCTCTCTCTCTCCAGCTTTACAGAGAGTTGCAGGCACCTTTCCCGCTCCCCAAAAATATCTGGAAACCCCTTCAGTTGGGGTTATTTTTCTTGATTTGGGCTAGGCCCCTTATTTCCAGTGAAGGCAAATCTTAATGCAATGACATTCTAGATGATTCAGTGCTTCCATAATTCTGGCAACAGTTTGGGGAGGGCCCTTTCTGTTTCAGCATGACAATGCCCCCGGGCACACAGCGAGGTCCATAGAGAAATGGTTTTATCGAGATCGGGTGGAAGAACTTGACTGGCCTGCACAGAGCCCTGACCTCAACCCCATCCAACACTTTTGGGATCAATTGGAAAGCCAGGCCTAATTGACCAATCAGTGCCCAACCTCACTAATGCCCTTCTGGCTGAATGGAAGCAAATCCCTGCAGCGATGCTCCAACAGCTAGGATAAAGCCTTCCCAGAAGAGCGGAGGTTATTATAGCAGCAAAGGGTGGACCAACTCCATATTAATGCCCATAATTTTGGTTGAGATGTTGGATGTCAGGTGTCCACATACTTTTGGCCATATTGTGTAGCTTTATACAGCAGTTGTTTTTTTCTACTGCTGCGCCCAATTTCAGAATGTGGCCATTGACGCAGCCTCTCCTATAATTTTGGGAAAGTGCAGAGAAGAAAGTGCTCTCCTCGAAAGAACATAATGTCATCTCCCGCTTCTCACCACACCATGGTTCCCTTTCTCCAGTTTCAAAGCTTTTATTATGGACTATAGTCAGCCAGAGCCCAAAAGAATATATCAAGATCCATTTTGAGGATAACTGAACTGTAACGTTCAGCTTTCAAAAAACATTTAGATGCTTAACGGTAAACTATATTATCAACCCGTTCACATGCCGACAACAGATTGACATTTGATCATGAGAGATAAAAAAACAATGCCTGTGGAGAAAATGGAAATACCCATATCTATTTAAACTCATAATGGCATTACTGCCTGTTACCATATGGAGATTAGTCCATTTTAATCCATGCAGGAAAACATCTATTGATGAATGGAGGTGAAAATGAATTGAGTGATATCACTAGTGACAAGCTGTCATGTGGCAGAGAGTTACGCCAAGTCGATGGAGTTTCCTGTTTGTGGCCGACATCTGCCGTCTGTCTCATCGTTATGCAAGGGCAGTATTTCAGACGTGTGCTGTATTTGAAGTATATGTTTGCATGTTTATATTTAATATTTCATATACATAATACATTTTACTGTGTTTATGCCCATCTATGAGGTCATTAATGTGGAGGGAATACAAACCAGGTTGTCACAGAGATTGGTGGGCAGTGGCATCCAGTGTTTTGATGATGGACCACCATTGACCTGAGTATAATCTGGGGGGGGGGGGGGGGGGGGTTGCATTTACTCCTCCCTGAAGGTAAAATTGGAGCCAAACCGAAACAAAAGACGGTCAGGTCAGCATCCGCAGGAGGGCTCTGGGGGGTGTGTCTCTCAACACTTCCCTGGAAGGCTGTGGTCAATGAGGCCGGTCATTCTGTAGGCACTGCTGACACGGACGGTTCACAGTCCGGTCAGGACGTGGGAAGACGAGGGAAAAGAGTGGGCCGTGCTGGAGGCTCGCAGATGTGACCCCTCTCTGGCTGTCCCACTGGGGAGCGACCACACTCATACTGCACTGTAGGGGTGGAGCCGAATACAAACACCATATTCGGCAACACGCGGCTAATACCTCAGAGGTATCCAGGCTTGGTTGCTGAGCTTTTGCGTAGCTGAATGGGTTAAATCCTCAAGCCTGTGTGTCATGATTGGGGATTCTTATTTCATTGAGGGGTTCCCTTCCTTGGCTGAGCATTGGGTTGGTGCGGTGTGTGGAGAGTACTGCCTTGGTAGCTGGTGGGCACAGTGGGTTTGGAACTAGCAAATAAATCAGAGCGATCCTTTCTTATCCTACTTATTGGGGAAATTATTTTGCCTAGTTTCCATGACATAAAAAAACCGTGATCATGAGAACAGACACACTCCACGGTACTGAAAAGCAGTGAATTACACTGTGACCATAACCAGAATAATCATTTAAAATTGCAGGCCAGAGTGCTGACTGTGGCCGGTAGCTCCATAGGGTGATGTGCAGTTTGAGATTGCATCACCAAGGACATGGGAGGGTTCTATTGGTCAGGAGTCCACATTCATTGTTATCCAGCGACTTGCGTTGAATGGAGGCCACTGATGAAAGGGTTCTGACTCCACTCTAGGTGAGCTCAGCTGTGCTCTACGGTATGAAAAGAAGCAGGTGGCAACACTACGTTTCAGAGGAGAATGCGCACCACGTTTTGGAGGAGAATTGTGTATGTGTGCACTCTGCTGAATCGGCAGTGGGGATTGTGCATGAATGTGGCTGAGATTGCAGACCATTTCTGTTTGACAGGGATGTGGGAGCAACCTGTGCAGAACAACACAAAAAACTGTACCCTCTGAGGGAAATTTAAAAGTGAGAACAGATAAGATGGCCGACCCAGCAGTGCTTCATAGATAAAACCACAGCAGTGCTGATAGCGTCTCACAGACAGAAAGAGCCAGCCACCTTTTTCATAAAGAAGACAGTGATGTGTACCAAATCTATGTGCTGCTATTCTCCACTGTCAAGTGTTCCTATTTGTCACAACTGTTACCTAGTTCTCCTTCTCGAATTCTCATGTAAGGTCAGCAATTTAGCTAAGGAAAACAGTGCTACCTACAGCTAAGCGTATCAAAATGCCTTATAAACCTTAGAAACACAAAATAAGTGCTAAATAAGTGCAGTAGTATAATTTCTTCTGCAATGTTAATCAATAACAAATCTTCTTTCTGAACAGAATTTCCTAAACATAACTATTTAATTCATGCATTTCATTCAAGATATGCTTCTCATACACCCAAAGCACTGCATGCACACATTTCTTTAAACATTGTGTGGTCATTAAAAAATATATGAATTGGTGTAAAACAGCTGAAATTATTCAGAAAGATTATATACTATAAGAGATTGCCATTTCACACTTTGATGTGACACATATACTTTGAATGACCACATTCTCTTCACATGCTAAGATAAAAAACACAGGGCTTAGTTACTCCAAATAATTTAGAAAACATTGGGTAACAGCATTGCTTTGGAATACAGCATGTTCCATTTGTGTTAGCCAATATTGTTGGCTATCTTAGCTATCTTAAAAACTTGGCATAATTTTGATATCAGTAATTTCAATGGCAGGTGTAGATTTTGCAAGTCTTTGCAAGCCGCTCAGTGTCTAAAGTGTACAAACATGCAAGAACAGCAAAATCCTGCTGAAAATTTAAACCTAAGCTGGTCAAGATGGTTTGAGCCGTGTTTCTGACACTCATCGGCCAGCTGTTCACCAGCTGACCAGCCAGTACAGTCATCCAGTTCACCAGTTTGACCACCAGTTTACTCTACTAGCTTAACCAGCTTTGCCCAGCTAGAGACCAGCTTTGACCAGCCATAGATCAGCTATGATCAGCTGGAAGTGTCGTAAACACAGTTTAAACCATCTTAAATCAGCTTTGAATCCCAGCTGGTCTTAGCTGGAATTTTCAGCGGGGAAGGTCCGCTGGTTTAAAACGTCTGCCCCAATGAACAATCTTCAAAAGGAAGAGCATGGTGTCTTTGGTGGCGAGGCACATAGCGGGGTAGCTGTTTCTAAACAGCCTGCGGTGAATTTCAGGAAGAGCGTAATTGCTCACGGACTGCTCGCTTGAAAACCCAGAGGTGTTACGACACAACCAACGCTGGCAGGTCTCTACCTGGTCCCCGTGGGCTAACGGTACATTTTGTGATTTTTCCGTTTGTTAGGACTGACGCCGGCGCACACACGGGAAAGCGCTGCCCGGCTCTGTGAAATTGCGAGTGCAGTTCCGCGATGACCCATTTTATTAAAGTCAATACATTAGTTTCCCAGCCGTCGGAAATTCCACGGTACCGACTTCAGAATGGAGCCAATTTAATGCAACGCTTTACTCACCCCACCTCAATGCTTTACCCATCCCCCGTGTTTTTGTAAACATAACTTTGGGTCTCTCAGCACTATGAAGTAAGCCTAGCGCTGGGTCCACAGCGGTGGAGTTATCCGGAGGCTAGAGATGTTGAATTAAATTTTCCCAGGGGCACACTGCCAATTTGACATTCAACAGTGAGATTTTCAACCAAGATCTGAAGTTGACTCTGTAAACATGAACCGATCTGCCCTGTAGTGCGTGCGTTATTGCGCGACTCTCTGCACAGCACCACGGTCACAAGCTGTTGTCAAGACTGGGTGTAAACGTGAGCAGCGAGGCCCGGGCAGAACAGGTTCTCACCAGAACGCTGAAGTATAATGGTTGGCAAACTCAGAGTCAGAGGTTACCGGTTCAAATTTTAAGTGGGACATTGGTACTATAAGCCTGGGTCAAGAGAGCAGAATAGCAGTCCTACTAATCGTATGCTTTAAAATGGCTGGGTAATATTCTCTGCTTTAGAGTACCTGCCAAATAACATTTTTTGTACATTTATTTTTCCAAGTAGCTTTCCTGAAATTATTTTTATTGTATTTTTTATTTTCAAGAGAGGCCTTACCAAGAGCTCCTAGCACCACTCATAAACTGGTTTATATTGTACCCAGTGGCACATGAAAACATCATAGTAAAGTAATACACAAACAAGTCCCAGCATACTGACATGACTAAAGCCATACTGGTAATCAGCATTTAAAATGATTACTCAACTTGTAATGCTTTTGATAAATTTATTAAAATAGCTAAGATTAAAATCACTAATAAGAATGCCTTAGGCTACTGTAATGGATTCTACAGGTCATTTGACGAACAAGACCAATTCAGCCAAGACCAGGTTCCCCCGAACACAACCAGCGCATTGAGCTTCCTGTCCACTTTGTCATGGGATGGTTCTGGGTTTCAGTCCCAAATTCATACTTGGGTCTATTAAATATATGGGTTTCAGTCCCAAATTCATACTTGGGTCTATTAAATATGTGTCCATTGTTTGCACAGTGTTTACTGCCAGACCCACGCATTAGCATGCGGCAGATGCACTCCCTTTCATCCGCCAAGGTGCTTCTCACAAAGGAACCGTCCAAATGAGCCACGAGGCAAAGTGCAAAGCACCCGTGTTTCCTTTCATTTCTCCCTCAAAAGGATAGTCATTTCTGAAAACACACTGCTCACGGCCCCTCAGCACTAATTCACTGCTTTTCAATGAGTCACACGACATTTGGCTTCAAGCTGGAGACCGTTAATTATCTCTCAGTAATTCGGACATATTCCGTGCAGTCCCGTGAGCTCCATCACCCCATTTTCTATTATTATTATTATTATTATTTTTTTTTTTTTTTAAATTATTTATCTTTTTTTTATGGATCAATAGGTCGAAATGTGGCGTATCAGAGCGGAAGGGAAGGGACAGCCATTTCACACTTTCCAGCGCGAGGTCATCGCCACTAGACCGCAGCGGTGAGGACATTTTGCTACAGGCAAAAGCTGCCTGGCCTCGCTCATGGAAAAAAAATGTTATTTTAAAGTTCTTTAATAGGCCAGCATTCGCCGTTGTAGTCCTCGTCTAATCTATTCCTCTTTCTTGTTTTTTTTTTTAAGTGAGAGGTAGCTGTTAGCTTCACTCTGCAGAGTGGGTTGAGAAGACTCTTCAAATCCTGGAAGAACAGTTGCGGAAAAATACATGCAGATTTAAATCGCTCGTTTATGAACAATAAGGGAAATGCAGAACTGCAGTTTAGAGCCTTGTGGTAAAAAACAACAACAAAAAACATAATCCTTTCAACTGTCAATGTGCATCTTCAAACTGTATTTTAAAGGTATATTCCTTTTGAATCCTATTATAGTGCCTATCCTATCCTGCTAAAGTGGTCATAAGCTTACTGCTTTCAGGAACAGATTTGTAAAACAAAGCATTTGAAATGAAAATATCCACATCCCTGTAATATATAAATAAAGTTGAAATTTTAATTGCCTTTCTTCTCTCCAGGGCAAAATTAAAACTAATTTTAGTCCGGAACATTCAATGCAGCGCTTGTTTCCTGTGAAAACAATTTCACGGTGCGCACAATCTGAGAATGCGTGGTTATTCTTTCAATTACAAAGTGCCCCAAGGAGCCATCCGTGGCCCGTGAGTGAAATGTTTCATAAAACGGCTCAAAGGCAGCCGAAGCACCAGAATCAAACAATTCTCTACTGTGTCTAATTATACAAGAGAGCAGCAAAGGCTATTACTTACCAGAGAGCCTGTTTTGACTTAGCGCCTGCTAGCTTAAATTAGCATTTTTGTACTGGTGGTTTTGCCCTTCACATGGTTTACTTAAACTCTAAGCACAAGTAGCAATTCATATCCTCTGGTGGAGAGAGAGAGAGAGAGAGAGAGAGAGAGTGTGTGTGTGTGTGTGTGTGTGCTGCACGTGGATCATGAGCGTGACCGTGTGATAAAAGTGATGTTCTGGTTATATATTGTATTGTGAGGGTCTGAAATAATTGTGTATGCAGGTGTGTGTTTGTGCATCTGCATGTGTGATAGATATACATTGCAGAGTGAGAGTCTGCAATATGTGCTTGTACATTTGTCTGTGTGTTTTTACTGGAAAGCTGAGTGTCTGTGTGTTTTTTTAAGATGCTACTCAGGTGCATTGTTTCCCCTTTTAGAAGATGCTGTTATTCACAGCACCTTGAAGGCATGTTAGGGCGAATATCATGTGAGCTGCAATGAGAGTTCTGTTCCGTGCACATGCCTATCTCAATCCACTGTGTTTATTCTGCTGTGATGTCTTATGTCACGGATGGGTGGGCATTACTATGTTTAGCTCAAACCAGGAAGAAAAGCTCTACGGGTGTTTGATGTGAACACAGAACACAGAATTGGGAAAACCCAGCAGTGCGGGACCATGTTTTATGTGCAGGTTTGCTGTGCCTTCTGAACTGCTGCCTGAGTCAGCTGCCATCATAGAACATGAGTTACGATTAGCCTGCTGGGCTAAAGACAAAGGTCTACCCAGCCAATGAGAAGTGCCACTTAGCTCTGACAGTGGAGTGAGCCTTTGGGGCACTGGTGTTTGGTTTATTCTTAGTTTACTGATGACATTAATTTCATGTGGGCTACACATTTCAGTCAACACAATTGTGAAATGATATGTTACAACCAATATATATATATATATATATATATATATATATATATATATATATGAAAATTACAAGTGTATCTGCTTAATGGGGTGTCTAATCAAACGAGAACAACAAGTAAAGACAAGTTAGGAGAATGCCCCAAGGCCCTGAGACTTAAGGCCTCTCAAGCAAGCAACGCAATCAACAGCAACTGGATGCTGTAGGCAGAAGGCATAGAAGTAATAATCTTTGCTGCCACCAGGGGGAGTATAAATACCAGTTACAACCCTTAATCCTCGAACCATTACAGGTCCACAAATCAAGCGCCATAGCCTAGTCTCTCTTAATCTCGTTTTCATCTTAATGTCACGACTTCCTTCTGTGGAAATGAATTAGCTATGCACCATTTTGGACGAAAGGAAGTTTGAATATAAATACGTAAGTGTTTTTATTTATTGGAGACCGATCGATAACGACGGTTACTTCCTCCTTTTAAATTAGTCCGTGAAATTGGTAGATGCCTGGAATAAACATTATGCAGCGGACCAGGCAAGGATTACTGCATTCGCGGTTCAAGGCCGCGTAATAATTCCATTAAGTGGCGACGAGTCTCCCCTGGCTAATGCTATTTTAGTTTGGGTGTGCCTGTGCGTGTTTGTTTTTGTATTCAGTGTATGTATGTTGTGAAAAAAGTTTTTCGACACGGTTTGATGACACGTATATTCTGCTACACGTAATCTATGTATATTTGTTTAAAAGAAAAATCTAATTATGATTCAGCAGTGGAGCCTATCTCAGTAGTAGAACACTTCTATGAAACTACAGGTGCATTCAAAAAAATATATAAATCCCCCTTCCCCAATTAATGCAGTATATGACAGTTTGTACTGTTTAGTTTATTGTAGTTTTGTATAATTTAACGCGGACAGACTTTTTATGAATCTGTGTCATTGGTTGCTCAACACACCGGCACCCTTTCAGGTTGAACGATAGACATTCTATTGCACATTTAAGAACTAGTGTCTAAGAAAGGTTTGTGCAACAGGGAGGTGCGTGCGCAACTGTAAAACTGCTACTATAACTAAAACCAACACAGCCTCTTAAGTAACAAGGTAGTCAGTTAATTATTAAAGATGAAGAAGTATTTAAGTAGCCAAGAGGAATGCGGAGGAAATGACTTCATAAATCAGTGCAGGACCGAAGTAGAAGCAGGATGAAAAAAGTCTAAACAAAGAGATCCGACACCCATGCGACAACCCCTCCCCCCTCCCTCCAGCAACCAATACACGTCTCTTATAGGACAATACGTCCGAACTCACTCGAGCCCATAGGCTGAGTGCTTTGTCAAAGATTTTTGTCCATATTTTCCGCTGGGACTGGTCTACAGTAAGTGTACTTTTAATGGTAAATGTTAGTTTTTTGGATGGGGAAAATTAAGGAAGCTGGAACTGGGCGTATGAAGGTATGGCCGTTTGCTTACTTTTAACGCGTACTGCCTTGGTGTGCGTGTACGGTGTAAAGATGTAGGAGACAGACCACCGACAAGTTACAAACTTGCTAAAAGCCGACGCTTGGGACAGATGCTCAAAGAAACGTGATTTCTCGAAATCAGCGTAGGCGCAATTAACGTTTATCATAAGGAAACTATTATTTTCTGCGGACTAGTTCCCCGTCGACAATATATCGGAGTTTTTACTAACATAATTTTAAGCGTTTAGTAGAATTACGTGACCGAGTTTTGGTTAGTTATAGAACCAGAGTATTCTGTTTTGTCAGGAATATTTGATAGTTGTTAAAAACGGATTGCAGGTGGACAAAAACATGGTACTGCACTGTGGCTAACAATAATACCCTCTCAATAGTGGGAGTCTATTTGTTTTATACTGACGATAATTTGGCTGTATGGTTGTATATAAGCTTCTAGTCTTTTTGGGATGTGGGACGGCACATTGCCAAATAAATAAATAAATAAATAAATATATTTTACTAAACACAAATAAAAGTGTAAAAAGTAATTTGTTATTGAACTTTTTGTATTGACAAATCTGTGTATGTCTTTATTGAGTTTCGCTTTCCATTATCCCGGGGCTTTCAATTGCCCCCCCCCCCCCCCCCCCCCCCCCCGCCGGCACACGACACAGAACATTAAGGAGAAATATCAGGCACTGTGTACTAGAAACGCAGCCAGGCGTGACCCAGCTCGGCTGAAAAAAAGGGCCCAGAGACTGATGTGATTCTGAGGCAGCCGAGAATGACAGGCAAGAAGTTCATAGTTTAATAATTCCCCAAGGCACCAAATAGCTCGGTTAGCTGAACGTCTCTGTACAGGAAATATTTGGACATGCCATTTTGGTCAGTTTGAGCAGACGGATCTCAAACCCTACATTCTTGCATGTCAGGTGTTGTTTCCTTTCCCATGCCACTCCCATTTAGTGGAATTGTAAAGATTTCTCTGCGTTGAGGTGGACTATGGACGTTTTTCGTGGGAGATCATAGAATTACCATGACTTGCTTCTCTATTTTTAGTTTTGTTTGATTTGCAGATTATACTCTAGATGTGTTAAGTAATTTAACAGTGATAAATGAACTAGGGAAAAATACATGTAACTTTGTAGTTGATCTTTTGGGCAACTTCAGAGTAACTGGTGTAAGTAGTCAATGATTGCCCACTCTTCATTATGGCCAGATTAAATCTATTGTCAATCTTTATTTTTGTATAGTGCCATTTACAGGTTGTTGCTATGGATATTTTACAGGCAATTAAAAAAATATTTTTTTAATTTTTAAAATATGAATATGGGGAAAAATAGGGCAATTACCCCAGATGCCTGAAAAGTGTGACAGGGTGATTCATCTCTCTGATTGGCCTGCTCTACACATCCTGTGATTGACCAATACTACACATCCTGTGATTGGCCAGCACTGCACATCCTGTTATTGGGTAGTGCTGCACATCCTGATTGGCCAGCGCTGTGCATCCTGTGATTGGCCAGTGCTACACATCCTGTGATTGGTGAGTGCTGCACATCCTGTTATTGGCCAGTGCTGCACATCCTGATTGGCCAACACTATATATCCTGTGATTGGCCAGCTCTTTACACCCTGTGATTGGCCAGCACCGCGCATCCTGTGATTGTCCAGCGCTGTGCATCCTGTGATTGGCTAGCACTGCACATCCTGTTATTGGCTAGCACTGCACATACTGATTGGCCAACGCTGCACATCCAGTGATTGGCCAGCGCTACACATCTTGTGATTGGCCAGTGCTGCGCATCCAGTGATTGGCCAGCGCTACACATTCTGTGATTGGCCAGCTCTGTGCATCCTGTGATTGGCCAGCGCTACACATTCTGTGATTGTCCAGCGCTGTGCATCCTGTGATTGGCTAGCGCTACACATTCTGTGATTGGCCAACACTGCACATCCAGTGGTTGGCCAGCGCTGCGCATCCAGTGATTGGCCAGCGCTACACAACCTGTGATTGGCCAGCTCTGTGTATCCTGTGATTGGCCAATGCTACACATCCTGTGATTGACCAGCGCTGCACATGCTGTGATTGGCCAGCGCTGCATGTCCTGTGATTGGCCAGCTCTATGCATCCTGTGATTGGCCAGCACTGTGCATCCTGTGATTGGCCAGGTCTGTGCATCCTGTGATTGGCCAGCTCTATACATTGTTTTCAGGATAGATGCTAATGAAGGCAGGTTGGCTACAGAAGCAGCACAGAATCCCAGTTGTTAATCTGGAGAGGAAGTTACCGAGCTCTGGGGCAATCAGGAGCTTGAGATGTGAAAACGCCCGTGGCAGGAGTGGAAAGCGCTCCGGTTCCTCCGTTTGGAATGTGCGCTCCGTTCTCTTTAGACCTGCAGTGTCCGGACTGCACGTCTGTCCCATCTTTGCTTCTCCGTTCTGTAGGGTAACATGCACAGGCACCCTCGGCCTGCTCTGAGACACACTGTGGGTGGCTAACGGTGTTCCAGCCATGCCGATAGTTCAGAGATGTCTCGAGTCGGCATCGATCCTGCGCCTCAACCCCTTCAGCTCGTCACAGGACTGTAACTGTGCAGTTCACACCCCCTGGAGTACTCTATAGACCAGCCAGGGCCCGTATTCACAACACATCCCATTGTAACCGTGCTGATCTAGGATCTGTGTCTGCCTGTGAGCTCACAGTGGGTGAGTTCAGAATACAGACAGGAGAAACCTGACCCTGGATCAACATTTCGACTCTGAGGTCCATTATGAATGAGGATCCAGGCCTGCTAGGTTCACCAGATCCAGGCAGAGCTTTGCTGGGCTCCAGAAAAACATGTGTGCGGGGGGGTGGGGGTCAGGGGGCTGGGGGTTTGTTTACCAGTGGAGCGCGATTAATTTCTAAAGCAGTCGTAAATTCCGTCCGCTTCACAGAAGGAACTTTGCCTCTGCGTTCCGCTTTGACGCCGTGGCAACCCCGGGAGGCCGAGACC